>NW_004624777.1:5438911-5506277 GCF_000247695.1 Heterocephalus glaber
ATTACTTTTTTTTTTTTCTTTTCGAGACAGAGTCTTGCTAAGCTGCTAAGTTGCCCAGGCTGGGCCTGAAACTGTCATCCTCTTGTCTCAGCCTCCTAGAACTGATCCTGAGATTACAGGATCCTGAGATTATAGGCCTGCACCAACGCACCAGGAAAAGTTAAAAAATTTTAATTGAATAGATTTATTTAGTTTCCCCATTTAGTACTCTTTCTCATTACTGGCAGATAGTTAATGTTCATATCTTATGTCTCATTTTTCTGGACATTTTTTTCATGGCATTGTAGAGGGGTAAGGAGAGAAAACAGTTTTAGTGGGGTGAAGGCTGAAGAAGAGTTTGATGCTTATTTTGTAAATAATAGGGAAGCTACACATACTTATTTTGGAATGCAGCACAAGGGGTCTATCTTATGTTGAAGAAAGGATTGGAGTTCAGTTCTTGTTGCACAGGTCGCAGCCTTAAGTCACCAAATCTTTATTAATACTAAAAAAAAATTAATATCAAGACCTGCCAATAGCACAGTTTCTCAGACATAAATATTAGAATTGCAGGGGAAAAAGTGGGAGTCAAGGTGGGGCTTCTCAGCTTTGAAAAGTCTGCATTTCTGGTCAAAAAAAGATAGGTTTGATTCACATAATCAAGGGTTCTCCTCATTCCTGGCCCAAACTCTGTGTGTGTGTGTGTGTGTGTGTGTGTGTGTGTGTGTGTTTCATTGTTTTGTTGCTTTTTCCCTGCGCTTTTTTTCTGGTGGTGGGATGGGGTTTTGAGACAGGGTCTCATTATGTAGTCAGGCTGACTTCAAACTGGTGGCAATCCTCCTGCCTCAGCCTCCCGAGTGCTGGGATTACAGGCATGAGCCATCGCACCCTGTTCTTTTCCCAGCTCTTTTAAGCAGTATCAGACTAAATTAGTAAAGGCTCTCCAGTAATAGGCATTATTGTCATGTTCCTAGTTTGGCTTGTCTTCATTTGTAGATGTCTTTATGATATTTTAATGGGAAGTGCTGAGAAGTTGTATCAGGCTCTGCCTGACTTCTGCCATCCTAACTCAGAAGTTCTTAGCAGTTTTTTTTTTTGGTACCGGGGATCGAACTTGGGTCCTTGCGCTTGAGCGGCAGGCGGCGAAACCACTGAGCTAAATCCCTGACCCAACAGTTTTAAACTCTCAGTCCATGACAATGAAAGCCTTATGTGTTTCCAGGATAGGAGAGGGCAGTGAGGCCAGGTAGATAACTTGTAACATTAGAAATTTCCAGAAATAAAAAAACCATCATTCCAAGGAATAGACAGTGCAGAATTAAAAGCAAACTTTTCCCTAATGAGACCTCATTATCAGCAAAGCTCTTGCTTGTGGACATGCTCACTTATTTATGCAGAATAATTTGTTATAGTAACAATTGGCTTCTCTCTTTCTCTGCCTTCCTCTCTTCAATTACGGGGTCAAACTCACAGCCTCCTGCTTATTGGGCAAACTCTCTACCACTGAGCTACAGAGAGTTCTGAGCTTATACATTAATTTAATTTTCAAGATTCTACTTTATCTTTGTTTTATCCACCCAACTCCTGTTCCCATATTTTGAGATAACTCTCAAGGACCCCAGTTTTCTATTATTTGGGTTAAAATGGTCCTAAGGAAGTTTAGTCCTTGATTTACAGAAGAAACATCAAATTCATAATTTATTTCATTTAATGCTGTAATATCTGAAATAAAGTATGCACATGTAGTCTTCATGTTTTAGATAATATCTCTTGACTCTTTTCAAATGATGTTGGGTTTTTCTGATAGAGTGCCAATGTGACACATCTTGGGCTGGGTGAAGGAATCTATGCTACTGTGCTTTTGGGGCTATAATAACAACCCCCTCTGTAATGCATGGTCCCATGGTATCCAGCTGTCAATATTTAGACATTTATCATCCCATACGATATCTAGGAAGAAAGTTATCTCTCATAAGTAAAGAGTATTAAGTATATTTAGGGTACATATTGTCAAAAATCCATATGAAATTAATTTCAGTCCTTGTATGGAAGTGACAATATTTGTTCTACAAGATTATTTTAAAGTGTCTTTAATTGGGGGATGCATTTCCCAGTTTGAACCTGAGCCTGTCGTTCCTGGGATCTTCTCATTCCTGGGAAGATTTGTGGGACCAGGAAAGCTGGAGCAAATCATCCTTGGCCTCCTGGTGTGTGAGTCTGAGAACACTGGGAAGGTGGAGAGAGAACCAAGGGGCCACTTGTGTTTGAGGATCACGAATGGGCCGGTGTGAGTAGGAAAGGATAGGTCTCAAAACAGCACAGTGTCACATACTCTGGTCTGGTGCCCACAGATTCATGCCTGAATGTTACCGTATGCACATGGCCAAAGAATGCATGATAAATGTTTCACTAACATCTTAACTAAACTAACATCTTATGGTGCAAGGCGTCTCCTGCCACAGCATCTGCCCTGAAAATTCAGTGGGGATGAGAAGAAAGCTCAATTGGCCTGAGGACAGCACCTTCACACTGGACGCCCTCAGCTTCCTTGGGACTTGAGGAGACATTGGTGTAGGTGACAACATCTCGCAGCATAGATGTGACTGTTCATACGGGGAGCAATAGAAAAAAATCACTACAGAATTCAAAAGGTAAAAAGGAATGATGGTGGGCAAGTGACAGTCAAAAGGATGCCTCCTCAAGACTTGTGGAAGTACTGGGGGAGAATTTGTGGAGTCAGAAAGGTTAAAAATCAGATGAAGTCAGAGTCAGTCAGCATATTTGAATTTTTGAATCATTTTATCTTGATTGATTTAGCCTGCGAATAAGTATTTTTTAAAAATTGTATGTCTATTTTAAAGTATGTCTCATTTTTATGTTCAAATCCTGTAGATATTAGATGGTATATAGTCCAAATGTTTTTTGTATTATGGGGCTATTTACAAATTACATTGAGGTTATAGACTTTATAAATAAATTAAATTATTTTAAAATAACATACTTCTAGATGTTTTTCTAAAATTGATTTATAGAAGCATGGTATAAAAATCTCTCTCCAGCTCCATTCTCTTCTAAGATTTACACTGTTTTTTTTAAATGATTGTGGTGATTGGTTTCGAAATAGCTCACAAGTGTCCCCACCTTGCTCAGCTCAGTCTTCTCGTCTTGTGTGAAGCTTTTATTTTATACATTGTATTCTATTAGTTATGAACATTTAAAAATTTGTCATACATTGAATAGAATCTAATTCTGTAGTGAATCAATGCTGTTCCTTGTAACATGGTAATTAGCAAAAATAAAAGTAAATTTATGGGCTGTGTAAATTTGATGTTTATGAAATAAACATATTCCATCTTGACCTTTGCCATATATTTATGGGTCAAGAAACAAAGATGAATAAGCACACTTTCTATATTTTACTGTAATTGTGTGGCAAAAGAAATCTAGAAACAAATAGAACAGAGAAAAGAACTATCTTGCATTTCAGAGACAAGAATATATTGTTTTGACCCTTTTTTAATTGAAATATATTTTCTGGGAAAAACAAAGGTTTGCATTGACTTGCAGATCAAAGATCCTTTGTCCAGTGGGTCTTTCCAAAGTGAAAGAATATTCTATAATTTAGTATTTCTTTTTATCAAAATCTCCCCAGATAGGAATGTGACAGGGTTTCCATTTTCATCTCCTTGAGCCTGTTCTTGGTTTTATGAGACTTTATTTAGTTTACCATATTTACTAACTGTCCATAAGGACGCAATTCTCTTCCCCCGAAGTTGTTTGGAAAAGATGGATGATTTTGTTAAATTGGAGTTTTAAATATTTCTTTCTAGCATAAAACAACATGTTTCATAAGCTCCTTGAGGGTAGAGACTTATATTTCTTCACTTTATTCTCTATTCTCAACCCTGGCAGAATGCTGTCATGTAGCAGGTCCTCATTCATACTATTCGAGTTTTACTCGAATCCAAGAATATCAGAGAACATAGGAAAGACATCTGAGATTAATTCATGTGTAACGTAAGCCTGGCTCCTGTCATCTACTTGCTCCTTCATGTACTTACTTCACAACACCATGTTCTAAATATGTTCTTCTGTAGTAATGATTAGGCAAGAAGGCCTGCTATAACCCATTTTACTTCCTGGATCCTGGACAACGCTGATCCTAAAACCTCCCTTCATTCTATTTACTTATCTTATACTTTTCAATACTTCCTAATTTACTCTCTTCTACCCTTCCTATGATTCACTCAATAATTTTTAGTTTCATACAATATGGATGCTAGGATAACTCTTAAAGTAAGACTGACCTTACCATCAAACTTTCAGTGGAAAAGAGAAATTAAAAAACAAAACAAAACAAAAAACATACACTCAGAAGGAAGCTATTGAACAGGACTGTAAAAACGTAGCCAGGACACAGCCAAGGGGAAGCGCAGAGAAGGAGGCCCAGAGAAGGAATAAGGATGTTGCCTATCCTTGTAGCATGCCTAGCCAACATCCCCCATCCCCTAGAGGATCTTGTTGTCATTCTAACCTGAAGAGGAAAGGAGGTGTGATATGTAAGGGTATTGGTTAGCTTTTTCAACAATTTTGATCTATTGATGCAGTTTCTCTAGGTTTATTCTGCAAATTAAAAAGTTTATGCTGAATGGACACTCCATTTCAGATACTCAGATATCTCAAAACTCTGAGATATCTGAAAAGAAAAGAAAATGAGAACCAAGCACTATTGATTTCATATTCCCCAGTTAAACAATCATCATTTATTTTTAGGTTAGTATTTCATATTAGGAAGACTTGTAGTACAGGAGTAAAGGTTGTGAGGATTTAAAACTCATAAATTTGTCTGTCAAATAGAGGATTTCAAAACCAGGAATTTGGTCTGTTTTGGTGTGTGTGTGTGTGTGTGTGTTATAACATACATAATTTTGAGGTCTATTTTCAGTCCTTAAGTGTTTTTGGTTCCACAAGACCATAATGTAGACTAATAAAGGACTTGATCTTTTTTTTAAGAGTAAGAAGTGCCCTGGAGGGAGGCCGTATGAGAAGAGGGTTTGTAGACATATTTAAATTAAGCAGGTCTCTACTTCATTCCACTCATATTAGCTCAGTGGGTTCAAGAGTTCACAAGAGCATAAAATCACTACATAGTATTTAATATACTTTATAAAATCAAAAGAGAGTTATGGAGATGTTAGAGACAGCAAAAGTAGTCATTTCATCTTCAAACACCCGCGCCACTCCCCCCGACAGCACTATATTCAGGCCTAAGATTTTTGCCATCAAAGTTTTTATCAAAAATTTGCAACAATTTTATAATGTAAAATCAGGTTTCATATAGCAAACTCCAAAGACAATTATGTAACACATAATAACTTATATAACTCATCAAAGATAGTACAATATAACATATTATATAGTTAAAAATATAGATTTTCCTATAGGGTTAGAATTGAAATATTTAAATATTTTTAATCAGAAAAGATGATTAGTGTGAAATTGGATTTGAAAAATAAAATTAACACATTTGTCTAAGCATTAATTTATTTAAGCAATGTTTCATTCCAAAATGTTTGACTCAAAAAAATAAATTATATATGAAAAATTAAGGAATTGACAAGAATTTCATCAATTAAATTTTATTAAATGTATTTTAGTCCCTGAAACTTTAACACATATCATCTCACTTAATACATTTTACACTGTCAAGCTTTTATTTTATTTTTAGTTTTTAAAAGACATAAAATCTCACATAGGTATTTACCAAAAAATAGGTAAGTGGCAGAATTTGGGTAAAGACATGGCTTCCAATTCTGTAATGGTTTTTCTAGAACTGCCCTGTTACTTTGCCTTTAGTTTGTATCATGATTACACTCTTCAGCCTATCAAGGGATTTGACACAAGGCAAAATTTCCTGCTCAGTAAAGTAGAAAGACACAGCTTCGATCCAAATGTTCTACAAGATTATATCATCCCCTCCTTTAATCATAATTTCACATTATGTGAATTGTATGCTGAGAGCTCAATCACTATTGTAAATTAATAGTATTTTAGAAACCATCCCAACATTCTTTATAGTGTCAAGTTTATGCCAGACACTTTACTAGGCAATTAAGGTGCACCAGTGAACAAAAGAAACAAGTATGACTGTCCTCATAGAAGTTATATTTAATATTTTCTATTTTCTGTTCTCTGTATTACATGCATATTACGGAAATTATGAATATTGTTATATGTTAAGAGTAGAGAGTTGGAAGTTTCTTTGAAAATAATTCCCAAGTTCCACATCCCTCTGGGTGCAGTGACTTCTAGCAGAAAACCAGCCCACCTATCTTTCTGAGAAATTGAGACAATCACAGTGGTTTGCCTTCATCCACATGCTTTTAGAAAGCCTCTATGGCTTTCAGATGGATCCTCACTGTCCTAACATCACAGAGGAATATCGCATCCTCCCATTACAAGGTTAAATTTTCTGTTTGTGCCTGTAAGCTCTGTTTCCTCTCTCTCCACTAGAACTTGTTTTATAAGTCATACCTTCTCCCTACCATCTTTTCTTTTCTACTTATGTACTGTTTTCAGAGAAAAATGTATGGAATTTAAATGGTGCCATATCCTACATGCACACCCCCTCCATCGTATCCAAATATGTTTCAGCACAATTTTCAGCTGGCTCTTAGTCAGCCATTATGGACTCTTTTTGTTTTTCAATCAACCTTTGCAGATTAATATCTTGGGGAATCAGCCTCAACTATCTTTCATTCGTTTTCAACTTACGTAATTCATCAACCTGAGCACTTTATATTTTTCTACATGAATTCCTTTCTCAGTTTAGACTTTTCTACTTTTCCACTGTACTCCATATCCATATGCATATCTGCCCACAGGATACCACCAGCTGGATTTATTAGAGATTTCCAAACTCAACATGTCTAAAGTAACCCTGGCTCACCATGATCCACTTATTCATATGTACTACTTCTTTATTCTGATCAACATTTGCTGCAAAACACCTAACAAGTCTCATTCCACTCCTCTGATTCCGACTCCCACCATTTTATTTTAGGCTTCCTGCTTTCACATTTGAATCACTGTAATGCCTTCTTAGTTGATCTCACTCCCTTTAATCTGAGCTCCAATATGTCATGAAGGCTGTCAACATGGCCTGTCTCACTCTGACCACTTTCTTCCCTGGTGCCAGAGAAGTACCTAGACACTCAGATTTTGCTCTCTTCATTAAGTGGTTCCGTAAGGAAGTGACTCACATGTTCAAATGTTATATATTTACTAAAGGCAAAAGGTCAAATAATTAAAACAAGTCTTTTGCAAGAAATAACATAAAAACAATTTTGTGCCAAATTAGCAAAATAAATAAATTTTAACAAAAGATAAAATTTTGATCTCCCTTTTTCTATAAAGCAGTTGAAATTACCAATTTGGTAATAACATCTAGTCTCTAGAGGATATTAAAGGAAGGTGGCAATGGTTTTGTGAGAGAATTTTCTCCCTTGAAAATAGAAGTCAACTATTTTTTTTTGAAACAGTTAACTTTTTATTTATTTATTTATTTTTGAGAATATGGTATTACTCAAAAAGGCCCTTTGAGGGAAAAAAAAGTTTTTAAAGCCTTTTGTCCCCTTGCTATAAAAAGAATGCAGTTAGTTCTGGCAGCACATGATATTTACATTCTTAAAAATCAGCACAGAGTATTTAATACTGCTATGAAAACCACAGGGAAAATGGAGGAAATGGAGCTAGAGGCAAAACACTCAACAATTTTGTCAGTGATACCAAAAAAAAGGCATCACAGTTTCACCCATGTCAAATCATTAAGAAAAGCATGGCTACCAGAGTAAATATAAGAATTAACCTTGAAAAGAATTCCTGAAGTTTGCTTGTAGAGGTGGCCATTAGAGGTATTGTGGATTGTCAGTTATTATGAAAAGGTGGAAAGAAAGTTATTTAGAATGAACACAAAGTGGGAAAATCAGATGTGGATGGATGTGGCTCATAACACATCATGAACTGAGGAAGGTGGAGATATGTACGTGTTTACACATGAAACACAGGCCTGGCCAGCCAGTGGGGTACAGTTCTCTGCATTTACCTGATGTTTACCAGGGATAAAATTGTACATAAGCCAATGTAAAATCACATCATGCTCAAATAATCCCTTAATAAAATTTTTAAATCTCATATTTATTTTCATTAAAAGAAAAACCTCTTTATTTCTTCTGTTTATACTTCTGCGGCTCAGTGACATAGGACTCCACTTGTGGAATCAGAAGTGGCCAGGCTTCCACTGTCAAAGCCAGATAGAAATCCAAGTTAACAATAGAAAAAAGTCATTTCAGGGTCACACTGACCTGGTGAAAAGGATTTCTCCTTACTTTGCCAATAAGAAATGAACAGTACTGGAGGGGCCTGCTTGATTATCAGCATTAATTCCTTATGTCATTGAGAAATTCCTCAAGAGCCATTTCCATTTTTCTAACTTCAACTTGAGTTTAGTTGCCATTATGCTAATGTTTTGTTTCTTCTCATCAGTTAACAGAAATGGCCTCCTTCCTAATAGTGATGCGAAATATTCCCTCTTTAGTAATGATCTATGAAACCATGGTAGCAAAAGAAAACAAACAACACTGGGCTCAAAGCAACATATTAATTTTTGGTTGAAGGTAAGCTATTTGTGTGCTTTCTCAAAAAGAAAAGTCATAGAATTCTTTAAAATAACATGCTACATTCAAAGAATGGAATTAGTTTTTTTCTAATATTGTTAGCATCTTTGTTAGTATTACAAACATTCAAATGGAAACAAAAAATTGGAATTTAAAATGAAGTTGGTATATTATTGATTATAAAAGGCATACTATTTGCATTTTTCTATTTAATTATTAAAAACCTAAACCTTAGTATAAATCACAGTGAAGTATGAATAAATTGTTGCAAACATAAATATATACAAAGACAAATACAATTTTAATAATGGCAATTTGAACTCAGAGCCCAAATATTATATTAACAGTCATGATCATAATATATTTATGTGATTAACAAATGTAAGCTACAGATAATTATTGCTTTGATAGTTAATATAGTTTACTCATTCTTAAAGAAAAATCAAGATATTAAGAAAAATGAAGTTGTGTATCTTTTAATTAATATTTATAATTTCTGATCTTGCTCACAATATTATGAGGTATTTTAACATCAAGTCAAACATGCATAAATATTACTGCTTAGTATATATACGAATGTGCCTTTACATTTCTATACATAAAGAGGCATATTTGTTGCCTTGATAAATTCATTGCTTTTGGTTCATCAGATTCTATCACTTGTGATTTTTGGGTGAGTCGGATACTGCTTTAAACAGAGATACTAAAATATTGTGTCAGAATGAAGAATGTGAACTCTGGAGCCACTTAGTACCTCTAATACCATGGGAAAGTTATTTGCTCTCGCTCTGCTTTATTTTTCTCATGTTAAAATGGGGGGTAATAGTAGTATCTCCCTCAAAAAGATTTTATAAGAATTTAATGAATTAAGTGGTGTGTACATCCTCAGAGTCTCTGTCATCTGCTACCCTCCTCAAGATGAGACCAGGCACCTGACACACTGTCTGTGTCTCTCTCTGGTCCACTTTTCCTTCCTTCATTCAATATAAAGTAGTATAATCATGACTCTAATATTATTTAAACAAACTGCAGCAGAATCCAGTGAATCAATAGTGCGATGCCTTTGCTGTCATGGCATTTATATCTATTTTTTTAGACATAAATTTATATTTAAGTATATACATGGATAGTATACTAAACACATCCATCCACATTTACAAATAAATAAAATTCTTTTAAACAGAATGAGATAAAACAAGTTTTTAAATTAAGTTTTAACTGATACATGAAAATATAAAATTGTACATTTTAGTGAAGTATGTTGTTCTGTTTTGGTATGTATATACATTGTGTATTATCAGATTAAATATATTTATTTGCTTGAACATTTATCATTTCTTTATGATTAAAATTTTCAATACCCTTTCTTCTAGCTTTTTGAAATGCATAGTACATTATTGTCACCCATATTCTGGGAAATGATTTTAAAACAAATATATCAATTGAGCATGGTGGTACACATCTGTATTCCCAGCCCTTAGGGAAGCTGAGGCAGGAGGACTGCAAGTTCAAACCCAGCCTGAACAACTTATGGAATTAGAAAGGCCTTGTCTCAAAATAAAAATGGGCTAAGGATGTAGTTCCTTGTGAAAGCACTGGGTTTAATCCCCATTACCACCAAAACAATACAAAACAAAAATTAATGTAGTTCCAAGTGTATAGATTCTGTAGTGTTTAACTAAACAGCAAATAGTTTCATATTTTTCTTAATTAACATCTTAGTTTAAGACTGAAAAATTATAAATTGTTACCTTCAGACTAGAACTATAAAGCATCACAGTAAAAAGATCTATTAATTAACATTCTCTTTTTTCCCACAAATACCCTAAGGAAGCAAAAATCTTCTCTCATCTTCAAAAAGAAAATGCCTTGTCTGGTCTAGTACAGAGAGGTGAAATATGTATCCCTATTTGTTATCCTGATGTCAGGTAGTTAGATTGCTTGTCCATAGGAGCAGGAAACTTCCATATCATCATATTAATGAATTTAATGCTTTCCTAATAGCTGCAACAGCTTACATTATCAATTTTTAAGTAATTTGATTACCTTGAGCCCAAGTAACGGCAATTAAATGACATGGGCAAATAAAAGCAAAAAGGAAAAACAGAGGGATGAGGCAAGAGAAATAGATGTGCTCCAAAACTACAGTGAATCTTGCTGCTGGGTACTATCCAAGGAAAAGGCAGGGATCTTCAATACCTGAAGCAGGAGCATGTCCAACTTTAGCAATGGTATGTGTTAAGTTTTAACTATGGCCCTGTTCTAAGCATTTTAACAAACAAATTCGAACATCAAGCAAGAATATGAAAATAACAGTATTTGCCATATCCTTAGAATTGTGTGATTATGATGAATGAAATTCCAGCTTCTTAAGAAACTTCATCACTGGAGATGAAACTTGAGTCTATGGTTATGATCCTGAGACCAGTACTCAAAGTCCTAATGAGAATCACCCATTCTCTGGGCAAAAATTATGCATCAGTCAAGGTCTAACATGAAGGTGATGCTCACTGTGGTTTTCGACCTTAATGGAGTTGTGGGAGTTGAGTTTGTGTCCAGAAACACTACGGTGAAATCTGAATATGGTCAGGGCTTATTAGAGGATTTAAGAAATAATGTGCTCAGAAAATGGCCTGACAAATGTGCAAAGAGTTTCTCCCTCTACGGTGACAACACTCTGTGTCACACATTGCTTCTGGTATGCCAATTTCTGTCAAATAAAAACATTATGGTATGTCCTCATTCACCAGATCTGAAATTGTACAGCTTCTGGCTCTTCCTTAAACTTAAAATGACCATAAAAAGTAAACGCTTTGAATTAATTCAAAATATGAAGGCTGACACAATAGTGCAAAAAACACTCACAAAAGAGAACCTCCAGTACTTCTTCAGAAAGTGGCAAGAGTGATGGGATAAGTGTGCTCAAAGTGAGGGCGAGTTGGGGTGGTGGCTCACACCACCAGTAATCCCAGCACTCAGGAGGCTGAATCAGGAGGATCTCTGTGAGTTCCAGGCCAGCCCTGGCTGGCCACAAAAGTGAGTTTGAGGCCAGCCTGAACTTCATAGCAAGACCTTATATTTAAAAAACAAAAAACAAAACAAAAACTTACCCAAAAAGTGAGGTGGTGTGTCTTGAGGTAAGGTTAATGGCAATGTGGTTTTTTACTGTACTAATTTTTTTCAGTTTAAACATTTCCTCTACTTAGTAACCACAAGTAGGTGCAGCCTAAGGCATACATAAGAAGATGAGTATTTATCATTGATGGTGTTAATAACATGTATAGCTTGAAAGGTGGAGAAAGAGAAAACAAAACCCCTCTGCCTATGACACAAATTTTTAATGACAGTGTCTAACTGTTCCTCCTTATCCTGATTGTATTAGTTATCTACAGCTGCATAATAAGCAAATATCTCAGGTTTAACAATTCAATCCAGCAACCATTGTTTATTTCACTGTGTCTGGGACTCAGGAATTCCAGAGTGATATACCGAGTGGTTATTGCTCAGGGTCTCTGCCTCCAAGGAAGCAATCAAACTAGGAATGATGTTATTGCCATCTGAGGGTTTATCTGGGGAAGATCTGCTGAATTTACATACTTTTGGTAGACCAGTAGGTCTATTTCCAACCTTACCTATGTGGATCTCTCTAGAGAGCTCTGCTTCTCATGGCTGCTGGCTTTCTCCCAGAACAAGTGATGTAGAAAGTAGGAGAGATAGAAAGAAGTCATAGTCATTTATAATCTAATTTCTGAAGTGACAAGTGAATGCTTCTGCCACATTATATTAGCTAAAAATTAATTACTAAACAAAGACCTCCCTCAAATGGAGGGAATTGCACAAAGATATGAATTCCAGGAGATTGGGAACATGAGAAGTCATTTTAGAGGCTTCCTCTAATCTTGAATTCAATACTATGTATTCAAGCTAGTCCCAAACTTCTCTCTAGGTGGCTGGAGAACTCAGGAATCTTTCTATCAATTGATAATAGTATGAAGAAAAACTTTTGTTGAAACTGTACTTTTCCTCAAACAATTTAGAAATAAAATAATGGTGCTGCCTCTCTTAGAGGTACATGGAAGGGCCAGAGATTTAGCTCAATTCCGCCGCCTGCCTTGCAAGTGCAAGGACCTGAGTTCTATCCCAGGTACCAAAAAAAAGAGGTGCATAGAAATGCTTTCTCTCTTAGAGATACATAGAAAATTATTTTTTAAACAATATTTTAATTATGACATCTGTTTGCTTTAAAGTATCTAAATTTTAATACTTTGGAATTTAAAAGAAATATGTATGCAAAGATAGGTCAAGCATTGTTTAACTAGGTGATAGGTACTTTCTTTAAAAATAACCACAGTAGGGCCAGGGATTTAGCTCAGTGGCTCTTCTGCCTGCCTCACAAGCACAAGGTCCCGAGTTTGATCCCCGGTACTAAAAAATTATAAAAAAACCTCAATAAGTCATCATGACTAACAAATTAATAATTCCTTAGAAAAATGAAATCCCAGAAAATATTTGAAGTTCCCTATTTCTTTCAAAACAGTTTTTACTGTTGACTTATTTAATCAGGATCCACCTTATTGACTGACTGTAGGCTTATTGTGTCATTTATGTTTATCTCCTGTAGTTTCTGCAAGTCGCTTTTTATGGCTATATGCTTGAGTAGATTCAGGGTCAAATTCATTTGGCAAGAATATTAAATAACTACTTCTATACACTTATTCTGGTAATGATGTTAAATTGACTATTTTAAAGATATTGTTAGCTTGAACAATCCATTAAAAACTTTCAGTCTTTCACCTAATTACCTTAGCATTGTGAAAATTTCCCAAATGAATTCTATCACTTTTTGATGCAAAAATGATGATTTTTAAAGTTAGATAACTCATTGATATTTATGTTAGATTCTTCTATAAAGAATAATTTTTTCTCATCTACTTGGTTCTCTGAAATATACTTTATATAGAGAAGGTAAGATAAGTGATTACTTGTTTTTGTTGATCAATTTTTAAAAATTATTACCCTGGCAACCCATGAAATTAATCACTGAAATCATTTAAAAGCATATATCATAGGTTTATATACATTTGACATTTGTAATCCATTGATTTTATAATTATAAACTTTAAGATCTTATTAATCTTTCTGGTCCTTATTTTCTCTCAAGTGGTTTTGTTACTATCCAGTACTTTGCATGCCTTTTTGTGTTCTTGGTTATCTTTTTCTCTACTAGGATAAACTAGAGCAGGAGTTTTTGTTTCCTTTATTTACTAGAGTATTTCAGATCTTAAGAAGAGTTGCTGGTTCTCTAAGTGCTCAATAAATATTTGCTGAATATCGATCAATGAAACTGCAGTCATCTGCAGACCCTGTGTGTGTTTGCTAGTGTGTGTGTGTGTGTGTGTGATGAAAGAAGAGAAAAACGTACTACAACTCACTAACATTTAACTACAAGACTGAGAGCCAAAATAAATGACTGAAAAAGGAAAACCAGACAAAATGAATTTTCTCTTAAATACATATTTAAGTGTTTTAAGATAGAGAAGGTAATGCACTATTGGGTTAAATGTTCCTATGAGGATTCCTAAAACAAGAACAAAGGATTAAGTCCTCAATTAATTTTATTGGTACATTTTAGGTATACAATATAATGACATTCATCATTGGAAATTTGTACCTTTGCATATCTCTCGGTTCTTATTCTTTCCCCATTCCCCTGGCTTCCCTTTGACCCCTCCATCCTTCCCTATTTACAAAGACTTCATTTCCTTTTCCACTGTTTCCTATTAACTCCATTCCCTTCTTTCTTTTCCCCAATCCCTCCCACTTCCCCTTCCCCTTTGGACCTTCTCTTCCCACTCAATTTGGCAACATGCTGCTAGGGTATTCTGGAATGGGGTGTTTACATCTTTCTCTTTCCACACTTACTTCTTTGGCTACCTCATGTAGATATTATACTAAATACTGCATTTGTGTGTATATTTGTACATCTACCTAATTACCTACTACCTATTTATCTGTCCAAATGTATATGCAGATGATTCTGAAATTCATATCCCTGTAAATACCTGGAATTCAAACTGATATATCTAACTTAACATTTTCATCTAGATGTCCAATACAGATTCCAGTATTTCCAAATTTGTAGACCTGTTTTCTTCCCATCATTGTAACCTGTTTATTCCTCCCATAGAATTATGTACAAAAGTCCATCCTTTCAGTCAACCAACCTAGAATTTCATGAAATATTCCTTGATAATTGCTTTCCTGTAGCCCTTGGGGGTAGAGTTTGCAGAAATACAGATGTCTACTCTATGTGAGTTTCAACATTATATGCATTCAGCTATGGAAGAAGGCTTTTTATTGTACCTGATTACTTCTCAAACATACCAGGCGATACTTGGTAGGAATCTAAGGAGATATTGACCCTCTTCATGAAGAACTCATTAAGAGAATTTTAGAAATATAGATGTTGCAAATCCTGTTTTCCAAGTCTAAGTCCTACTTTCAAAATTCTAAGTATGAGGCCCAGACTTACATAGTTTTTTAAACTCTTGTGTTCTTAGGACATGTAGCTGTGGATTGAGTATCACTGGACCAACCAATTACCACCTGCTATGAAATGTCTGGGACTTTCCTCTGATGCTAGGATGACTTTCTCTGGCATCATCCCCATGATGCCATTTGTCCACATTCCAGAATGGCTCTTTTAGGGCAGTGATGGGGCCAATTTGGATTAGGTAGGACTTTAAAATCTTTCTTCCTGAATTCCCTAATGACTTGAAACAATATTATGCCACATCCTGCTTTTAAAATGGCATGTAAACATTTTCCATTATAAGTTTAGATATATGTAAAAGGTAAAGTTTTTGATGTTATGTGATAAAATCCTCTCATTAATCTAACACCAAAATAGCTTTACATATGGTGATTGCTAGATTAGTCTTTACTTCTTAAAGATGAAAATTGTACACTAGTGTATCTTAAAATGAAATGTACAAGGCATCACCTGGGGACTTTGAAATTCACAAGTGGCAAGGTCATGTGCTTTTGTTTCTATCAAGCATGCAGGGAACACCTATGAGTCTGTCCATGCCGACAGTACTTGTTGGCTGTAAATCTATTGATTGGCAGGAGCTTCATTTTCTGGTATTTCAGAAATGTAATTTCTCACATTGACTCCAAGATTTTGAATTCCCCTTTTGTTTGATGCCTTGAAAGTTTGTACACACTGAGGGAGTGCACAGTATATTCTGGGAAGATTCAACATGAGTGTGAGTATATCTTTCAGAAAGTAGAAGAGCAATTGTGAAATGTGATTCATCCACCATAGGTAAATTTCTTCACTGGTAAATTTTAGTAGAGAGTACACAAAAGATGAAAGAACAGGAAATTGGTTTCTTTAAGACTCTCTATCTTATATACCCCTTAGGAAATGTCCATGTAGCTCAAGTGCTCATATATCTCCAACTGCCAGCCCTTTATTGGGAGAACAATATTTTCAGAAGGTCAGGGTTCCAATAGCAACCTTCCTAATGCCTCAATTTCCTTATCTATAAAATGGGGATAACAGATTTAGCTCATCAGCTGTAGAAAAAATAAATGATATGACAAGTAACATGCTATACATAGCATAGCTCTTGTTTCATCAATAGTGTTCACCAAATGCAAACTACAATGGAAGATCAATTTAGTACTCAGAATTTGAGGGTCTTCATTTACATATTCACTCTCTGCCGCTTCCAAATCATTTTCACTTATCTTTGCCATTTTTATTACCATATTCAAAATAGGAAGATTTTGTAAGATTCTTCCTGTAAAAATTGTCCCTATATTTCTATGAACTTCTGCTCACACATTCTTAACAAAATTAGTGAATTGTCTCCAACATTACAAATCCATATCTGAAAGTGTGAAAGATAAGCATTCTCCAATGAATGCTCCAATGAATGGCCTATAGTGGCCATTGACTTGGGTTCCCTAAGCAAACATTTATTCTTCCAGTGTGTTTTGCTGTTATTTTCTAGTGACTGAAAAGCATCACCCATACATATTTTACATCCAGTGTAGTCTCTTTATGAGTAAAAAGTGCACCTTCAATTTTTAAATTGCCCATGATACTTAGAGAAAAGTTCTATTCACATAACAGATGTTTAAGTAATGTTTGATAAATGAAGACATATGGACTTTTAATTTATTTCAGAGATTTACTTAATTTTGTCCACATGTATACATAATACATTTATTATCTCCCAATATTTCTCTTCAATAAAGCTATTTTTACTGCCTGCCAGATAAAACTTTGAAGAGTATCACTGCCAAAAGCATGCATACTTGATTTAAATTTAATGCTGTTTAAGCAAAAAGTCCAAAACAGATGTTGGACAAATTTGTGTGACTGATGAAAATAAACTACCATATCTTCGTGGTCATTGAATTAGGATAGCTTCGGCTAATGTCCTTTGCTTCAGTGATGATATTTTTCTTAAACAAGTAATAATCTAAACAGCTATAAAAATTAAGGAAGAATATACAATTAATATCCTTTTGTAACCAGGGAAAATATCACATATAACACATTTTGTATGTTAACTCTATAATCTTTTTGATACTTGTATCTTTTAGCATATGGAGAAAGAATGAAATGTTTTACTCATTTTTGACCTTAACAAAAAAATTATTTCTCTTTCCTATGGGTGATATTTGTAGTAATGATTTGACTTATTCTGGTTTGTTAGCGATTACATTTTGTGGTTTTACCTTTTCTTCTTCATTAAAAACTAGAAGAGGTACTGATTTATAGGACTTAAACTTCAAAATAGATAGTTTAGCTATCGACTACTAAAATTGGTTATTGTTATTTGACTACTGCCAACACAGACTATAAAACAGAAAGGAAAACCTCTAAAGAACACAGCAGTTTGGATTTGAGGTTTCTGCTTTCTACTGTGCTAACTTGACATGTATCTATAGAATGAAAGCCGCAACATTTATGAAATAGCCCGTTCACTACTATCAAGTTGAAAGGCCATCCGTGGAGTGATCACCCAGTTTGCAGTGATGTGGAACAATATTTTGTGATTGCTCTTACATGTTCTGTGGTTTACAACCAAAAAGAAAGTAATTGCTGCAGTAAAACTCAGCCCCACACAATTTGGCAGGCCTCTATAAACCTTGGGAAGGACTAATATGTTTTGCCCATTTGGGGCCACCCATTGAAGACAGTCACTGATGCTGAATGGGAAGTGGCTTCATGTTGTAAATACCCTTTGCCAATTATGGATATTTACCTGAGAAATCAACAGACATACCTGCTGTTTTATTGTAGTATTCCCTCCTCAATTGCTTTTAGTGCAAATCTGTTTGGTCCAACAAAAGAAAAAGAAAATGTGAAAGCATTCCAGTTTGACTTTTCATATTAAAGCTGACAATTGACAACCAACAGCATCAAGCAGCTTATGTATTTGTTCTGAAGTCCTATGTTGGTACTAATAAATATTGAGTTTCTCAGGATGTCTTCTCAGCGTGATACCCATACATGTTATTGTGTTACAGCATTGCATCTGCAATGTAAAAAATACAGTAGTAGTTGTCTTTCTCCCATAAGACTACCTACTGTGAATTTGTAACTTTTCTATTTATTTCTAAATATGCCATAGCTAAAACCTGAAGTTAAAGTATATTGGAATACAATCCCTTTGTTTACTCTAATTTTTGTTTTCTTTCGCTCTCTCTGATAAACAGATTAAAATAACTTGGTTCTTGTTTTTTTTAACATAAAATGAGGTTATTTAATCAATGTTTGAGCTAGACTTTGTTTTTTTAAACTGATAGTTTTATTAGTTAATTAGAGATTCTAAACAATATATACTGTTGAGTTTTATTGTCATTAGAGAGGTTGTTTTCTCAGTAAGATTTTATTAACAGAGATGATTGAGTTATGTGTCTTTGGTGTTTTCTTCCACTGCCAGTTGTTGTGTTTGCAGTTCCTGCCCCACACTGAAATGTCCTCTACTTCCAACTAAGTGACTCCCCGTCCACACTGTGACCTAGCACCACCAGTACAATTCAGAAGGTTGTGTTTCTAAGTATACTGGGGCAGTGGGAAATGAAAGAAAACCCAGTTCTTTGGGAAAAAAAAAAACTTGATGAGATGGAAAGAAAGAAGAGTGCAGAAACATGCAAGCATAAATTCTTCAATTTGCAAGGAAGTTATAATAATTGATTTATGTGAGTGTTTATAGGTCAGAGGTACCTCATTTTCTTATGTTCTACATTATTTATCTTTTAACAAAAATTTTCATTAATTTAATAGCTGAATGATTTATAAACTTAATACATAAACGGAATCATCTTGAAGACTTACAAATTGTCACATAAAGAAATAAGAAAGAATTGATCTTTGGATACAACTAGAGAAATCACTTAAAAATGTTCTCAACTGCTATGCCATTAAAATTTATGTTAAATTCTCATCTCTTTACATTTAAAGTAGAAGGGGAGGAAGGGGAAGGGAAGGGGACATAAAAAGAATTAATATGTGTTATAGACACGTACCAACTCCCCACAATGCACATAAGCAGCACGTACTGCAAACATGTTCTAAGAAAAATTAAAAATAAATAAATAAATGAAAAAATAATATAGAAATGGTACTGATATTATTGACATGAACATTTTATGCTTTCTAGCTGGGAATTTCAAAGAAATGATAGGGACTTTATAAGAAATAGCAAAACTATTTTTGAAATCAATGTGACTATAAAAGAAAAAATAATAACCAGGACAATTCTTAGTGATCACAATGATGTCTTATGCTTTTTATTTTTAAATCATTCTACTGTAGGAAGCCACTTTGTGATAAATTCAGTTCATAAGATTCTCAGAAGGTACTTCAAAGGGCAGGAGTACATATATATTCAGAGTTCTCTTTCTTCACCAAGTTCAAATTTGATAAATGGAATTTAATGAGTTGCTAATTTATTAAAATAAAATAGTTTTTAGAATAATAAAGGATTTGGGTTTGCATGATGAAGTAGCATTATCCTAAATAATAAGGAAATAAAATAATACTACATATAATTTAAATTGCCTAGTTGATCTATAGGCTTGCAATTCATAATCAAAGTTATCCTTATACGTGAAAATATCCATTGCGTGGGTACATGAGCACAGTCAAGTATTTGTCTAACCTGATTATCACTGGTTTTTTATGACTCTAAAATAAATTTGGTTATGAATTTGTATGGTTTTCACATATAAAATAAATTTTATCCTTTTTCATTCTTTGACAGGTTGCAAGTGATTTTTTGTTTACAGTAAATCACTAAAATAGTATACCAAATCTTTATTAGTCTCATCAAGTCAAAGTTATAATTTTGCTTTTGTGAAGCTATATAACCCAAAACACTAAAGTTAAAAATATCTAATATTTGAAAGTTAATCACAAATGAAAATTTTATTAGATGATACTTGAAGGTAGGATTATATTATTGTCCTTATGGTTTAGAATAGTTGTATCTTCCTAATATAGGTAAAGTAGGAAATAAAATGTTGCATAATGTAGCTTGATATAGTTATAAAAATATTTTGCTAAATGATGCTATTTTAGTGAAAGAGTATATAGCTTCTAATGGTTGTTTCATTTCAATGATTTGGTTAGGATTTAAGCAGATACTAGGAGTTGGCTAGTCAACTACAGTGAGTCTCCTGGTGTTTTGCAAAAATAACTTTACACACTGAGATTAGTGAGACTGTGGATCCCCTAAAATAATGTAAAAGTTCTTTAATAGTGTGCAAAAAACAAGCAAGTTTCAAAGCAATGATTGAGGCATTTCTAGCAATGTAAAGTGCCTCTGGGCCTGTTAGTCATTTCAGCCTTGGCATTACTCTTAAGGAGATTTCATATATATATTTTTATTGCTGGAAAAAATTGGCATTATTCCAGAAAATAGAAGCATGATTTCTCTCCTTCATCTGTTTGTTGTTTTTCTTTTGTTGTTTCTGACAATCTCCTTAAACAATTTTTACATCAATGTCTAGCTACCTAATTGTGCAGTTAATTCTACTACCATGCCAATATCCAATCTGCCTCTTTTTACTTGAAAAAGTTAGCACATTCTGTATTAAGTGGAAGAGAATTGTTAGTAATGTAATGAACAGACACTCAGATGGCAAACACTATCGTGGTTCTCACATGTCACTTAATCAGGATTTCAATTTCTGTAAGTGAACAGCCTGATCATGAAATATAAATGACCAAAAATTAAATTTAAGCTACAATTTCTTGCTCTAAGGAAGGCTAACTAGAAGAACCTTATCCTACAGTAATTATTAAAACTGTGGCTTGTCACATCAAGGAGAAGTGATGTTTTGTGAAATTTCTATAAATTGAATTCTAATACACTGTGGGATTAGGGTAGAGACCTCTAAAATTAGATGATGGCCATCCACAATTGATATACATATAAACACACACCAGTGATTATATGATGAATTATTCATCAAAGCAACAAAGTGCATTATATATTCTAAAAAGAAATGTTAAACTGAAACATTTGCACACACATACTCACACACACACAGCATGCTTTTTTTTTTTTTTTTGGTACCAGGGATCAAACTCAGGTCCTTGTGCTTGCACAGCAGGTGCTAAAACCACTGAGCTAAATCCCTAGCCCACACACAGCATGCTATTGATGAGCAATGTCTTGAAGAGCCTTGATTCTAGTCTTTTCCTCTAATGTTAACTGTCTCTTTCAGATCCCACAAGCAAATCTAATTGGTTATTGATTTCGTTTAGTAGTTTGGGACAATTACCCATATTTTTAAAACTGCCACAAACCCTTTGTACACTTGAAAAGTTAACAATTATTAGTGCTATGTTAATACTGATATTTTAATAAATTAGGAACTCGTGTTGTGGAAATGACTAGTGATTTTCATGTGTTCACCTTCACAATAAGAAATATCATTTAGACAGAGGAAAGAGAAATTGGGTAAATATTATTGGACTGCCATTTCTTAAAACATTTTTTATTTAGAAAAACGATTCCCAAATGACAATTTTGAACCTGTGTGGTCCTCTTCATCTTGGTTCATAATTGTCTATCTTGCCTGTTAAATTTCCTTATCACTTCACATTCTGACTGCTACATTCTTTCTCTATTGTTTTACTCTCAGATCAGCCAGAATTACTGATTGCTCCTTCAAATTTTCCTTGGAATACTTGCACAAAGCTTTTACTTTTGGAGAATTCATGCCAATTTTTGTACTCTGAAGATATCCAACACTTTAAAAAATATTTTCCTAAACATAGACATGGGCATAGAGGTTTTTTCTTTTCATTTTTTTGTAGCCTCAGCAGGTATTAAAAATAAAATAAGAGGTTTTAAAAATAAAAAGGAATTGATTTGATTGTTCTGTTTTTATGAGATCTTCAGTAATTTGTTAAATTATCATGTGTCTTTGTGCATAAAATGGATTGGCTGAAGGCAGTGGGGCAATTAAACTGGATTATAACAGATTTTACTCAGCTAAAAATGACATGAGTTTAAGATCTGGCTTTAAAAATGATTTGATTTGATTAACAGAAGAAGAAGAAAGGAAAGAATTAAAAAAGAAGTCAAGATTAGATGTCTACTGAGTGTTTTGAAAAGTACACCGTTAGGTGAGGTAGCAGGAAAAAATTTACGGGAACTATACGGCCAGGATCAGAAAATCAATTGTCAGGAAGAGTTAAACAAGCAAACAGTCTCATTTCATACAGGAAGCCTATGGTGAAGATGAGCACACAGGCTGTATGCACGACATGGACACATAGACTGTGGCTTTAAAGTGGAAATGTAATGGTGAGCTATTGTGAATTTTAATGGTAGGTAATTTTTCATTGCTAAGGAAGTGACTGTATGAAAAAAGGATTATTTACACTTTTAAGAACAAAATTATAATCGAAGAAAATTACAGCAGGTCTTTCATTTCTTTGTGCAAACATATCTGATAATAGCTTTGGCAAAACTGAAGAGGTAGTTGGGTCAAATAATTACTCAAATTAAAAAATTATTCTTTTTCACTGAATTAACTTTGTTTTGATTTCAATAACCAGGTTATGTTCATCTTAAATTTAAGGGCAAGGATGATTAAATGGTATGGAATAGGATGAAGTGTATTTGTCCAATAAAACATATTTTATAGGCAAAATATTTTAGAATCACATCATGATTGCAATGGTTGTAGGGTAGCAAACTTGGGCTTATTTAATTTTTACTAATTTCTTTTAGCAGGAAGAAGGAGGGTGAATAGAATGTGTAAGTGGGAAAGAAAAATATCAGAATTACAGTGGATGAAATAGCAAAAGCCAATCTGTACATGATTTGGGGGATATTGGTAGGGATTGTACTGTATATTACCGAATATGGAAAGGTGTTAGAAACCTGAAATATTTAAAACATTTGATTATACTTTATTAAGTCCCTGATTTTGACTCTGTAGCTGAACATGACTGAAACAAGATATTAATTAATACTTCGACAACAAAATGGACAAACAAAGCTATGATACATAAAGTTAGGATAAATGGCTGGTTTTAAAATATGAGTGAACAAGGTATCTGAATAAGAACATCACAATATATCAATGAAGCAGGATGTCCTGAAGTTGTAAAAACAAGCCAAGTGTCTTTGTATGTAATGATATGAAAAATGCTCCAATATGATAAACACATAGTGCCCAACATGTGATCATTGTGATGTACTTTGTTTATTTCCAAAGAAATACATAAAATTATGATGGTACTTTTAATGGAATCAAGAAGGTATTTAGTCAAATATGGCAGGTAGCAGATTTTCACTTTTATCTACTGTCTGTATTCTTTAAATATTCCTGTATTCAACTTTATTATTTTTTAAAAATGTCAATAAGTACTATCTGGAAGGACCACTTATGAGTTATATCCTCTCCATATTGTCCTTAATTGCAAAAAGTTACTGATGAACCTAAACATAAAATTTTAAGACCTCAGGATAAACAGAAATTGTCTTTGATTACCAAAGTCCTACTAATTGCTACAGATTTATCTGTTTCTTTTGACCTTGGCCCAAGATTATCTGAGGAATTCTGAGGTTAATTGAATGTTTGAGTACATTGTGCCACACTCTAAAGTAAATTGACTCCCATAAAGACCTTGAAGTTGTCTTCAAATGTCAAATGAATAACTCTGATTGCTAGTTCAGTGTCTTATCATGCGTTCTCTTTGAACATGCCATGGCCTTCTTTAAGAATAAATCCACACAAGCTTCTGGTTACTGAAGATAATGATGTCACTCCAGCAAGTCTGAATAGCTTAAGTGGGAAAGTTCTAATTCTACTCTCAGAAAACAATATTCCATCAATAGTATTGAGCCGTGTGACATACACATGTGTTGCCTATTGCAATCAACTTCTAAATGAAAAGCTGGAATCATTATTATAATTTAAAATTACTCCTACATTTGTTAACAAAAAGCCAACTTTTTACAGCTTTGTTTGCAAAAGATATTTTTAGCATTGATGGTCTTCTAGGAAATAGTCAAATTGACATTTATTGCATAATGAGTTATCACTATGTTCAAATATGTGACAGAACTAGTTAAATAGAAGAAGTTCTATTCTTGAATGGATCTAGTTGGAATTGTTTGTATTTTTATGATGAAAGCCATAAAAGTGGTATATGTTAGCCACAGTATCAGCCTTACAGGTGATTGGGCAAACATTTGAGGGGTTTTTTGCCATTCCTTATCCTTGTGATCTTTCATTTTACCCCGAATTATGTTGCTCCCCACAACTTGAAGCTCAGGCTGGACCCTTCCCTTTTGGCCAGCTTAGTCTCCATTGCATGGCATATAAAATGTGGCAACTGGGCCAGGCTTCTGAGAATACAGGGTTGATGAAAGTGAAAGAAGCTCATATTACTAATAAGATATTTAAAAGGAAACAACAGAAAGGTTTTGGCAAATGAATCCAGTAGGTAACTGATGGATTGTTGTGAGGTTGACTATTGGCAGTTTGGTCTCTCCAACCTCAGGGTGGTCATATTAAAACTATGTGAGTTTATTTATTTAGGATATTATTTTAATCTCATATTGGCTAAGATTCCAGATTCAGCAACACATCTTTAATAAGAAATATATTTCAGAGACAGTTACACACACTCTCCCACTCCCTTCACACTGGGGATTGAACTCTGGACCTTTGCACTGACCTAAATCCCCAACCATTTTTTATTTTTCATTTTGACACAGGGTTTTGCTAAGTTTCTAGGTTGCCCCTGCTGGGTTTCAACCCATAGTTCTCCTGCCTCAGCTTCCCAGAGTGGTAAAATTACAGGTGTGCACCACCAGGCCCAGCAAAAGTTTTGCTAATTGTGCTATATCCATTCATTCTACAAGAATATATTGAATGCCTACTCTATGCTTGGTAGTATGCTAGGTAATAGGAAATAAAATAGATTGGAAAGGTTGACAATAATTTGGAGGAAAAGATCAG
The DNA here is from genome assembly GCF_000247695.1 of Heterocephalus glaber. Next base: position 5,464,081 of record NW_004624777.1, read on the forward strand.
AAAAGCATATTTCAAAAGATAATTATAAATGAATTTTTATTTCATACAATATAATTTAGGGTGAAACACATCAAAAGAGCAAATAAAATGTTTCTCCTTAATGGAGAATTGTACTGGCCAACTGACTGTGAATAGATGTATGTTACCAGAAGTATGTGTGAGTCTTTTAAGAAGAAGTGGCTTTAGGAGTCTTTACAGTATTCTTTTTCCTTTGATATTAGCACTGTCTCACATGTAGGTTACTCTGTGAGCCATGAATATAGTGAGAAGAAACTTTGCTGCCTACTCAAAATAAAGCTTTGGTTAACACTGAGATGAGATCCAGATATTTATAGACTGGATTTCAAGTCTTAGAACTGGAATAGGTAATAGACTTAAGTACTTTGTCTAGGATGATTTCATTAGAATCTGCTAAATTAACAACTTGTCCATCTTCTTACAATAATAATACTTTTTAAGCCTACACATTTTCATCACAGTCTGAAGGTATCTTCCTGTTCCTTTGAAAAAATATTACAACCTGCATAACCACTTTTAATTGCCAGCTTTGGTTTGGTGAAATGCTGTAATCCTACTGGGTGGACCTTTTTACTGAGGATTGGGTCCTGCATGCATCCTTTCACCGGCTAGCACCTCACAGCTGTTAGGTTGACAAGTTCAGTCATAGAAGCCTTTCTCTAGTGGATGTGGCCAGGGAAGAATGTAAAATTAATAATTACCTTGAAGTATAACTAGACTATTTTGAACTTGTATTTACTTATTGCTGAATTTTACTTACAGAGGAAAACGCTGGGGTCGAGTTAGAGCCCCCCAAATTATATCAACAGGAAAGTGATGTATTGTAGAAATGTGATTGAGAATTTGCCCTTTCAAATGCTTCTTTAGATGTCTCCGACACTTTGTTTTCCCACCGTCCCATTTTATAATGTCAATCCAAAGTTGCTGTTTGGTAACTCAGTCTGGATTTCACTTCTCATTAGCTCAATTTCTCCTAAACGCAGTCAGAGAGCCGAGAGTTCATCATTTTGGGCATGCGTATTTTGGTCTACTTACATATGCAAGCTTTGAAACACTGATAATAAAATCAAAATATATAGGATATTGAAAACATACAGGGAATATTGAAATTAAGAATATTATAATAAAAGACATACTGTCATTAATCCAGCTTGAAATAGTCCCTCTTTCTTTAAACACACTTATCCCAGAGTTTTGGTTTAATGTGTGTTTTGCTATAATTATTTTTTAAGTTCAAAGTAAGTCACACCAATACAATGAAAATTTATCTTTTAATTATAAGTTCATTTTAAACAAAAACAAACTCATTGAACAGATACATATATAGATATATATATAGATATATATCTATATATATATGGCATTTCCTTTCCATCTGCAAAAGCTACAGTATTGTGCATAAGAATTCCAAAGTATGGGCTGATATTATGTTATTTCTCATCCAAAATGAGATAATTTCAAAACAAATTATGAGACTACCCCTAAATACCAGAGGCCCCAATCATTTATAACTGTTTGCACTTGTGCAAGATCTCATTGAAATATTTCCCCCAATATCTGACGAGATCAGGGTAGTATGGCTGTAGACATTTCCCCCAATATCAAAGGAAAGAATGGAGTTAATTAAAATATTTTTAAATCACTTAAATGATAACAAAGATAACAACACCAAATATTATTTTTACTAGTAATTTTGTATAATCATCTTCATTTTAATGAATTTATCTTTATTTAAATTTCTTCGAACTTTGTTGGCACACTATCAATCAGTAGCAGAGGACAGAGAAATCATTGGATTCTCTGCTGGAATGAACCAGAGGCAGTATGGAAAATAGTGTTGCCAAGTCAACAGAACACTCAAAATAGAATTAAAATCTCATGATAACTACAGCCACAATATGCCAAGAGGGAAACAAAAAAGAAATTGTTCCCAAATGAGAGAAGAGGGAGGCAGCATGGAGTAGTAACACTCTTGGTTTTGTGAATAACTTGCTTTATGTCCTTGGGTGATTTACTTAATTTCCCTGGGTTTGGGATTCCTCTCCATGAAATGAGAGGATTGGACTAAATCAGTAGTTTCTAAATTATGAACCTTGGAATAATTGCAAGGAGGCCTTGAATTCATATGCTTTATATACTTCCACAATAACTAGGATCTAGATGTCCAATTGCAGTTATGTGGGAGCTGAAAAAATATTTTGACATTTTTTAAAAAGGTCTTTGTTTAGGACATACCAGCTAAATGATATGTGAAGTCTTTTCAGACTATAAAATACCATTATGTTAAGAGTTATATAGTCAGATGTTGATGGGTACGATTCCTGATTGAAGTCTTTCTCCCAAAAGCAGCATTATTATTGCAGGGCACTGCACATAGCAATTAGGAATCTGATTTCTAGGCCAGACTTTCTTTCCCTAATTTGGTGACCCTGGGCAAGTTATTTAAATTTTCATTTTCTTTATTTAACTATTTGAAAAGATTTAGAAAAAGTTTAAAGTGTTCTTCAAATGTAATTATTCAAATATATGATTTTATTGCTTGTATTCATCAACTCCCTTCAGCCTTATAATGCTAAATGTGCAGAGCAAAAATCAGAATTAGCTGTCAGACCTGTCTATTCCTGTAGCTGCTCTTGTTTCTTCTTTTCCTTTTACCATTTCCATATTAGTGTGTTATTTATCTTTTTCCACTCTTCAGCTGATAAACTCTTTGTGGTTTAAAGGTTTTAAGGGCTGGGATGTAGCTCAGTCGTGGAGCACTTGCCAAGTGTGCACAAGGTTCTTTATTCCACCCCGTACCAAAACAACATTAACACTTGATAACTCAAGCAGCAATACTTGTCACTTTTGGAAGAGAAACAATGTCAATTCCTATAAGCAATAAAAGAGGCCAGTAGATAGCCTAGAAACTGTATGGAATGACAATCATCATCATTTGATGTAGATAGGATATTGTCTTCTTTATATTTTGTAATAAAAAAAACCTAATCCTTGTTTTTTCAGCTTTCTTCAGTTGTGTTCCTGTGCGTATTTTTTCCTTTATCCTTGCTTCTGAATGGTGCTAGGCAAAAGTTACCATCTGCATCCTCCTCAATTACCCCCTTCTCTGAGTCCCTGGTGGAGGCTCCCATCACTGCAACAGCCACTGTCCCGGGAGAGATGGGCTGAGGCACCAATGACATTAACTTCTTCTCCAGACTGGATTCCACTTCTTCAGAACTCAGGCCATGTGAGCAGATGGGCCCTCTTGGAAGTGGAAATAAATGGTTATCTTTTGAAACAGAAGGGATTAGGGCTTCACACATCTGTATGAATGAATCACTTGGCTTTCAGAATTACTAAAGATGCTCCTTGAAAGTGATACAGCTTCCCCAATGCTTAGCAACCTTAATCTTTCTATTAACTTTTCATCATCCCTTTAACCATATCTTACAGATGTGGCTAAATGTTATGAAAGGTCAACCAATTTGATATTCCTTACAAAATATAAGATTAAATAATGAAAGGCAATTTTTGTTTTATAGCAGCAAGTTAATTAAAAGGAAAGAAGTTAATTTAAAGGAAAGAAAGAAAAAGTCCTGTTAAGCTCAAAAGTGGCAAAATTTTTCCATGTTCAATATGCTTAGCAAGCAAGCAAATTATTATTTTGGTAATATGACATGTTATACTTTACATAGGACTACTTTAGAAAACAATCTAAAATTAAAAACAAAACTTATCTTGAATAAAATTTAATAGTAAAAAACATTAGTAAATTGATTTTAAAGGACTATTATAAAATAATAATTCCCATAAACTGAAAAAATCATATAAAAATAGAATAGTTCAGGGTACTTATGATGGATTGAACAGAGATTTTAATTTCTTTACCTTGTATCTCAACCCATCTATATGTGGTACTTGTTTCTTATCAGATCTCTCAGAACTGCCTCCCAACTGACGTTCTCATTGTTCTGTCTAAAGGAATATGCTGTTATTATTTCTGTGATATAAGTTTTACTAGATAGTAACATCTTATTCTATAGACAATTCATGACCGACAATCATATGGCCTGGTATATATTCATGTCAGAAGCAAAGTACATGAATAATGTAGTGAATACTTTCCTCAGAGTTATGAAAAAAATACAAAGAATACAAATGGTCCTTTATCTGAAAGATGTTTCCATCAAGTTAACTGCAAATAGAATTTGATATAAAGTAGGACAAGTCATAGATACGTTTCATCTCCAGAATAATAGCCACAATTTACCCAGTAGCTATTAGTTTTCAGCAACTCTGCTAGGCATTTTACATAATCACCTTAACTTTCTCCACAAGAACATTTAAAAAGGTATTATTATTTGGATTTTACAGTTGAAGAAACTGGGGTTTAAATAGCTTCATTCACTTTTAAATTAAATAGCAAGTAAAGAATTTGTTAGAATCACTAGGAGTGATATAGAATAGGATTTATCTTACTGTGACCTTTTGTATTTGTGGGAGCTGGTTCAACAATGTATATAAGATATCTGTCTGTTAAGTCAGCAGACCAGACAGCTGGGAAAAGATGATGGATATTAAGTATGGAAAAATAACACAAACTGGATTACATTAGCAATAACTGAATTCTACATTTAGAATTGTTCTAAATGTGTTAGGCATACAATGTAAAAGTAAATTCAATTAGCTGTTCTTTAAACATGTATCAGGAATATGACCTCTTTACTTTCAATGGTACCACTTTTATTAAAGCTTATTTTTTGCCTGGATCATTTTACCCTTTCCACTTGTTTTTGTGAATTCTCAGAACAGTCAAATCTGTTCTATTAAAACATTAGTCAAATTATATCATTGTTGTCTTCACAAGTCTCCAATTATTTCCAGTATCTCAGAGAATAAAGCCAAATTTTTTAAGGGCCTATGAGCCTCTATGTGCTCAGGCACCCTGCTTCCTTTCAGGCAACATCTTCTAGCAACTTCCCTGCTGGTGGAATTGTGATTAGAATATCTCAATGTCAACAACACCTTATTCCATTTGAAACACTAAAAAGCTTAAATCTGCATTTTCTACATTTCTAGAATTTGGGTTGTGAATTCATTTCTACCCATTAAATGTACTGTAAGTAATTTGAAGAATGGAAGTGAGGCAGAGGCCACCTTCCTTCCTCTGTACCAGTATGTCCAGGCAGTTATACTGGTGGCCTCAGCACCTTGTGTCTGTGTTATAGTTTAGATTTGAAAGGTCCTGCAAAAAGGTCCCTTGTGTGGAACATTTGGTTGCTGATAGGCTTTTAAGAAGTGATTGGATAAGGTGCACTCTAACTTCATCAATTGATTATTAATTGATATGATTATAATTTGATGACATTAACAGAGGTGATGGAATAGGAAGGGGGAACTAGTTGAAGGGAGTGGATTCTGGCACATGAGTTTGGCAGCTATATCTGGTTCCAAGCCTCTTCCTCTTGGGCTTTTCCCCTTTCTTTCTACTTCTTGGCTCTCATGAAATGAGTTTCTTTGAATGGGCTCTTCCTCCGTGATATTTCTGACTCACTACAGCAGTAGAACCAGATGACCATGGACTGAGTCTTCTGAATCCATGAGCCAAAATAAATTTTCCTTCTTTAAATTTGTTTTTCTCAGGCATTTATTTACAATGTTAAGAAAGTAACACACTCTGTCCCTTGCTTCATTCTCATCTAGGTTCTGTGAAGGAATCACAGATAACAGCAGGAGGAACCATTTTCTATTCTGTCAACCACAGCTAAGATGGTAAGTTCTTCAATTCCCAAATCAGCAGCTAACCTCCCATTGACTCTGCAAAACACGTTATTCCCTGCATTTTGTTCTGTTTGATATCCAAAAAGCAGTTTGTATTTCTGATATTCAACATTTACTATATACTCTCTCTTTCTCATTTAGATTTTTAGGAAAATATTATTGTCTCACTGAGATAATAAATTTATTATTTGGCCACCTTATCTAAAATTTCACCTCCCTTACATATTGCCTACCTCACCTCCATTAATTTTTTCTTAGCCCTTTCCATTTTAATTATGTAATCTATTTTGCATATTTTATTTACTGTTTCCCATCTATCTAAGAATGTAAGCTTTATAAGGACCAGTATGTTTTTAAGTCACTGTTTCATATATTTTTCTTAGGATAGTGCCTAAGTACATTGTTGATATTCTAAAAATACTTGTTGAATAATTAAGTGTGATCTGGATGTGTCACCCTTTATTCTGCACTTGAATTTAAGTCTTAAGTTTATGTGCACAAATATAAGAATATATATGCACCCAACACTACTGTTAGGTATTATTTGTAGAAAAGCTAGTTTTCTTTAAATCTATTTTGTGTTACGGGGTAAGTAGAATGGTATTCAGTATTTCAACACTGCTTCTCTTCTTTTTCAGAGGGTTACAAAGCAGGGCTATGTTTCAGAACTAAACTGATAAATTGAAACAATAGCTGCAAAATCTGAGAAGCATCCTGAATGGAAGAAGGGGTTCATTGTTACACGTTTTGACCTCAGATTCCATGTGAAATAACACGAGAAAGGCATTTTAATTTTCCATTTGACCACAGATATTTGGTGAGTTGGCTCAGGCATTTGCAATTTTTATTTTTAGCAGTTTAACTGCTTTAGATCTGACTTCTAGATTTTTCTCAAGTGTTTTCTGTAGCTTCTTTCTTCATCATATTCAGTATCAAGTGAAAAACCAAGGGAAAGACTGAAATTTATAGGCTCAGTTGCGTCCTACAAAATAATGAAATTAATGACAGGAAATGCAGCCAGTCTTCCTCTCATTTTTTATATTCTTCTTGTATTCAGTGGCTTTTTGCACAGGCCATGAATACTTCTAGTGCAAATAATTAGTGCCGCTTCCCTCATCTTTTCCACGGACACAAATACACTCAGACGTGCATACCCAGAGGCTTGCACTCAGAAAGAGTACACTTCCCCATCCGCCAACCACACACACGCGAGCACACACACACACACACACACCGAATATCAAAATACCAATACTTGACCTTTCCAAATAATGGAGTCATGTTGTCTTCTATTTCTAGTATCAGATTCTTAACATGTAATTCCATATTTGGCTTTAGACAAGATCAATGGCACATTTCATTATTCTCAAACATCAGGAAGACTGAAAAAAATCTCTCAGGGGATTATTTTTGGATAAATATTCAAACAAAGAACCGATTTTCTGTTCCCCAGCTACATTTGTGGTGAGGAATTACTCTTTCCTTTTGCTATACCTGATCCTTCGTCATTTGGATTAAAGCAACAATGGTATTTTCCTTTAGGGTTTCGCAAAAACGTTTAGTAATTTCATCTTCTTCCTCCCTTTTTCTGTCTGGTTTCTTTGGTTTTTAGATGCCTAAGAGCCCTATTATATGACTGTTTTAGAGAAATAGATTAAAGTTTCTAAAAACAATGAAACTGTCAGAAAGTAAGAAATATTGAGGAATTCTGAAATTTTCATATTACCTTTTGGTAATAGCATACAAGTTTCTAAGTAATTGTGAGCAGTACCGCATTATATTTTTATTTTGTAAGGATTTTTTTAAAAAGGAAAAATGATTACTCTTTAGAATACAAAAATATGTGTAACACATACTTGTATTCCATTATATTATTTTAAAGTTGTCAACAAAAAGTTAAAGTTATTTTAATTAACTTATTAAATATTTACACATAAATTTTGTGACTATTAATATATGTATAGCAATTTATGATTTAGTATCTATATTACATTATTTGGGTCCTGCCTCTCCAGGCCCAGAGGTAGGGGCTTCTGAGTTGCCGTCCCACTGCTCCTGGCCCAGAGGAAGGGGCTTCCGGGCCACCATCCCTCCCGCCTATCCCGGCCCCTGTCCCACCTCTCCCAGCACAGAGGAGGTGAGCTGCGTGGGGGCCAAAAAGCACCCCTCCGCCCCCCTCCCCCAGTCAAAATGAGAAAACACGTAAATAAGTATCAAAACCAGACTTCCAGATCACCTACAGGAACCCCAAAGGGAAATGAGATGGAACACTCTGATACTCAACCAGCTGGACCCACTGAACTGGCAACAAAAGGGGATCTGGAAAAAAATGAAATCAGAAATAATTTCTCAGATAACAGGAGAGATTGTGCTCCTAGTTCAAGACATGATTAATAAATCTAGAGCGGAGCTCAGGAACATGATGGAATCCCAACATAAGAAACAAATAGAATCCATAAAACAGATGCAAATAGATTTCCAGGAGATGAAAAACTCCATTAAAATCTACGCAGCAGAATGAGCCAATGTGAGGACAGAATTTCAGATATAGAAGATAAGATTGCAATTAATGACCAGGAAAAGAAAAATTGCTTCAAAATTATAAGGGAACACGAGAAATCAATACAGCAGCTGCTAGATGATGCAAAGAAAAATAACATCAGACTGATTGGAGTCAAAGAAGAAACAGGAGAGAGTATATTATATTATTTGCCCCCCAACTGAAAAAGGCAAAAAAAAAAAACTGATTAAGAGAATTAAGTATAGCCCCTGTTGGTATTATTTACTTTGCAGTTATAGAAATATCTTAGATGAAATTATTATAAACTAACATAACTGATTTTTTAAAAGAAATTTTCAAAAAACTAGCCCTGAGGAAATTCAATGAATGAATGAATGAATGAGTCTATCCATCCATCCATTAATTTATCTAGTAAGCTTTTATTGAGGATCTACTAACTATCCAGTACCATGAAGTAATCTAAAGAAATAAAAACAATGACCCATTTTTCCCCAAGTGAAATAGACACATAATTTTATCACAGTGTAGTAAGTTCAACAATCAAAAGATATGCTGGGAAACAGAATGGCATTTAACTCAGTGCTATATTTTCCCTGGGTATTTAATATTTCATTTTACACTTGCATCTATTTAAAAGCTGAAAGTCTGAGTCAATGAAAAAAAATTTCAAATGAACAATTTCCTTTTGGTAATTGTTAGTGTACATCTTTCGTGTTTTTCTTTTATAGTTGTGTCAAATGCCAGCATTAGATAAAATGTTGCTAGTATGAATTGAAAGAACAAAGGTTTGAGTTTCCTGAGTACTCCTAAAGAGAACTGTATAGATTTAGTCAGCTTTCCCATTGCCAGAACAAATTCAGCACACACCACTTAAAGGAGGAAAGGTTCATTTAGGCTCAAGATTTGAGAGGATTCAATCCATAGAGAACTGGCTCCAAGGCAGGAAATCATGACTCAGGGAGTGTGAGAGAAAAGTTGTTTAGTTCATGGGATGGGGAAGCAGACCGGGGGAACAACACCAGAGAGGAAAAGTTGAAGGACCATAGCATATCCAAGGTCATGCCTCCACAGCCAACCTAGACATATCCAGAAATATTTGTTATTTTGTTGTTTTGTAAAATTCCATCACATGTATATGAATATCTTGAATAATACATTAAGTTTGAGTGAAGATGACCTTTCCTCCAGTCTTCCACATATTCATATGATATCATATTCCTGACATTCATAAAGACAGCTAATTATTTTTCATTTCTATGTAATATTTCATTAGTGGATCACTTTCTTCCATTCTCCTATGATTTGATTCCTTTTGGAGAAAGTGTGTATTATTCACGATGCTGATATAAATATTTCGGTATGTATTTCCTACACATATAGACATCTCTGAAGTATATACATAAAAGGAAATTTCTAGACATTTGTTATGTTCACAAGTTTGACAAGTTATTTCAAAGATATTATATCCACTTACAATCTTATCTTCAATGTTAGACAGTTCCCATTGATCCAGTACTTTTGCCAAAATTTAAAATTGTTGACTTCATAAGTTTGTAATCTTTACTTGAGAAAACATGTAGAAGTTTTTTGGGGTTTTTTTTTTGGGTACCGGGGATCGAACTCCGGTCCTTGCACTTGTGCAGCAGGGGGTGAAACCACTAAGCTAAATCCCTGGCCTCCGGAGAAGTATTTTTTCATAAAGTAAGTAGATGACTGCCACCAAAAATCAGGATATTTCTTATATATTAACCTATTTATGCTGGAGGTTGAAACTTTTTGCTTTTTTGGATGAAATTCATACATGTTACCTAGAAAAATTCAAGGAACAAGAATTTGAAGAGAAAACAATTCATTATGTTCCACTGTTATTGGCATTCCAAAGATGGACCACTAGACATTTAAGGGTTAATACTGGAATTCTTTTGTCTTTTATTTTAATAAGTAGTCATCCTCTTGGCTAAATTTGCAGGCACACAAATTGAAAAGTACTACAACATCATAACAAATGTGAAATTTTTGAAAGCTGTAATGAATTTGATCCAGAAACTATAAAGTATAATTTTACTACAGGCATATTTTATGCCTCTATTATGAATATATAAGTTTAGTGAAAATATATTAATAAAATTACCATTTTCCAAAGTAAATTTACAGTGCTATAGTTTTGAAGTTAGTGAGTGTACTGATCATTAGCTTGAACACGCAACAGTAAATATGATGTATCTGTTTTATCAGTGAAGAGCAACCTATGTTGATTTTATTGCCTGTTGAAAAGACAGGTTATTTGTGGTTAAATCAGTAGCTGAATCCCTAAACACCACACCTTTTATAGAAAATATAAAATTAAGTTTGTGTACATGTACTTTAAATGTTATTTAAAAATTCTATTTCTTTATCTTCCTAACATAAATCTTTATCTTTGAAGTCATTAGCCTTCCATATTTTGGTAAAGTATTCACAAGAAAAGGGCACTTCAACAAAAATTGAGATAAAATGTAGCTTCTAATAACAACATGCAATGGTCACTTTCCAAAGAAAAAACAAAACCAAGTCCTCAAAGCCCTTTACAGAAATATCCCATTGCATTTACTATTTCTTCAGATTATCCTCCTGAGAGAGTCATTCTTTTATTCTTTCAATATCTACCTGCAACTTTTAAATAAAATATTTTGCATTTAAATCAATATATACAGGCTTTTAAAATCAAAGTCAATGCAAAGACTAGACATTTCCTATCTAAAAAATGTGTATAAAAATGTCAGTATCTGAAAATAGAGAAGTTCCAGACCTATATTAAAGAGTTCAGCAGGAGAAATGCAAATAAAGGGTAAAGATTTGTTTGAGTCATTAAAATTAAATGACAGTAGTCACCACTTAACCACGAGGGATGTACTTCAAGACCCTCATGTCAGAAGTCATGGACAGGCTAAACCCTACATACCGCTGTGTTTTGTCCTATACATACATACCTCTGATAAACTTTATAAATTAGGAATAGTGACATATTAGCAGCAATTACAAATAATAAATAGAGCAATTATAATAATATACTGTAATAAAAGAAATTTAAAACTACTTGTGATTTTTTTTCTGGAATTATCCATTTCATATTTTCAGACCACAGTTAACTGGGGTTAACCGAATCTGCAGGTGACTGAAACCATGGAAAGTGAAGACGTGAAAAGGGGAGACTACAGTGTCTGTTATTCTCTGGGTCACATTTGTCCCCCGGGTTTATCGAGGGGCTTCCTTCTCATAATCTACTCTTCCTGTACTGTAATGTCCCCATCACATGTGCATTTGAACTCCTGTAATCTGAGAAGGTGAAATAACTCAGATACACGTAAATCTTTAAAAACTGTTACTATGTCTAAAACAGAACAGGGCTTTTTTTCATGTGTTACTTTGTTTTAAAGAGTGAGCAGGGATTGTATTCCCTCAGCGGCTCACCAGGTCCCAATCACCCTGATCCTCATCCCCAGTGCCAAAGCAAACAGCGGAGCAATACACTTTTCCTGTACTAATACGTCCCTGGAAAACGGTCCATAAAAGTGAAGCCAAAGCCGATTTCTTTTATTAGATTGCTAGATAACTGTATAAGCGCCTGCATTTATAGTTATGGGAAATTTGCCTTATAAAATAAAGCACGATGAATGGCAACAGCACAAAAATATAGGTAATCTTCATGGCAAAAGCTTCAGCTAAATTTTTTTAGTTTATTCTTGGGTTACATATAAAATTACTTAAATCCTTTAACATCTCGACTCGTTCCTCTGATGATCAGTCTCCAACTGATTGCTTAGAACAAATCATGATGATCTATGTAGGAAATCTAACATCATTTACTAAAATTGGCATTAATTAGAATCTTAGACAAAGAAATAAAGATGACTGTGAGATTTGTCTTGGTAGCCATTTTATTTATCAAAAGTGACAAACCGGGGCCGGGGCTTTAGCTCAGTGGTTCTGGCACCTGCCTCGCAAGCTCAAGGTCCCGAGTTCGATCCCCAGTACCAAAACAAAAATGTCAAACCAGATAACAATTAAAAGACAGCTGGTTTTTTAAGAATCCAGTAGTGTGAGTAGTAAATGCAGCTAGTGAAAATTAAAATGAGCGAAGCTTGAATAGTATTCAAGAGTTCCTGTTATTATTTTATATCTGCACTCGGGATTGAACCCAGTGCTTTTGCACTGAGCTACATTTCCAGGCCTTTTTTTTCTTTTCCTTTTTTTTTTTCTCCATAGTTCAGCTAAATGGCCCATACTTGCCTCAAATTTGTTATCCTGCTTCAGCCTCCTCAGTAGCTTGGATAACAGGTTTATGCCACTATGCCTGCCTGCGGCACCGAAGGTTTTTAATATCTTGGAAAATGTTTGGTTAATACCTTGTCCCACTTGGCAAAGGGGAAGGAAGTGGGAGGGCTAGGGGAAAGGATAGAGGGGAATGGGAGTAATATGAGAAAATGGAAAAATAGGAACAAAATCTTTGTAAATAGGGAGGACTGGAGGGGTTGAAGGGAGGGCTGGGCAAGGGTGAAAAATAAGAACCAAGAGAGACTATGTAAAGGTGCAAATTTCCAACGATGAATGTCATTATATTGTATACCTAAAATGTACCAATGTTTAGAATGAATAATCGATAATGCAACATAGGAAGAAAAGGTCCAAAGGGGTAGGGGTAGTGGTTGGGGCAGGGGAAAGGAAAGAAGGGAAAGAAAAAATGATGAAAAATAGAAAAAATGGAAATAAAGTCTTTGTAAATAGGGAAGGGTGGAGGGGATTTAGAGAGGGCTAGGAATGGGGAGAAAATAAGAACCAAGATGCATTATGTAAAGGTCCAATTCCCAATGAGAAATGTAATTGTGTTGTACACCTACAATGTACCAATAAAAGAATTTAACAACAAAAAAATACCTTGTCCCACTTAAGGCCCTTCTCAAACTGTTGCTGATTTTATTAAGCTCAGAGTTTTAAAATAGTATGTGGATTTTGATAAAGGCCTTTTATCAGATGAAGATAGGATATATTCTTTACAGGGTGGTTTCCTAGCCAAAATGAAATAAAAAATTGCTGTCTTGCATTTTTATACTATTTGTGTTAAAAATTTCAAATCTGTACCACTCCTTTGAAAATTATCAGTATATACAGTATCGTTTTGTAAATACTCATTGAAACATTGCCAAGATTCAAAAAATAGTGTACCCAGATGAGTAAACACTTAATTTCAAACTATTTCCCATTTAAATAAAAACTTTAATTTCCAAAGGATATTATCTTCAGGTAGTAAATCTGCCATGTGAGGGTGTGAGATTGTTATCTTCCAATCTTTCAAATTTGAGACTCTATAAACTATTTCTTGTATCACTCATAAAACAGATAGGCAAATAATGCTCCTTGCTTTCTATAATAAACAATTATCCTATCAACGTTTTAAGCTATAAAAATCTAGTAATAACTGCTTTTCAAATTTCTAATCGACTGCTTATAAACTTCATTATTTTAGACAAGTTATGGAACAAGTTATTCCACAGAGATGCTATGAGCACTGAGGAAGACTTTCTCTTTAAAACGTAATTAATAACTGGCTCCCAAATTCTCTTTCTTAAACAGTCTTCCTGAGGAATATATTTTGATAGTTCAAATAAATGCAGATGTGGAAGAAAAAAGCAGAATAAAGCAATTGTTGATATGTTACATATAACAAAATGTAAACAATTTGTTGTAAAGAAAAAAATACAAAAGCAAGACAGAAATTAATAGAAAAGGTTGTTATATAGGTAAAGAAAAGCCTTAATATAATATTGATGTAATTGTAGATGCATATGGTTGAAGATTTTAACTTATTTTAATATATTTATTAAATATCGTATCAATTTCAATTTACACTTTTGGGCTCTAATTGCCTCTTTCTCTGTATGCCTTCAGTAAGACCTTCAACATAAATATTGATTTTGTGGAAATCTCAGTCCCTTAGCCCCAAATCACAGAGATCAATAGGAGCTGAATGGGTAATATATTCCAGGGTGACAGGATTAAAAGAAATTCATGAAAACACACGGCTAAGACATAAAATCTCCCTCATACTTACTTTGACACTTCTTTTCTTAGCCCTTGGGCCATGGCAGTCAAAGACCTGATCTCCAGGTGTGTAGATGAACCACTCGGGAGAGGGGACAGGAACCTTTCATTGCAGCCACTCTTGTTTTGTATTTTCCTCTAGCAAGTATTAGGAGAAATGCCTGTTCCCCATTTCCCACATATTACAGTGAGAAGGAAACTTCCACTACTCCCAAGTGACAGGATAAGGAAATGTGTGGGCTGTCTTCCCCAGGGAAGATGGGAGAAATTGAGGAAGGAACTGGGTACCAGTGGCTCAGCACTTGTTCTCTCTCCTTCAGAGAAACCTGTGTACATGAGGGCTCTGTTCTCCACTCCTTTCTTATATTTTCCAAGTGGGTCCTATAGCTTCTTTTCACCTGCCTTCTGCCTCAGTCCCTTCTCTGCTTCCTTTTAGTCAAATGTCCAAACCCAGAGCCTGACATGGCTGGAATGTATCAAGTGATTCTTTCCCTCTGGCTGCTGAGTGGATATGGTCGGTGAGCAGTCCTGGCAGATGATGAAATAGAAGCTGAAAGTTGAGTTCAAGGTATTTAGCGCTCTGGATTTCTCCCTAGAGAGCTGCTCTTCTCTCCTCAAGATGTCCCTCTGGACAGACTGTCCTTCAGAACTCACAACTGCTTTGTACCTAGGGATGGGAATAGCATTGCTATAACCACTGCATGGGCTGCTGGCATTCATGTGCCCTGTCCCCATATTTTTAAGCTGTTCCATTACTTGACCTTATTTAAATAACCTTAATTTCCTTCAGAATCCATTACTGATACCCAGAGTAAAGGTTTTTAGAAATGTAGGTTTAGTTCAAAAAATATTAGAAGGTTCATTGTGGCTTTAATTGCAAGCTCCCTTTTCTACATTTAACCATACTTGCGATAAAGTTGATCATAGATCTCTATTTCTCTTACATAATGGTCTATATTGGACTCAAACTTTTTTTTTTTTTTTTTGGTACCAGGGATCGATCAAACTTGGGACCTTGTGCTTGTGAGGCAGGCAGTGGAACCACTGAGCTAAATCCCCGGCTATAATGGTCTATGTTTAAGTTTAGTCAGAAGTCACAAGGAAGAAAGTGGAGTGTTATTTGTTATTCTGTACAACTCCCATGTATGGTCAGAAACCTTGAGGAATGGAGCAACCCTGGAAGCTGAGGTTCGAAAGCATGTGTAGAGTGTGAGGCTCCTGCCGTGGCCAGAATAATTGTAAGACTTACACTTTAGTGCTTTTGATTAAGGTGATCTTGGCTACTTTGTTCCTTTGGTGGTTCACAGCAGCTTATATTGAACTTGTACAGCTGATTTGTTTTTAAGACTGGCATGATCTTCAGTGAGATACTTTGGCCTTAGTATGTAGATAGCTGTGATTAACCTTGAACTACAGAGATACATGGGGTCAATGCAAGATGGAAGTTACAGTAAAGTCTCATCTCAAATGCACCAGTCAGGGCTTCTATGCACAGACTATGTGGGCATTCGTGGGAGCAGTACATTTGTGTCCTCCTGTCAGGATGCTTCTCAGTGTTCAGCTATCCAGGAGTGTCTTAGTTTCTTCTCTCATTACTGAGACAAAGCATCCAACACCCAAAGTTAAAGGAGAAAAGGTTTATTTGACTCACAATTTGTGGAAGTTTCAATCCATAATCACCTGGCTCCAAGGGAGACAGGCAACACCCAGGAGAAACAGTTCATGGCAAGCAGAAGGTAGCAAAGCAACCAAGGGAAAAGACAAGCCTCTTTCTGTCCCTTATATTGCATTCAACTTACCACAATTAGGGCAGTGCCAAACCAATCCTTGGACTAATCTAGTAATAACCCACCCTTAATCCTAGCATTGCACCATGAATCGATCACACACTGGAGATTTAGCCACTTCTGAAGAAGCCCCACCTATGATCATATGAAGCTTTAGGGGGACATCTAGACACAAGCCATAACAAGGAGTCTACAGATCAGAAGGCAGCTCTTAGGATCAAATTCTGAATAGCCCTAGAATATCAAAAGTTCTTAACAGCCCTTGACTCTGCTAAGGGGCAGGAATCAGAAGTTGGCAGGTTAGCTTGCCCAGAAAGGAATTCCAATTTGCTTTGGAATTCCATAAAGGTCAAGGAGTGGGGATCTTGGCTCCCTTAGTCATGTGGCTGGTTGGGGGGCTTGTAGCCACCCTCACTTTTACCCTCCTTCAGTCTAGGCTCTGGCAAAGTTTATTCTGATTTACTAATAGTATAACCTATGAACACAACATTAAAGTTTGGAGATATGAGTTGTGGCTTCACTCCCAAAAATGAAATTCATCTCATGAATGAACAAATAAGGAATAGAAAGCTTACTCATGGAGCAAATATCCTGTTTTCTTGGGATGAGAGTACCTGGAAAGTATTATTAATCCAAGGCCAGAAAATAATTTTAAAAGGCTTGAGAATGCAGGAATCAGTTTATTTAGAGGAGAGTTGAAATGGTTTTTAACAACATGCTTAGGCTTATTGTCTGAAGAAGAGAGAGCAAAGAAAAATAATGGTTTAAAAAATGAAATAAATTTCCTTAGAATCAATTTATTTATTAAGCACATATTGTGCTACCTTTGGGCAACAGTATCTGAGGAGAGAGCTCCTGTCCTCTTGGGCCTTGTATTCTAGTGAAAGAGATAAGCGGTGGGTGTATATTGTTTAAAGACATAAAATATCTGAGTTTGATATAGCTTATACCAGTAAATAAATCAATAAAAGGAGAAAAGAAACCTATGCTTAGTTTATCACAAGGTGGTTGGAAAGAAAAAAAGGGAAATAAACAAATGAAACCCTTGTTATATGATCTTTGAGGAGAGACTTTGATGAAGTAAGGAACCTCGGCTTACAAATATCTTTGGACACATCATTTTGGATTTAGGGCATAGTAACTGCGAAAATTCTGAAACAGGAGTAAATTCAGTCTGACTAAGGTACAGAAAAAGGCTAGTGTGATTCAGGCACTGAATGTATGGAGCATTAAGGCCTCTGTGTAATTTAAACCCTGTCCCAGCTGCTCTATCCAGTCCACTGGTGGGAAAGGACACTGTGGCATGTCTCCTCACGCAGCCCCTTTGGCTTCTAGCCCAATAACTGAGCTGGGCAGGCAGCCACAAAGGCCAAAGACCCATTTTCAGTAAAGCACCAGAAGAGTCTATCTTGGTCCCACCTGAAAATGCAGCCCCTTGGACTGTTCTTATGGTCTCCAAAGGGTACTCTCATGTTTCTAAAAACTTCCTGGTCTATGCATGAATGAGAAGAAATAAAAGCTCTATCTTCCTCTCCAATTTGGATCCAATAGTAAATAGGTACTAAAGTCAGAGGGATGAAGAGCAATTATCCACTCTGTGACTGATAAAACTGAGTTGGAGAGATCACTTGATCTATCCCTGCAATCAGCTTTCCTAATAGGTTCCCCTTGGATTAAATTTACCAATCCAGAATTGTAGGCCAGCCTCCTTCCTCAGTGGGTGGAGTCATTCCTGGCAAGCATACAGCATGAAGAAATGGGCAGAGGGTTCCAGTAACAGGTCCCTTCGGAGAGAGAACCCAGATGTGGAGCCTTCCTCGGTCTTCCATATACCCTCATGTGGATTCCTTCTTTATTGGGAAGAGTGAATGAGGGGAAGAGGACGGCTAGAAGTTACTCTTCAAGAACACCCATTGAAATCCAAGGACATGGAACTGGGTCCCTGTGAAACACTGTAGACTATCCAACCTGATCCCTGTTCTCCAAAGTTCTGGAAACGAATCTGTGTGATATGAGGCTTCCTCACCACTGGGATGGTGTTCTACTCAGTTTCACTTCATGTCCAATGGGAAGGCTACTTCAGCTGATAGTACCATTTCATCTGTAAACTAACATTTCCTTTGTAAGGAACTCTTTAACTCTGGTTAGTTTTTGCCAGATTGGATCAAATTACCTTAGATAATTAAAATTACATACTGAAATTAGAGTTAGGGCTATAATTATATCCTTTACCACTGGGTTTTCGCATTTCTTTCAAAAGAAACAATCTGTCATTATGTAGCAATCTAACATAAGCAAGAATGCCAAACAGACTCATGAAGCACTTACTATGAAAATAATTGCTCACACAAATAATCCAATGCTAGAATGCCTCTCTCACACCCTCAAATATACCTACTTTGGCCATTAACACACTGTCACCATATATAGGTCATAATCTGTTAGAATAAAATACAGTATCATCTTCTCTGTCATGAGAATGTTTTATGCATGATATCTAGTAACTAAGTGAAGAAACAACTTAACCATGAAAAATGTATTTCTGAAGGCAAAATTATCAATGTGTGCTTATGTATGTATGCTTATAGTACTGTAGCAATCTGCTTTTTGTTCTAAATATTCTGAAATTACATGTCTATATTTAAAAACGCCCCTCACCCTGCAGAAAAAAATTATCTGCAAGATCGTCTTAAATTAGACTAGAAGCAGATGTAATAGGATGGATATCCTCTCTAAAAATGCTGACATGGGAATTAATCTCAAAGATTTCTTTCTGTGTCTCTTTACATGAAAGACCATATAATCATCTGCAGTCAAATGCATGCACAACAACTGCTGTCCTCACTGCATGCAGTATGTGTCACAGAACAGATCCAATTCTAGCACCTGTGATATATCAAATTGTTTACCTTGGAAAGCATGAGCAATGCAGCTGGTGGAAGTGTCTGCAAGTCCAAGAAATTGTTAGCGGTTCAGCCTTCTTACTGTCCCATGTACCATGATCCACTGAAAACATCTCATTGCACAGCTAGAGCCAAACTGTCATGAGGAATAATAATTTTTTTTACTATTTAATTAAATGCTAGGAAGTTGAATTTTAAAGGAAGTGAGCAATGAGAGAAAAGCATACTAGAAGCTTCTGAGGTAACTAAGGACACTGTAGTGCTGCACTCAATTCAACAGCCCCCTCCTTTCATGAGCTTAGAATACACACACAAAGGTTTGCTTTCTAAAGTATAGCCCTAGCACCAGCATCCAGGCTTTGCTTTAATTGCAGAGCTACATAATTTTGTGTGCAGATGTAATTTTTATAACTGGTGCTAGAGATGATTGCTAATGAGGCAAAACTCAAGTAAAAGCCCCAGATAATTTGTGCTGTGTAACAGATTCTGCTTCTGAACAGCTGCCTCATTTTGTTCCATTCAGATCACCGATTGTCAGGCGGCAGTGCTTAGAAAGAGCGTGTAGACATGCTTTGTTCATTTCCCAACGTCTGCCCCTTGAGTCTTCTTTTTTTTCCCTGTTATTTGAAACACAGGATTTCATATATAGAGAGAATAATAAAATAAGGGGTGCTTGTTTAATCTTGCTTTCCAATTTAATAAATACTTTTCCATGTCATTATGAGATTTACTTAAGTACAATGTCAGAGATAAAAGTTGAATCCTTCTTTGTACCTTTCATTGATCCTCGCTTTCTTGTCATATATAATCATTGCCCTCATGTTAGTATTATTGCAACCCCCATGTTTATATTTTTATTGTATATGTTAGGTATTCACAAACTGTCAATAACATTGCGTTTTTCTTTTTAAAAATTTCGTACATTTTATTATGCTTCATATACTTTGAAATTTATTTCTTTCATTTAAAACTGTGTTAAAATTTACCCTCAATGATTGATATTGCTCTAATATATTTAATTTTTATATAGCATCTTACCATTTAGTCATTCATTTTTGTAGTTTTCATTTGTTTCTATTTTTATTAGTACATGTTTGCAGTACATAACGTGTTATTCCTTGTGGGCAGTTGGTACACGTGCATAACGTATCTCAATTCTCTTCTCATTACCTTCTCCTCCCCGCTCTTCATCCTCCCTCCACCTCTTGACCCTTTCCATTTGAGAAAGACCTATCTTCCTATGGTCTTTTATTTTGCGCTTTACTTTACAGAGTAAAATTCTCTGTACAATTTTCACTTGAAAATTAGAACAATGGTATTCCAATGCAGTGTAGCATCAATTATAAATGTTGCTAGTTTATCATTTGGTTTCTAGAAAGCTAATAATTTTCATTTTAGAAGTCTAAATTTCATTTTAATTCTAAGCATTTTGAACAGAAGTATTTTTCAAATGTTCAGCACACTATGTACCTCCTTGGTTGGAGCATTTACACATTGTATACATAAGGAATCAAAATAGGCCATCCCCAAATATGCCTTTTTTGCATAAGGATTATTTTGTGCTGATTGATAAAAACCAGCCACAGGAAAAGATCTGAAGTAAAAGTTTAGATTTTGTAAAGGAAATTTATACCCATAAAGGAAATCTCTATGCACAAGAATGTGCTAGGAAGAGGAGGATGATTCCGTCACTAGAGGCTTGTGAATGGAGGAGGCACCCACTTAACTTTTACATATCAAATCTTACTCTTGTTTACTATACTTTTCCTCTTATTATACTTTCCTCTTACTATACTTTTACTCTTGTTTACTATACTTTTATAACTTACCTTTCCTTTTTTTGCTTTGGTTAAAAATGCTATATAACCTTGGAAAGTTAATCTTTTCTCTACATCTTCTCTCATGTGTATATGAAATATTCATATTAATCAACTTCTGGGGCCAGGATTTAGCTCAGCGGCACTGCACCTGCCTTGCAAGTGCAAGGTCCTGAGTTTGATCCCCAATACCAAAAAAAGAAAAAGATAAACTTCTACTTGCTCTTCTCCTGTTAATCTGCCTTTCTTACAGGGGCCCCACATGAGTACTAAGAGTGGGAGGAAAATTATTTTTCCTCCTTTACATATACATGATTTAGCATATATTTTTTACTATGAGGCTATTGGACTGTTTGACATTATACTGTTAACCTAGAATACAGTCAGCCTAGCTGAGAACAAAGAAAATTACATGTGTTTGAGGCTACTTACTATTAATGATACAGAATAACAAAGATTCCTATAATCTTGAAAGTATGCCCTCAGATTTTATAAAATGGAGCTATACTTTTAGTTTTACACTACAAGGGGGTTGATAATGACATTACTTGTTAGTCGGGAACTATGATTGATGCAGGGAAAAGTAGCTGTTTTGTGAGAAGAGGATTGGTTGGATTCTCAGTCATTAAGTAAGTACCTTGGGGAAGGGTCTGTTGTACATAGGAAAACAAAGGTAAACCGAGTTTCAAAGGCCATTTAGCATCAGAGGTTAGATTTGTCTATGGTCAATTCAAAAGCTCAGCTGGACCTGTGTCTGAGATGTGAAACACAATGGCCTCCTAACTCTATTTTAACATCCTTGAATCAAAGCTACTCCAGTTTGATATTTTTTTCTTGACAGTTCTTACATGAGTCAGCTAAATGTGAGACATGGGTGAGACCTTTATCGTTTACCTGATCTTTGGTGTTACATTGATAAATCTGACCAATGTTTTCTCTCTCCATTTTCTCGTGGTAAATTTTTTTGGTGAAAAGAATGACACTAACATATAAAAATGGCACAAATTAATTTCTAGTTCATTTGATTCATTTCCCAATTTACTTTCTTTTTCTATTTTCTTCCCTCTGATAAGTTGATATCTCTTTTTTGTTCCTTTTAATGTATTTCTATCAATAGTAAAATACTTCCTCACTTCTGGTTTTGTGCCTGGACTTTTTCTCATAGAAATCAAAACCTTCTATTTTTAAGTTTTTAGAGTAAAATTAAATAAATGTTAAATGAAAATCTGAGCCTCCTTTTCTGAGTAAGTACATAAAATTGGACATCTTCAGTTCTCTATTTTTTAGTTTTTATGTATTTGTTTTAAGATCAAAATAACTCAGTGATTTAACTAAATTATATATAGTTAATGAGATAATTAAAAGAATCAAAAACATTTGGAAATCTTTTTATTACTTTGGACAAAAGCAAATATAAAATTAATCAAGTTGCAAGATATAGAGTATTTCAACCACTTGCAGACTAGTTTATATGTTATAATGTGCATGAACTAGTTTATATATTTTAATAGTTTATATGTTATTATTAATAATAATCTATATATACATAGTTTATATAACAGTTTTATATAATACAATAATATTTATGATTTTATAGTTATACAGTACTTTCAGTTATAAATAGTAGCCAGACATGGTGGCACACACCTGTAATCTCAGCACTTGTACTCAGGAGGCTGAGGCAGGAGGATTGTCATGAATTTGAGGCCAGCTGGGACTACAGAGTGAGTTCAAGGACAGCCTGAACTACATAGTGAGACCCTGTCTCAAAAAAACAAAAAACAAAAACAAGCAAATAAATTATAAATGGTACACATGTTAAAGAATTTAGGGTCAGGGATTTAGCTCAGTGGTTTCTCCACCTGCTGCACAAGCGCAAGGACCTGAGTTCAATCCCCAGTACCAAAAAAAAAAAAAAAAAAGAATTCATATATTTACAATTTATGGTTTTTATATTTTACATTTATTATGCATTTATATGTAATATCTAAGTGTTTAGCCACAATAATTATGTAGTGTATATATGGCATATTATAGTTTATATATTACAAATAAAAAATTTTCTATTATGACATATAAGTTTACAGTATAAAAGAGTTCCTAGATTTATTTAATATAATCCTTCATGTATTTTTTGGAATAAATGCAGTAACAATTTACCCATCCCAGTAAAACATCTGAAGTACCTCTACAGATAGCCATGTCTGAGAAAACACTCTGATTTTTCAGTATTCCATTTGAATTAGGGCCACATTATTGGGTAAAGAATTTCTAACAATAGAGAACAATAGTTTTACCTGCTGATTTTTAAATGACTTTCCATTTTATTGTTCCTCAAATCTGGTTTGAATAAAATACCATCTGTACACTATAGAGAACCTTTATCCAAAGAAGAGAATTGAGGTTTACTGCATTTTGTACTTTTTATCCTAAATATAACATTTTGTTTCTTCTCTTTATGAGACAGCAAGGTTAGGATGGGAAAAGACTCAAGTGTCAGGTGCCTGAACCCACAGTTTTAAAGGTGAAGTTGTTTTAATAAACAGCTGTTCCAAGCATGGGCCTGACATCCTAGGTTAGCCACTGTTGCTAGGGGATAATATTTGAATTTTAATAATAATGTATTTTCTCTCCTCTATCACAGCAGGTACAGTGTACTTTTCCTCAGTATAAATTTTCTAAAATCAAAAATAAGAGTGTCAAGTATGCTCAATAAACAAGAGTTTATCTATTCTCTAATGTTTATGAGGTGAGACCTAATGACTCAAAAAGATATCTATTCTTCTGTGAAAAGGAAACTTTTTCAGCATATTTATTGCTCATTGAAAAAATGAAAATGAGTAGAGTTTAATGATAATGCTGTTGGTGAGTCTGTAGTCCTTTGAAACTATAGCTCTTGCCTTAGACCAATGTTATATTTTCTATGAAGTTGGAAGTCAAACTTCCATAGGTTGATTCATCCCTCATTGTTGCTTCATGTGCCCAAAATACCAGATATTAAGCCATTTTTCAGGGATTTTTTTAAAAAACAACCTTGCTAGCATTGAGAGGCTCACTCCTAAGGTACTCTCTGACTTGTCTTCCCCTTCTATTTTGATCTCAGCTGCTTTGAGGAGAATGAACCAAGACCTCCCTCTCCTCAAAAGAGACAAAAGACCAAATTCTCTTGTTTAAGTGTATTAGAGGAACTTCAGGGAAGGGTATTGTATTAGTTAGCTTTCCCATTGCTGGGACACAATACTTTAAAGGAAGAGATGTAATTTGGCTCATGATTTCAGAGGTTTGCAGATGAAGCTAAACTGGTTCCAATGCAGAAACACGAGGGAAGGGTGTGGCAACATGGAATCAGAGCAGAGGAACAGTGCTGGAGAGGAAGAAGTAGAGGACTAGACATGAATCCCCAAGCTCATGCTTTCATGACTCACCCAGGCACACCTAGAAATGTGCTCCACCAATTCCTGACATGAACACCAAAGCCAGTCAAGGTGTTAATCCACCCTACCATTATAGGTATTCAAAATTTAATGATTTTACTGGATCCATGTACAAAAGTCACTATCTTAACCAGTCTGTCAGGAATAAAAATAACCTAAATTCATTGATGGGGTTTGAGCAAACGTTACAGTGGAGCATGGATGCTAAATTTCCCTTGTGCATGAATGCTTTCATTGCTTCCGTTCATTGTTGTGATTGCTTTGACATTTGGACATATCATTGAATTCATAAATTATGTACTTACACTTCCCATGTAATAAGTGTTAGAGAAAATTCTTCTGTTCAAGGATGGCCACAGGAGGAAATGCAATAGTGGGATAGAGAGAAATATTTTGTCCTCCTCCTCAACCTACTTCGTTGCCTTTTGCTGCCTGGATCAGTAAAAGTAATATGAGGATGCAACAGAGAAAGTAAATAAGTTTTAATTAAAGACTTAATGAATACCACAATTTTAAAGACCAAATTAGTTGCTATTTGCTCTCATTTTCCAAAGACATCACACCTTTACCTGACTAGTAATAGGATAGCTGAATAAACTTGTTGTTGCACAAAATGCAAGTAAAATCTATATTGGTAGAAGTTTAAATTCATTCAGCTTTCTCTAGGAACATAGGTATGATAATGTACTCATGGCATCTTTCTCTGAAGAGATCAATTTGATGCACTCTTTCAAAAGATAGCACTATATAGAGCAGCTCACACAAATGGAGTTAACCATTTCCCAAAGCATAGTTCAAGGCCATGCTACCTTGGTTACATTCCTGAAAATCATTTGGTATGACAAGATCTACTGTATCTTCTGACACTGTCAAGAAATGGCTGTTGACACTCAGCATACATGACATAAGAACAAGCCTATCTTTAGGCATTGTGGATTCTAAAGACAATATATTCCTCATTAAAAAATTTTTATTTAATTTGAATTGTGCCATTACATGTAAATTAACCCACCTTGAATGGTTCTTCTCTCACCAAAGGCTCTAAACTTTGTCCAAATTGTCATTCAACAAGCATTTTGTTAGTAGCTTCAACAGAAACACCTCCTCACTATGAAGGTCCCAGAAGCTGTCTCTCTTACCTTCCAAAGTCACTGGACCAGCCTTGATGATCAAGTTACCCATGGGCTCCTGATATAAGAAATCCTCCTCCTCAACTCCATGATACATGCCATTAGAATGGTAAGGCTGGATCACACTGGGCTCATTTGGGAACTGTCACAAGGCGTAAGTTCATGACCCTCCCCATCAAGCTGTTCATTATATGTTGAGTCATGGAAACAGCTCTTAAAAAGCTTAGCATGACAGGTGAAGTCTCCTGCTATAAAATGGAGCAATACCTGGCCTCCTGTCATATTCCACTTACAGAAGAGTGTGGTGTATCCTCAATCCTTTTCCAGATGCCATGATGTTCATGAAGGTTCCCCATCTTCCATACCCTTTGACTTTATGGAACTCCATGGGATCAAATAAATGAACAGCAAAAGGAATTTGTGGACTTTTTACATACCACTACTATCCTCACACATGAAGCTGTTGCCTTTCTTTCTTTAACTAGAACATCCCTAATAAAGGACAGGACAGAAGAATCAACACAATGGGGCAAATTTACACAATAATATTATCCCTGGAATTTCAATAATTGGCTCCATCAGAAAAATTTTAGAGACTTGAGCCATTGCCAATGATTTGAACTTTTAGTACAGTAAATGCCCAGGGTTGCCTCTTTGTAAAAACTCTGAGTAAAGAACTCTGAGTATATCTTGTTTTATAGATACACAAAATAGAAATCAAGGTTAGATGTGAACATATAACTGTTAAGCCCACAAAACAAGCCCTCATCAAGATACTCTACAAGCTCTTGGACATTTGAGGCATCATTAACACTGACCAAGTAACATGTTCGCTTCCTAGAATACATGATGTTGGGTTGTGGGATGAGACATTTATCGCAAATTTCAACTGTCTTACCTGCTTCAGGCTGTGGGCTTCACGGGGTGCCATAATGTCTTACTAAAACAAATTTTGTATTCAATTACATTAAAAAGTGACACATTTTAGTCATAATCAAACATCAGGGGTCAGTTGCACTATATCATCATTTTTTAATGTTTTTCTGATAGAAACAATTTTCAGTTTCATCTTTCCTTCTTTCTTTCCTTCCCTATGTCTGGACTAGAGGATAAGAAAGCCGTGCTTATTTTCTTGGCATTCATGACAGCTTCAAACCTTATGTGGAAACCCCACTCCGGATTCACTCCTAACCAACATAAAAACCCAAGCTACTCTCCTTTTCCCACTCCCTCAACCCATTCCCAAACCTGAGAATTAACCTGCTTCCCCCCACAGAAGGACTCATTATGTGAACAATAAATGTTTCCATATTTTCTTGGTTTGTCGAAGGATCATCAGTCTCACCATCTGAGTGAAATTCTGAGTGAATTTCATTTTGTTTCTGATGATGATGGCTAAGGAATTAAGCCTGCATACTAGGCTTATGATTCTTGCCCAACTTGGTCTATTGTTCTTAGGGTAATGAAAGGGACACTTTTCAGGAGGGCACTGTCCCCGTCGGTTCTTTTTTTTTTTTTCCTTCCTTAAATTCTTTTATTGGTACATTTTAGGTATACAATACATTTACATTTATCATTGGGTGCTTGTACCTATACATGATGTATTTTGGTTTTCATTTTTTTCCCCCATTACCTGTGCGCCCCTCACTCCCTCTACCCTTCCCTATTTACAGACTTCTTTTCCATTTTTTTTCTTTTCTCATAATTATTCCTTTCCCTTCTTTCCTTTCCTCATCCCCTCCCACCACCCCTATCTCTTTGGACCTTTTCCTGTTTCAAAGTATCAAATATTCATTATTAATCCTTTCAATCCTTATTTACACTTTCAGTTTCTCACACTAGAGAAACTATTCAGAATTTATACATGTGTGTCCTATTTATTTCACTTAAGAGTATGGCCTCAATATGCATCCATTTAGCTGTAAATGACTCTCGTTTCTCATTCTTTATGGCTGAATAGTACTCCATTTTATAAAAAACAAACACCACATCTTCTTTATCCAGTTTCCAGTTGATGAGCATTTGGGCTGTTTCCAAGCTTTAGCTATTACAAACTGTGCTGCTATAAACATGGGTGCACATATATCACTGTGGTATGATTCTTTTAATTCTTTGGGGAAGATACCCAGCAGGGGAATAGCTGGGTCAAATGGGACCTCCAGTCCTAGTTCTTTGAGGTATCTCCACACTGATTTCCATAGTCGTTGCACCAGTCTGCACTCCCACCAGGAATGGAGAAGGGTTCCTTTCTCCCCACACCCCCGCCAGCCCCCATCTGGTCTTGACATGTTGAATGCATTGGACCTTTAACTTTATTCATGCTATTATTTGGTCCTCACTGACATTGAGTCTTTCAGGTTAGAACTGCTGTTGTAATATGAATGTTTGACTCCAGCTACTACATGTGTGCAACATATATGTAAAAGTATATCTTTTATGTATTTCTCTATACATCTGTATATACTATATGAAAATTAATGTAATTTTATATTGATATGATCTAATTCAGCCTACAATGTTTATTCCAAATGGAATTCTTACTGAATTTTTGAAATAATTAACACAGCTCAAAAGTGAGAAACATGAATGTCCATAAGAAATTAATGATTCTTAGAATTTTGAGATTGTTAAATTTAAGGGGAGGGTTAGTTCATGAACTTGCTGTGTAGTTCAGGCTGGACTTGAACTCACTGTGCAGCATAGGCTGGCCTCCAACTCAAAGTGACCTTACTGTCTCAGCCTCCAGACTGCTAGAATTGGAGGTGTGTGCTATCAGGACTGCCTTATGAACATGTTGCTTCTTTAGTGTTGTCAGATATTTATATACCCAGTTTAATCATAAGGAAACAATACAAATCCAACATGAGGAATAGTATAAAAATGCCTGAAGGATATACTTTATAACCTAGTCAGGAAAGAGCAAATTCCTTCTTTGCTGCCCATTTAATGATGATACAAGATGCTCATAAATTCCTGGTGACAATCTCAACATCTGATTCCATAAAAAATTGTTGAGTCTCCTGATATTAGGCACCAAGATCTCCAAATTATCAAAGCCCAAAATTGGATGATGGAAGCAAAATATTGAAACAGAATATGAGGTGTAATTGTGAGAGAAGCTGTCCCTATTTCCACCCCCGAATCCCTAGAATATAAGCTGCTTCTTTCCTAGGCACCACTTCAACAGATGACTTCAAAGACTCCCAACTGGGCACAGTGGCACACAATGCCAATGGAGCATCAGAATTTTGAGGCCAGCCTGGGCAATTTAGTGAGACCTTGTCTCAAAAAAATTACATTTACATAAGACCTGAGGATGTAGCTCAGTGGTACAGTGCCTAGCAGGCATGAGGTCCTAGTATCTCTCTCACACACACACACACACACACACACACACAGACCACTACTGCCAGTACTAATGACTCCCTAATTACAGTACCAAACTGTATTATTATGTTTCTGTTAATACAATAATGTACATTATTGTATATTATATACAACTATATAACATATATATATTATATAATGTACATTATTGTATTAACAGAAAACCTAATAATACAGTTTGGACCTCTTGAAGTGTAATTAAATAAATCTCTTTAAATTTATTTAGATTTTCTTTAGATGGAAAAGAGATTTATTTAATCACAGGTCTGCAGGTCCGAGGGTGTGTTGCTCATGTCTGGTGAAGGATGTTGGTGGAGGGTGTTACAATGGCAGGAACACAGGCAGGAAAGTGAGATCACAAGGTGTGACAGGAGTCCAGAGGGCAAAGAAGGCCGGGCTTGTCCTTTCAGTTCACTCTCAAGAGAACAAGTGTTCCACAAGAACTACCTCAATTCCTTCTAAGGGCAATGAACTAATGATCTCTTGTTAGGCTTCAGTTCTCAAAAGATCCTACTACCTCTTAGCTTTACCACACTGTTGATCAGTGTGCTTCAACACATAAACCCTTGGGGGACAAACAACATCTGAGTCATAGCATAAACCTATCTTATAAGGTTAACTGCAAGCTAAATGTTTTCATCTCCTGTCCTGCACGGAGGCTCAGAACCACTTCATAATATGACAGCTCTGCCAGTGTCTCCTGGCTTCCTCCCCACTTCCTTGCACACGAATTTCCCCTCATAACTGTCTTACATGTCTAATCATGTCTTGCTAGCTGCTTCTCACCGAATCTATACTAACATAAAAGGGAAGAGATTTACATAATTAAAATTAACAGCTTTGTTAAGCCCACATGGGGTTGAAATGCAGGATTTTGTGGAGAAGACAGCTTAGCTGTTAATGGTGTCACTGAGTCGGCAGGAGAAAGCTCCATAATATTCTTTGACCTGTATCTCTGCACAGAGGCAGCAGCCTTGGGAACTTGTGTCTCTGAGGACATATTGAGGTAGGTTCTGGAGGTGTTAGATGAAATGCAAAAATGCATTTAATACTCCTATAGGAATAAATATAAATTTCTGCTGCCAAGATGAAGAATCATTGCAGGAGTGACAGTCACATAAAGAGGAGACTCCCAGTGTCACTGGAAGGAAACATCAAGGAGATAGTCCCTTCCGGCTCCTCTAACTCTGCACCTCCCTCTTGCAGGTTGAATGACAGAGATAAGCAGAGATGTGGCAGAAAGCAGAAGTGTGGTTTGTAGAGTCCCAGTCCTCAAGATTATAAAGCAATACAGAGGAGTGAACATGTAGATGAGAAACAACTTAACATGCTGAGATATTGTGTTAAGACAACTTAGAGTAATTAGATGATGGGACTAATGAGATCTCCAGCTTCATACAACCATGCAAGTTCTAAATCCCTTCTCCACCTTTTGGCTAAAATCAAGTGTAACGATGCAAGTTCTACCTTTCTTTGTTTTTCCTTCTCTTTAAGAAACGCAGGATATTATATTACTTTGCACTAGAATTTTTCTATCACTTTGTATTATGTAGTTATTTTTCTTGTAGAAAGTGCATTTCTTTTTCTTAAAATATAGAAAGAGCTATCTTCCTGGGAAGGATTTTTTTAAAAAATAGTATTCCTAAAGAACTGTGGGGTACAATATATATTAATACCTCAGTTCATGAATGCTTGCTTTTGAACATTCAGTTCACAAACGAAGCATTCTCCAGAATTTTGCTTCCACTTGCAAACTCTGAATCAGGTGGTGAACAGGACTTCGACCATCTTCCCCACTCTGACAGGTAGTCATGGCTTTCTCTCATTGAGGTCATGGTTGCAGACAGACCTGCACACGCTTGGTGTGAAGCTTTTTGTGTGCTTTCTAGCACATACAGTACTGCACAGTATCCAGCCAGCATTGCTCCAAAGAAAGTGCAGAGCAAGTATGGTGGTGAAAAGAAAGAAAATGCCAAGAGGTAGTGCAGATGACAACATGCAGAATGGTAATGAAGGTGACAAGAAAGTGCAGGGCAGAATGATAAGAAGAAGGTTTTGAAGAAAATAGCCATTGGATTGAAGAAGGAAATTGTTAGAAAAGCATGAGTGTGGTATTCTTGTGACTGATTTGGCCTCTGAGTACAAGATGGCAAAGTTGACAATCTCCACAATTTTGAAGAATAAAGACGCCATCAAAGGAGCAAAAGATGTGTGAAAGGAATAATGATGTTGAACAAGCAGAGGACACAAGTGCTGGGAGAGGTGGAAAAACCTTTGCTAGTGTGGTTGGATGAGAAAAAGCTGACAGGTGATAGCGTTAGTGAAGCTAGGATCTGTGGAAAGGGCAGGAAATTGCCCAATGAGTTACTGTGAGAAAAGCCCTCTGGAAGTACAGGTGATGAATTTAAAGCCAGTCGAGAGTGGCTGGATGAATTCTGGAGGAGAAGTGGCGTCCACAGTGTGATAAGGCACGGTGAGGCTTCCACGTCTGACAAGGCCACTGCAGAAGCCCAGAAGAAAGAATTGGTGGAATTCCAAAAGGCAGAAAAATATGTTGCTCAACAAGTGCTCAACTTCAATGAAACAGCTGTTCTGGAAAAAGATGCTGAACAGAATCTATATCATGCAGGAGGAAAAGGCACTGCCAAGGCAAAAGCCCATAAAGGACAGATTGACCCTTTTGCTCTGTGTGAACCCAAGCCCCAGTCAGAAGATTAAACCACTACTGGTGCTGTATTCCCAGACCCCTCAGCATTCAGGGAACAGAATGTGAACAAGGCCAGACTGCCTGTCATGTGGAGGGCCAGTGTGACAGCTTGGGTCACAGGCAATTGTTCATGGAATGACTACATGAGGTGTTCAAACCCACCACTAAGAAATATCTTTCGACAGCCAGCTGCCTGAAAGCTGCCTCCTTCTGAGAGACAGTGGCCCAACACACCCTACAGCCTTGGTGGATGGTATGGACCCTGAGTAGGACTTCATAAATGTCAAGTTCCTCCCCCCAGGATGACATTCTTCAGCAGCCCACACACTGGCAAGTGATCTACAACTTCAAGAAGCTGTACACAAAGGTGCTCTTCACCAGGTGTTTTAATGTCACTGAAGAGATGTCCTTGCCTCTGAAAGAGTTATGGAAGAAACATTTCAATGTCCTCCACTGCATCAACCTCATTGACAAAGCCGGAGAAGATGTCATATATCGGGGCTTAAACCTAACCTCAAGGAGACTCCAGCCAGAATGTGTCACTGAATGTGCCTTGGAAGGGCCTGATGCACAGGTAGTGGAGGAGATTGTGTCCATGGGCAAGAATATGGGTCTGAACATTGATGGCACAGATATAGAGGAGCTTATTGAAGAAATAAGGAGGAGCTGAAGATGAGAAAACTTGCTGAACGTGAGTGAGCAGCAGAAGGCACTTACTGAGGTGCATTCCACTGAGGAAGAGGAAGACCAGAAGGAGTTAGGAGTAATATGATAATACCCATTAAAGAAAATTGGAATGAGTGCCAGAATTTCTTTGAGAAGCACCAACCCAGCATAACTGTATCAAATAGAGTGTTGAATCTAATGAATGAAAATGTGGTCTCTCATTTCCAGAGCGTTATGCAGTACAGGAAAAAGAAAGTGACATTAGACAGATTTTTCATCATAATTGACCTTGCAGCTAAAAGACAAAGAGAGGAAACCCTTGAAAGAGATCTCCCTGATGTCCTTTTGAAGGGGGACTCTCACTCCAAACAATAACCTCCTCTCCCCTCCTTCCTGTCCTCCAGGCCAGAAGTCACCTCAAGCAAGGTTAGTGTTCTCTCCATACTGTACTGTAC
Organism: Heterocephalus glaber; assembly: GCF_000247695.1. Next base: position 5,496,747 of record NW_004624777.1, read on the forward strand.
TTTGTTTCATATTTTTGTGGTTAAAAAATTCATATGGTTTAGAATGGATTAATCTTATTTATAGTGAACCTTATGGGAAAATTTGACTCAGTTCAAAACCAATTTGGTTTGTGACCAGAATTGTGGAACAAATTAAATTCATGAACTGTGGTACCACTCAGAATCATTTTTCCTGTTCTGAAAAGGTGGATTCTGTAGAATAATATTAAGCATAATATCATAGGGTTATAAATGCATGCTAAGTAGATTGTTTGATGTTATACACATACTGTCTGACATTTAGCTCAATAGTATTCAAAATTATTAATATTTTTGGGCTGGAGATGTGGCTTAGTAGAGTTCTTGCCTACTATTCATGAGACCTTGGGTTCAATAACCAGTACCACAAGAAAAAGCAAAATTGCTATTTCCCTTTTCTTAATTTCTTCTATATTCCACATATTGTGCTGCTAATGAAATAAATCATTCTTTTGACTAATGTTTTCTAAGCACTCTATTCAGTTACTGTGACTACCACTGTGTTAGAGTTGTTAATTTGGCAAAGAAGATTTTTGCCATTTTAGACCACATAGTTTATAGGGAAAGAAATCAATTGAATAAATAATTGTTCTAAGAAATAATTTCAAATGTGTTAATTAAAGAAAGGATTCTGTGAGCAGGGAAACTAATAGAACATTACCCATCTGGAACTTGTGAGAATATTCTTGGAGGAAATTGAAATTTAATCGGAGACCTACAGGAAGAGTAGATTTAGTTAGGGAAAGGAGAAGAGAGGAAGATATGGGGTAGAGATCCCAAAGATGAAAACCTTGCCAGGTGAAGATGATCTGAGAAAAATAAACAGGGAAGATGTAAGGGAACACACATCACCCACACTATTGCACTTAATTCCTAACCAGTGAAACAAATGTGCTTACTAAATAGCTACCTTTTTGAAGATCTATAGAGGACAAAAGTAAGGGTTAGTAACTTGCATAAAGACAAAGGGCTAGCAAATTATGGCTAGATTTGAATTTAGGAGGTTGTAACTATTCAGGAAAGTGCATCTCTTATAACACATTTTGAAAATGGCTAATTGAGCAGAGATACAGGATTAATTTCTTTCCAACTCACATCACAAGTTGATAAATACTTGAACTTCATGTTTGGCATTATTGAAGGTTTGACAGTAAATATTCACAAAACTTTAATTTGCTCTTGAGCCAGTGAAAATTTAATAAAGGACAGACTTCTGTTTAACCCAGTGGCAAGAAAAATGCAGCATAATACAAATTATTTTTTAAAAAATCTAGATAAAAAAATCTAAACTTTGAAGATGATGAGTATTGTTCACACAAAAGAACAATAGTTTTTAGTAAAATGTTTTTAGTAAAATGTGGTATTCTCATGTAATAATTATTGTTATACACTGAAATGTTAGGGAGAGAGAAAGATCATGAGATATTTAAACTTTCAACAATTATCCAGGTTGGAAATCAAGAGATTACTTGCAATAATACAAAAATTAAGCTCTTGATTCTTGACACTACCACCGAAAAAGTTGTTTTTCTCTCTATAACACCAGTGAGGTTTTGTTTCCCCCATTAGGGAAATTGAGACAATAATACCAACTTTTTAGGTTGTTGAGAGGATCAGGGAATGTGTGTGCATGGAAATGTTCTTCAGCTGAATTTGCATAATGACTAGACCTAGAACAGATGGAGGAACATCACCCACAAAAATCTGATGTAAGAAAGAGCTTGGTGCTCTTTAAAAAAGTCTCAATTTAATGTTTTTCATTAATGATTAGTGCCTTTAAGGGTAAATCATGGCAAGGTCAAAGGGCAAACAAGATAGTCTTGCCTTTGGAGCTGTCTGAGGAAGGCTGTTTAAATACGAAATGAAGGTAGAAGCTGAATCCATTCAATCGCAAGATGAGCTGGAAGAAGTACTGGAACAATTATTCTAAATACTCAGTAACTGAAGTGGCTAGGAAGGATAAGTTGTGGTAACAAGAGGATTTGATAATGCTCAAAGCAGGGTTTGTGGTTTATATTATTTTTTAAATGTTACAAACTTGAAGATATTCATGCACTAGTGGGAAGCAGTGAATCATCAATAGGTTGAGCTGAGTTTGGAAGCCAGTGTGGGTGGAGATATACCCTAAATCATAGGTAGAAGTATGATCAGACTAGGCGCTTGAGGGACCACCTCAGTCTTTGCAAATGGGATGGACTGGAAGGCAAGTTTATTTGAAACTGTTCTTTTGGAATTATGCTCTCAACCTTTTCTCTGAAGACCCTGGAGGTCAAATGAAATCAAAGATTATAGGGTCAACCTCTTTTTGCAACTTGAACCCATCTATACTTCTGAGTCCTTTGGGAATATGCTATGATGAATCACTTGTAAAATTGGATAGGTATCGATTTGAAACTGTTAACTATACATAGTTGATGTTATTATTCAAAGATGTGCCAAAAATAACCAGTAAAAGTGTTTTCACCCTCTTCTTACATTTTGTACTTCCCATCAGGTTTGAACATTGGTTCACCCAGCCTTTGAGATCTTTGAATATTCACCCACAGAGCCAGTCTTATTTTCCAAAAAGTCCATTGATGGCTGTGGACTTAATTGAGGCGTGCTTTAGTAATTGGGTAGGAATCTCCATGCATTCGTGTGGGCTGCATGCAAACTCTGCTAGGTATGGAGCTTTAGAATAATGGGTCAACCCTTTGTTTTCACTAGAGATGGGTGTTTACTCACTGCTGTAATATCACAGCTGATCCCTCTTACAATGAGGATCTGAGCTTCTTTACTTTGCCACAGGACTTGTGCATTATTTAGTGCCCCCTGGACTTGTCAGCCCTGGGAGCTTAAAGTAACAGTTAAGAGGAGTTAACTAATCAGTACTTATATCAACCAGGGCACTCCAGAGAAACAGAGGCAATCAGATATTATTATGCCCATTCACACTGGAGAGGCAATCAACGCTACTCAGTCTATCCAGTCAAATACCAGTCTCATCGAGAAACTCTCTCACAAACACACCCAAAAGTAACGTAGAATTGGAGCATCTATCTTCCACTAAAATGACACATAAAATTAACCATCACAACCACCCTTTGTCAGTTTGGCACTCCAGAGCCTCTTTAAATCATAGTCAATCTCCAAATAAAGATGATAATAAGGTCATAATTTTATCTAATATAATACGTCTCTCCTGGGTACAACTGAGAATCTACACCCCCTTTCTCAGAAGAGTAGGGAGGCATTGACCAATGTTTTTTTTTTCTTGATAGCCAATAATGTAAATACTATGACATAAGAATTTCAATACTTAAATACAATGACAAAAAGCTAATATATCTTATGTTGCATGATAAAGAAACAAGAAATGAAAAACATACAAGCACCGACACATATTCACACTAGCATATTTATAAGCACAATAAGAAGGAAATACTCATGACACGTACAATTCTTATTATTTTAATACTCATGGTTAGGGGACCATAGATAGTATTTGAAACTACCTTCCTTTACCCATTCTGCATTCTCTTTGCCTTTTCCAAGCACCTCAGGAAACCAGGGTTCTTCTTTAATGGAGTGACTCAAAACTTAATTCCTAAAGAGTCTAGTGCATTAATGGCCCTGCCTAAATTAGGTGGTTATACTGTTCTTTTTGCCTGAATCCACTGCATGGAAGTACTAAGAGGTGCTCTAAATGATCTCCTGTGCTCTACTTCTGTCTTCCCTTGTCTCCATGCGGAGCAACAGCCCAGTCTCCCCTTGGTGATCAGGATCATCACTCCCAGCCTGCAGAGTCACTTCCCCTTTGCAAGTTGATCAGGATTTATAAGTAGCCCAGATCTCCAAATAAAATGCAGCCATTATAGTGTTTCTGGGTGGAACTAAGACCTGTAGGCCAGCAAAGCATATGTCACTGATATAGGCAGCAAACATTTTGCTAGTTGGTATAGTGAGGAATATTTAGGAGTGGTGCCAGTCCCATTGGCATCTCTTGATTCTTAGATCCATGAATCCTGGCTATGGGGAAATAGTACCATGTATTAGACACTGATTCATTACTTAAATATAAAATTACATTTTGTTTGAGATATGTTTACTCATAATTTTCTCTTTACCTTTCTTTGATCTTTGCATTAGGACAGTCACCATAAAAAAAAATTAGATTTGAATTTTTGTTTTGAATTCTGTTACTGTATTTTTCAAAAGCTGTTTCAAACCAATGACCTTCAAATATAGGTGCCCCTGGAGTCACCCAGAAACATTACCAGGGGAATGCAGGCACATTTCTTTGCACTTAATCTAATTATGTTCCCAAAACCTGCAAGATACCAAGTAGAAAGGCAGTTCAAAGATACTAGAATCCAGTTCACAATTGCATCATAAAGAAAAATGCAACTCTTTAATATTTATTGTAGTTTTTAGGTTTAATAATTGTAAAACAATCATAATGATCTGGTTTTCAATCTGTATATATGATAATTAACTTTACAAGGTGTTAAAAATAAATGAATCTAATGTTGGAAAAATAAAAGGGAGTGGAGGGAAGGGGAAAAAGAATAACACAGAAAAATAAAAAAATAATTTATATAGATTTTCCTTTGTTGTATTTGATTGAAAAGCATATAATAAATTAACCTAAAGTATCAAACTGTAAAATTTCTCTAAGTATCAAAATTGAGTCACAGATAATTTTTTAGTTTGGAAAATATATAACATTAGATGAATTCTCTGGTCAAACTGGAAGAGAACTGTGCATACAGGTGCAAAAGGAATAATATGAGCTTTCTTTCTCTGATGGAAAAAAATTGGTTCATATGTGTTTAAATGGGTAATGGGAGTATCAAATAACTCTGTTATTTAAATATATTTAACATATACTTAAAAGAGTGAATTAGCAGTTTCAATCTCGGTAGTAACAGGCTGCTGGAAAGTACATTTTTTCCCCTATAATTTAAACTTAAAAAAAGTTATGTGGGATGTATGTAAGTTTCTCAAAAAAGTCAAAGGATCATGGGCTTTAACCAATAGATGTTTTTTCCTAATGAAGTGTTTCAATCGGGTTCTTTTTGTTTGTTTGTTTTCTGGTACCAGGGATCAAATTCAGGACCTTGTGCATGCAAGGTAAGCAGCGGAACCACTGAGCTAAATCCCCGGCCCTCTAATGAAGTGCTTTAAATTGTCATTTCATTCAACTCTTTGCAATGATTATTTTATTTTTAATTCCAGTCTGGTTTCTTCCTACTCTGAGTGGATTTTCTTTCTTTCTGTCTGTCCTCTTGTTCCTTCCTTTCTCTGTCTTTGTATCTCTTTCTTTTTTTAAATATATATATTTACTGGTACATTTTAGGTATAAAATACATTTACATTTATCATTGGCTGTTTGTTCCAGAACATGATGCATCTTAATTTTTATTTTTTCTCCCATTACCTGTGCACCCTTCAACCCCTCCACCCTTCCCTATCTCTTTCTTCTTTTGTTTTCTCATCTCTGTTGATAAAGGTTTCTTGGTAGTTTAAATTAGCCTAAGGACTCAATTTAATTTTTAAAAATTCTGTTTCTAAATATAATGTCTTTTTTTTTTTACATTGGTTAAACGTTTCAGATAGGTTGAACATATCTGTATATATAATTAACAGTCTGATCATTGTAGGTGAAACAGGTTGTCTTTTAAATCCAAAACATTATTATAACACATGATTTATGTTAAATTCTTTTTAGCATTTCCAGTCAATTGCATGAGTTCTATAATTGTATGTAGATATAGCCAAAGATTAAAATGTCAAAGTCCTATAGGAAGTGTTGTTTCATCTTTGTGCTGAAATAATGCTACATTTTGAAAGAATGCTTCCTTCCATTTTCTCAGTTGAATGAAGAGAATCTACTGTCTAAAATATTAAATCACTGTAAGTAGTATTTCAGATCTTGTAGTCTTTAATATTAAATGGAGGTTTACAAATTTGATTGGTGATAATGAAAGTTCACTACTGATGTATATGCAATCATGTAGTTGATTTCTAGTCAGTGCATAGCACAGGGGAAAAGAAAATCACACAGAAATTAGCTCTTAGATAAAATTGAGTTCTCACAAACTACTTGATAGTGCGGACATTTTATGATACAAGATGACAGTTTCATAATATATACCATTACCTTCTGTCCTTTTCCAGAACATGAAACAAGTAAAAATTGAATGATTTGGGGAAAATAAGGTCTCCTGTGGATAGGCATTATTCACATGACAGCTTCTCAGATGAACAAACACTGAGCTTTTTAAAAAGTAGGCTAGGATTTCTCCTTTTCAGTGAGGTGAAGAATATTCTAGCTATTCACAGTCTTTACTCTTTCCAGTTTTTAGAGATAAATTATTTCATATAGTGACTAGCACTGCATGAATTATGGCTCCAATAAAAATTAATTCTCACCTCTTAGGAATATCTACTCAGAAAATGCTATTTTTATAAAGTTTGTAACTCCTTCCCGTGAAATATCTTTTCAAGAGATGGCCTACTCTTAGGCAAAAGCAAAGAATTTTTAGGCAAGTGGATATGAACTGAACATCTGGTCTCAACTATGTTAAAGCTAGGAATATTTTAAGACAATAGAAATAATAACACCTACTTTAAAGAGATTGGTTATATTAAGTTGATATCATGTGTAAAGAAATTAGCAAGTAAAAAAATCCTTCTTTACCTCTCTTAATACTCTGTAACCATTTAACAACCTCAAGATATCTGAAATGCATTGTTCTTGATTTCATGTTGATGATTTATATTGTCATGATTTGTTTTGTATGGTTTCCTGGCAGCACAACTAGACTCAAACAGCAGCATATTCACAATGGTATCATTTATCTTGCAGAACACAGCAAGCACATGAGAAGAATACTAAGATGAGAAAATAAATCTCCCTTTGGTCTATGAATTGTATGTGTATTAGAATTTTCAAGAGATCACACTGAATTAAATGATGATAGGATCTCTATATCACAGGTAAAAGAATATAAGGCATAGTATAGTAGTAGCAAACATATGGCATGTGTGCCATAACTGGCTGTGTGTTATCATTGAAAGCTTTAAAAGGTTTGCAATCCCTAGTATAGTATATGTATCCTTTAAATAGCAATAGTGACAGGATGAGCAAATAACATCAGATAATTTGGGATGATGAATTGACATCTTATCATGTACTAACTGGAAAAACAAATCATCTTTAATAGAAACTAAGAAAAGAATCACTGCCAAAGATGGAGCTGTTAGAGCCAAGCTGTTAGGGCCAAGGTGGAGAAGATACAGCTGTAAAAATATAAATAGTAAATAAATAAAATTTAAAGCATCTAGAATGCCATTTACATGGGAACAGGGGTATTGTGTGCTGAACAGCCACATATTTTAGTAATATACCCCTTATTTTATTGTTAAAAATATGGAGTATAACCTGAGGTGTGCAAGCATTTTATTGAAATTCATCTTGAGCAAATCTGGGAAACTCCTTGACTCTCACTTTCTTCCAGGAAATGGTATGTGACTACTGATGTGCTCTGAGTTCTGTAAGACATTTTTCTATTTTAATAATAGAAAAGTTTTGTTTTAAATAGCAGTCCTTATACAGTTTCTTCTTATAATTTAGGAAAAGTAAATAATATTGATAATACTAAAACAAAATAATGACTACTATTTATTGAATTCCTAGGGTAGTCCAGACACAGAGCTAGATATTTTTTAACATAAATTAACTCATCTTGATCTCAGAAAGTATCATGAAATCATGCTAGTTAGTAGGAGTTTAAGTTTTCAAATTGCAGGTATAGACCCTTGAGACTTGGTTATGTTTAAGACTATGCAATGCATACATCTCTAAGATAACTGAACTATAACTCTCGAGGAATGGAAAAAAAGCTATTGGCATATTTTTTAAAATTCTAATTTAAATATTTATTTAAAATTCCTAGATACATGAAATAAATAAGAAGTAAATCATACATAGTTGGTATGATTTGCCAGGACTACATTCAGGAACATGATTTCTAACTACACAAATTAACAAAACAAAAATCCAGAATTTATACGGGGATTTTTAAGTAGAAAATATTTACATGTAGGAAACAAATTTTCTTTACTTTCAATGTTTATTTTTCCCTTTATAGGTAGGAAGGTAGTAAACTTTTAGAACAACTCTAGTTATTGTTCTGCAATGACTCTTTAGCCTTTTTAAAAACTTTTTATTTTATTGGTACAATTTAAGTATACAATATCATCTTTATTGAACATGAGATGACTGAGTGTGTCTGGAGTTGTTTTGGGATCTTCTAATCTGTTTCACTGGTCCTCAGGTCTGTTTCTTTGCCAGTACCATGCTGTTTTTATCACAGTAACTTTGTAGTATAGTTTCAAGTTGGGGATTGTGATACCCCCTGCCATGTCTCTCTCACCTAGAATTGCTTTTGCTATTCTGGGTATCTTCTTGTTCCAAATGAGTTTTTGGATTGTTTTCTCAAGGTCCATGAAGTATGCTGCTGGGGTTTCAATTGGGATTGCATTGAATCTATATAGTAGTTTTGGAAGTATGGCCATTTTCATTACATTGATTCTTCCTACCCAGGAACAGGGGATATCTTTCCATTTTCTAATACCACCTTCAATCTCTGTTTTCAGAGTACTATAGCTTTCAGAGAAGAGATCTTTGATTTCTTTCGTTAGGTTGATTCCTGGGTGTTTCAGTTTTTTGGATGCTATTGTGAAAGGAATTGTTTGCCCTATTTCTGTCTCAGTCAGTCTGTTGTTTGTGTAGAGGAAAGCTATTGATTTTGGGGTGTTGACCTTGTATCCAGCTACTCTACTGAATTTGGTTATTAAGTCTAGAAGATTGTTGGTGGAGTTCTTGGGGTCTTCTATATGGAGTATCATGTCATCTGCAAAAATGACAATTTGACTTCTTCATTTCCTATCTTTATTCCTTGTATTAGATGGTTGCTACCTCAATCTGATAAAAGCCATCTATGAAAAACCAACAGCCAATATCATACTAAATGGTCAAAAACTGAAATTCTTCACACTAAAGTCAGGAACAAGACAAGGATGTCCACTATCACCACTCTTGTTAAATATAGTTTTGCAAACATTAGCCACAGCAATTAGACAAGACACTATAGGGTTTTTTAAAAAAATTAACCTCAGCACTTGGGAGGCTGAGGCAGGAATTGCAAAATTCAATCTCACTGGACCAATTTAGTAAGACCCTGACTCAAACTGAAAAAAAAAAATTTAAAAAGAGTGGGGGATGTAACAGTGTGAAGGCCATGGGTTCAATTCTCAGCTATAATCTAAGTTTTTAAGATTAATCTGACATACACATTTGTACATCTAATGATGAAAAAATGTAAAATGTAATTAATGGCCTTGTTAAAAAATATCAGAGTTTTATCACAAGAAGACTAATTTATTGATATAAAAGGAAAATATTGTGTATCATTTTAAATTTATTTATTTATTTATTTTTGCTGTACCGGGGATCGAACACAGGAC
>NW_004624777.1:5507192-5523662 GCF_000247695.1 Heterocephalus glaber
TATTTCTACTTCTTTGTCTGAGAAATGTCTGTTCATTTCAGATGCCCATTTTTGGATTGAGTCTTTAAATTTGGGAGGTTTGGTTTTTTTAAATTCTTTATATATTCTAGATAGTACACTTTTATCTGAGAAACAGCAGGTGAAGATTTTTTTTTCCCACATTGTGGGTTGTCTCTTCATACTGCTGGTGTTTTCTCTTGCTGTGCAAAAGCTTTTTAATAAGAAATCTCACTTGTTGGTTGTTTGTGCTAGTTCACGGGAACTGAGGTTTTGTTCATAACATCTTCTCCTACACCAATGTCTTCAAGAGTTCTACCTAACCTCTGTTCCAGCCAGTTCAGAGTTTCTGTTTTAATATTTAGATCTTTCATCCATAAAAAGACTGGAGCACCAGTGGAACAGATTAGAAGATGCAGAAACAACTCCAGACGCACTCAGCCACCTCATCTTTGACAAAGTAGCCAAACATCCTCACTGGCGGAAAGATAGCCTCTTTAATAAATGGTGCTGGAAAAATTGGGTTTCAACTTGCTAAAGATTAAAACTAGACCTATATATTTCATCCAAATTTATTTTTAAAATGAACTGAAATGTGCATTGATTTCTTAGTATTAAAATATCTCTAAAGGTGGACCAAGCTTTCCATCATTTTTAATTAAAAATTATATTAAAATATTAGCATATATGAAGAGAAGTGCATAAATCTTACAGTTCAAAACATTTTTATAAATAATTGCAACTTTGTAACTTCTACTTCAATAAAAAAATTCAACACTCCAGAAAACCTTTTCTGCTCACCTTCAGTGATTATCCCAAAAAGTGATCTCCATTTGTATCTGCATCTCTAAAGACAGGTTTTGTCTTTATGTAAACTGACCCAGCTACTGTCTCCCTATTATGTCTTAGTTTTCTCAATACTGTGCATGAGATTCATGCATTACATTGTGTATAGCAGTAATTTTTATTCCTATACAGTATTTTATTGTACAATTATCAGACGATTATTATTATAACATCATATATTTTCCAGTAGAAGCTATATTTGTGTTGTTTTCCAAATTTGGGTTATATGCATAACATTATTTTACAAAGATTATGGTACATATGTTTCGTACACACATACAGTTCTTTTAGGCAAATCTAGAAATGAAACTGGTCAATTATAAGATGTGTGCATGTTATGTTTTAATAGGTATTGGCAAACAACTTTCCAATGTGGTTCTATTAATTTATGATCCATGTTTTATTTTATTTTTTTTGGTACCAGGGATTGAACTTGAGACCTTCTTGCTTGTGAGGCAAGCAGTGGCACCACTGAGCTAAATCCCTGGCCCTATGATCCATACCTTAGAAGAGAACTCTTACCATTATTTTCTACATTTGATATCATTCTGTATTTTTTTAAGGGGTAATTTCTGCCTTTCACAAAATGTGTTCTTTTGCAGATTTCTATTCATTTCCTTTCTTACATGTTACAAGGATTTAATCTTTTAATGCAAACTGTAAGTTATATATTGAATAATTGTTTGTTGGTTACATGTGCCATGCAAATTTTAGTTTACTCTTTGTAATCAAAAGACAACAAACTAAAAGTAGCACAAAAAAATATGGAACCATCTAAAAATCTTGCCTGATTCAAGAAGAATAGAGTCCAAGATTCAAAATAAATTCTTCCTTGAATGTGGCAATTGTTTCTTATCTCCCTAAAAAAAGAAAACATAAGAAAGTGTGGAAACATATATGTGAGTCATGAATCGGCACTATCAGTCTTTTTAAATTATTTTTCTGCTAGATTTGTAGAGATGCCTGTGTGGTCTTAATTTGTGTTTCCCTAATGACTAAGGTTTGCTACTTTTCAATTACAAAAATCACAGGAAGTAACTTTTCATTTCTTTTGCTTCCTTATCCTTTTGTTTTCTCTGTGTATTTTTCTTTTTGTATTTGAGCTACTGGAAATCTTTTATATTTCAGAAGCCATCATTTATTAGTAAGTGTACTGCCAAATCTACGTATGTATGAGCATATGACTTACATTTTATTCCTTTAAAAGCTTTTATGGGAAGTGAGACTTATTCTTAGCTTCAGTGCAAGTCATTTCATCAATATTTTCTTCATACTTAGGTTTTTTATATCCTGGTGAAGAAATATTCATCTCCACCCTAGGTCCATTCACCTAAATTATTTTCTAGTTTCTTCATCTTTTTGATCTATCACATTTGGCTATAAAAATTCCCCTAAAAATTAGTTTTGTGTATGGTGTGATATAGGATTCAAAATTAGATTTTTCTCTGTCTAAATCTCTTTGATTCTGGCTGGGGATTTAGCTCAGTGGTTCTGCCGCCTACCTTGCAGGCGCAAGGTCCCAAGTTCGATCCCCAGTACCCCCCTCCCCACAAAAAAATCTATTTGACTCTGATAGGGCAGGATCTATAGTCTTATTACTGGAGATTAGTTTTGTATGTTCAACAGTTTTATTTAAATTAATATTTTAGATATACTGTTTTGTGCCTGGCTTCCTATAAGCTGTAGTTTTAAAAATTACTCATGTTATTGCACAGTTAGAATTTTATTCGTTCTTGTTATTGTGGAGTAAAATTCCACTGTGTTAGTATATGACATTTTGTTTATTCACTGGTGAATAGATATTTAACTTTTTGCTGCTGTGACAAAATAACTGAAAAAATTAATTTAAGTAGGAAAGATTTATTCTGGCTCTCAGATTCAGAAGTTTGGGTCCATGGGCACCTGGCTACACTATTTCTGGAACTGTGGCGAGGCAGCACATCATGATAAGGACCACGTACAAAGGAGTGGGTGCTCCGGATCCCATGGTGAATGTATGTTTAACTTTATAAAAGCATATAGAACTGCTTCACAAAATGACTGCACTGTTTGACATTCCTAATACTGATGGATTAGAGTTGCATTTACTCTACGTATTCAGCAACACTTACATATTTTCAAGATCTACTTTATAACATTTTTTCTTTTATGGTTAATGATTTTGTGTTATGACAAGGAATATTTGCATTTAACAAGTTTCTAAATATTTTGTCCTAGTTTGTTTAGTGTTTCTTTCCTTTTTATGTTTATGATATAGTTTCTTTTTTTTTGGTACCGGGGATGGAACATGAGTCCTTCTGCTTGCGGGGCAGGCGGCAGAACCACTGAGTTAAAGCCCCAGCTCTGTTTATGATATATTTTGAGTTAAATGTTGGATATGGTATCAGGTAAGAATTGAGGTTGTGGGCTGGGGATTTAGCTCGGTGGTTCCAGAGCCTGCCTCACAAGTGCAAGGTCCTGAGTTTGAACTCCAGTACCAATAATAATAATAATAATAATTATTATTATTATTATTATTGAGGTTTAAAAGCTGTTCTTTTCTCTTGACATCTTTAGTAAAAATAAAAATATGAATGTGAGTCTCTCTGAACCCTTGATTTTGTTACATTTACTTATATGCCTACTTTAGTGCGAGTAGAACACTGTCTTGATTAATATCAACTGATAATAAATCTTGATACCAAGTAGTCTAGGCTCTCCAAATTTGTTCTCCTTTTGAAAATTTATTTTGTTATTTTAGATGCATGTCTATTTAAACTTTAGAATCAGGTTGTCAGTTCATATACAAAATTCAAAGTGACTGCAATTGCATTTAAATGTATGGAACAAGATGATAATATATGTTTTAACATTATTGTATCTTTCAATCTGTGAAATGCTGGATTTCTCTATCATTCAGGCCTCCTAACTGTCTTTTAGTCCAAAACTTGAGAGAAGGTAAAGGGTCCAACTCAAAATTTTAAGTTAAAACATGTCTTTTGTTTTGTTTTGTCACTTATATGTCAAGCCAGCTCAGTTACATTACCACACTCCTATTAGAGGAGGTTCAGATTTTGTAGTTGCTTCCAACTTACCTAGAACAGAGGGCAGGAATAACTTTTACCAGGGGATGGTGATTAGAACATGAGATTGTGATGATACTTGTATATCCATTCTTCATACATTTCACATAGAAGGAGAGATGGTTAGATTAAAAAGGAATTCTTCATTTTGAAAATGATCCCCAAAGGCAAATTTGAAGAAATCAAAGAGGGAAAAGTACTGAGAATGTTGTATGTATGCAGTGGGCCACTTTTATGAACTCAAATTTCGTCCTGATCTAACATATATTAACTCCATATTACTGTTTCTCAAGAGTTGGTGATGGCTTGACAATATCTTTAGAAAAATCCTATCTTTAGAAAAAAACCTTCTGCCCGTCTGTAAGAAAGTAGGAAATTTCCTTATGGAGAAGGATTGATTATCTGGACAAGAAGAGTGGTGATACTTCAGAGTCCTTATAATGAATTTCCATCTTCATCTCTGGCCATTTACTTAAAATGCATATAAACATAGCTTCATTGAATAGCATATCACAATATTGGTCCATTTTAAAAAGTGAACATTATGATATTTAAGAATTTTTTAAGGTATATTCCCAGTGGAAAAGTGGGCAAGAAGAAAAGCACATGGTAGAAGGATATTTTAGCTAGCACAGACTACACATTCTTTTTAAAAGTTTTCAACCTAGACTTCTATATTTTCTCCAATTAAGCCATAAAAGGTTTTTTTGAGAATATTAGTATAAGCAGATATTTTTAAATTTTATAGTTTTTTATTTGTCAATATACAAGTTAAAAAATGTCCAAGTTTCTATTGACACATGACTAAGTCTTGGCTGGATCTCTGAATGTTAAACTACAATGGTTTATTTTTTCACACAATAAATTTTATGTGGTGCAAATGCTGTAATCTGCCATAATACATCATACGATAACAAATCCTGCTCAGTAGCAGTTATATTCATGTTGACAAGAACAAGACAGGAAGTGTAACAAATACATAAGGTGTTTGGAGATGTGAACTCCTTAGCCAACAAGAGAATGGCCTGATATCGAACTGGTTCATGTTCAAATTATGTATCTTCTCTATGTTTGGCCTCTTTGTTTTTCAAGTAGGGATCCAAATGCTAATGTGAGGATTAAATAAAATATTGTATCACTTTGCACAATGCTGTTGATTACACGGGTATTCGATGAGTGTTAGCAAATACCACCATTATTAATAATCATTAAAAAGAATACCATCTGCAACTTGAATGGGTACTCTGTCTATAAATCTGACTAACATAAGAAATTCTATTAGAATTTATTGCTAGGAAAAAAATCCTTTCTCTTCTAGAAAGAAAAGTTTTGATTTCTTATCCTACATAAAAAGAGCAACACACACTATGTTGTTTTATCTTTTTATACTCGCTGCCACAAAGTTTAAAAGTGAAACGTAAAGTTCAATTGAAAATTCAATCTAAAAATCCAATTTTAGAAAATGTATTTACCTTCATTCTTCATTTGTCTATATACTTTTTCTTTCCTTGGCCTTACTTTTCCTTTTTAATATGTTAATGATACATAATATTATTAGTGACAGATTTCTAATGCTTTATTTTAAAAGAGGAATATATGACTAGAATTGTAAGATAATATCTTAGGTTTCTGAGCTTTATATATGAAAATACTTTCACAACTGGTAGACTAAATTTTCCAGAAGCCTTTTAATGATAAGAGAGAAAATACTCTAAGGGTAGAAAAAGAAATAGCTTCACAACTTTGTTTAAAATGAAGTAGTCCACATGCCACATGTGAATGTGCATGCAAAAGTTCTTTAAAATATTAGTAGGATTTAATAATTTATGTAATCATAATCAAAGAAAAACTATCACACAAATATAAGAAAGTTTCAGCATCAGAAAATATCACAATAATTTAGTACATTATTAGATGAGAAAAATATGATATCTATTAACTCACAAAAATCTTTGGATCATGTTTACCTATTTTTTATTTAAAAATCCCCATTAGCACATTGAAAATAAAATAACATTTCATTTGATAATTTTTCAATTAGATCAAATGTTATTTTTAATTGAGAAAGCTTAGAATTATTCCACTTAACTTAGGAAACAAAAAAAAGATAACCAAAATGCTGCTACAAATTCCAGTCAAAGCTACAAAGAATAAAAAAATAAAATAATAGATGCAAATATTGGAGGGCAAAGAAAACACTCTTCTTGGCAGATGAGTTGAGCATATGCCTATAAAACTAAGTAGTATCAAAATGTGAAATGAATAAAAATTTTAACAAAAGCAGAAACTTTTCTTGACTTTAATACTTTCCAAATAGAAATAAAATTGAAGAATTTCTTCATTCAAGCAACAATGATAAAACATCTAGAAATGAACTTAATACATGTTTTCTCTATGGAGAAAATCAAAAACTTTAATAAAGACAAACTATATAATCCATTTATATTATACATCTTCATGATATTTGTAGCAATAAATTAATATAATGAAGATTTAAATTTTGCCCAGATTAAATGACACATTTAATACATATATTTTAAAATTTCAAGAACACTCCTTTTGAGGAACTTCATATATATTTGTTTTGAAATTAACATAGAAGCCAAAGGCCCATGAGTAATATCTGATTCAGGCCACAACAAACTGGCCATCAATAAAAAATTTATGCTTTCTCTGAAAACAATTACACAAACTGAATAGAATACATTAAATAATTATTTGGGGGTATTGTGGGAGTAGCAGAAAGGCATAATTTAATGGGCTATGTGTCTTGAAGAAGTGCTTAGACAGGGTGAGTTTAAGCTTTATTCTTAGAGACATTGTGGAAGTAACAGTCTAAGGGGCTGGGACACAGGAGAGGACAGTACACTCACAGAACTAGATAAAACTCCTGTGCTCTGGGATGTTAAAGAGATTGGATAGTGGCAAAATCCTAGAGTGGAGAGAACTGCCAAAACATTGTCAAAAGCTTTACTTTAAATCATTCTTTTCCTGAACTGGACACACCCAGAGTAAGATTCCAAGACCCCCAACAGGAAGAGCAGCTAGGAGACTAACCAGTTGCAGAGCTGTAAATCAAATGGGTAGTGTTGGGAAGACAGACTGTACTTCATTTTCTGCCAAGCAGAGGCAGTCTTAGTAAACACCCAAGTCCTTGGGTTCAGAGTGTAAAAGCTCCATGATTTAAGAATAAGGGTTTCCCTTTGGAGTAAGACAACATCCTAGAGTAAAAGCTATGCCTTAAGATTAAGAGCAGTATGGGAATACATTATTGAAAAAATCAAATAAACAAGACTTGGAGGGAGGATGCACTGTGAGTCACAACATTAGAACTGGCAATTTTGAAAGCCACATTCCAGAATGATATTCTGACTTGCACAATTCTAACAAATCCAATTGACTTTTGGTATAGTCCATCACAGGATGCTTGAATATTTTTTAATGTGATTCCGTTTAATCTCAACCCTTTGTTATTTTATTATTGATACATGTCTAATGGTAAAACAAACAGAAATTTTATATGTTTAATAAATGGTTATGAAGTTACTAGAATAATTATTTCTATTCATAGTATTTAAAGTGATGTTTTCAGTCCTGGGTATTTTTGAGAACTTATCCAATGTCCACTTGATCTTTTTTGTCCAGAAGTACAAAGTTTTGTGAACTCTCAAATTCACGTGCAGGTATTCTCTGTCCTGCTTTGATAAATGTTTTGACTTGCTATAAACATGATGGTAAGATCCCAGCAGTTATGAATTAATGTTTCTTTTTCAACTGAGTTAAATTAGTTGACATATGGAAAGAGCTTGGGATGATGTGTGCTATATGGTAACTATTTTATATGAAATTAATCAAGCCAAAGATAGTCTAGATATTTTCAAAGAAAAAACTGCAGATTAGTATTAATGATTAGTATTTTTAAAACAAGTGAACTATGATGAAAGTAAACAGAACATTTCACAACTTTAAAACTATATCAGTTGTGTAGGAATGTTTATCTTTCTGTATAGCATTTTAAAAAATCCGTAACAGTGGCCTCAAACATGGAATTCTCATTTTTTTGCCATTATCATGTACCAAAGATTAGCTTATGAATTCACATTTGTTACTGCTCATTATTATAATTTTGTATTGCCTGAATTTTCATGAGAAACATGTAACTGTCTGAGTTCTCATAATTATAGATTAGAAGTCAATTATTTCTGAGGAAAGAAAGGCATATATTATTTCTATATAAAAATATAATAAGAAAAATGAATAATGTATGGAGAACTTGGATAGGAAAGCTAAAAATAAACATGCTATTTTCAAAATAAACTCAAGTAATTTTAATAACACTAAATTAAGTAAATACCTTTGTACATATTAAATGAAAACAATTATCTTTTCCTAAAAACAGGTAAATAGTAGAAAGTTAAAATTTCTCTACATTGATGTTACATTTTGGCATAATAACTTATTTGAAATAAAATATTTTTCATAAACTGTGAGTAATATATTATCTAAGAGCTTTAAAAATTCCATTTACCTTCCTCTTAATGGCCAATTAATTTACATATTCCTTTTTATTCTTCTAAAGAAGAGATTCCATTTATGCCAAGGAAAAAAACCTCAATATATGAGATAAAAATACAAATCTGAATGTTTTCTGTGTTGTATAGTACATTGACTTTATAGAGCTCTAAACTCTTCTGAGTTTATGGGCTTTTGGAAATAATGACCTCCATTAGAGTTTGTAATGCTTTCTGGGTGATGTCATAAAAAATGTGTCAGCACAGTAATTTCACCCTCAGAATGATCACCTTCCATGAGTAATAAATTGCTTGCACATATTCATAAAGGACTCTCTGTGGGATATGTTCAATCTCACATGCGTATATCTTCACATTGAAGATTTATAAGAAATGGATAGTTTACTATAATTGTGACCAGATTTTAGTTATCATACAAAAGAATGTCTCTGCTTTGAAAAGTGATTGTGTAAAATGATAAAAATAACTACTACTACATATCAGACAAGTCTATCAACTTGGCAGAAAGTTATCTTTAAATGTTTATAAATTCAGTCATTTAAATACACACATTAGCTGGTCTTTTAACCAGCTTGAACTCTTATGTAATGAGTGTTACATTTCTATACATTCTCATTCCTTCTCACTTAGATAGTTATGTATACTATGAGAAAAGATAAAAATAGATTGCTTACTAATAATTTTAATAATGAATAATAGAAATATGATGGTCTCTTCTTAAATATTGTTATGATTATGAGAATAAGTAAACTGTATTATGATATAATAAGCTGAACATATAACTTATATATAAAGACTGGTAAAATTGAGCGATTTTGCAATATTGTTATTTTTATTGATTTAAGCATAATCCACACTCATTACAAATATTATGCACTGATTGAGACTATATAATTGCATTATTGCTTGTGGAATTTAACAGTATAAAGAATAGAAATATCAAAGGTGCATCTTCTAAATGAATCTTGAAATTTAAAAATCATTAAAACATTGAAGACTATCAGCTTCTATAATTTCAAATATTATGTCCTATTGACTTCATTACTTTCTATTTTGTATTTTCTATCAATGTATATATATATATGTTAATACACAGATGTGTATATATATTTATAACATATGATACCATAAATAATGTATTACATATATTTAGTTTTATTTTCCAGAAGGTAAGATCTTCATAGTTTTTCATTGAACTCTGCATTATTTTCTACCATTGATATCATAATTTACAAAAAGCAAATTTGACAATTTTTAAATCAATGATTAAATCAGTATTTTACCCTATATTTCTATTACTTAAAGGTCAGATAAATAATAATTAGAACTAATATATATTGGGTACTTTCTTTGTTTTATGATTATTTCATTTATCTTGCACATTGTTCTCAGATTATTTCATTTACCAGGAACAAAACGTATGAGGAACCATATGGATAAAAGTGTTAATGAAGAGTTCATGTTGCTTATCAACTCCAATCATATGTTAACACTTTATTAAATTTTATTTTTATTCAGATAATTTAGATGGAAAATTTTCAAAAAAGGATTCAAAAGAATAGAATATGAATTTTAAAAACTGAAACATTTTATTGAAAACAATGAGTAACAGAAAATAATTAACATATTTTTAAAAGTTTTAATTGTGTTGAGAATAAAGTTAGCCAAGTTTAAGAAAGCAAGAATGAAATTGCTACCAACAATTGCTGCACTTAAAATGAATCAAGTAGGCATTCTCTTAGATTGCTACGAAGGGACCAATTGAGAGCTATTTTAAAATAAATAAGTGTTTCCATTATAATTCAATTCTGCAAAGAATGTAACTATTAAAAGTATGTCTATAATCTCTTAAATTGTTTAAAATTTTTCTTTTTGAAAATATTTTTATTTTGCTTTAGAAAACAAATAAGACCTCAGATTAGAGTTTTTAGAATTAATTTATATCATTTACATAATCTAAATGTAATTTTAATTCCTTTTATCCTAGCAAAAATTATATATAATCTACTCAAAGTATTGTAATACTTTGCAGATGATGATAGTTTTATAGAAAATGGATTAATAGACATATTCTTTCCCTGATTTTGAGATATGTTATCTAAATTCCAGACCCAAAGAAAATCAATACCTCATTAGATTCTAAGAGGTAAATTAATGTCTCTCTTAGATGCTTTATTTCGGCACAGATAGGAGGGCCAAAGCAGAAGCCAAGGAAGATTTAATTTAAAAAAGAAAACAAACACGTGGTATCAAGTCTTGATAAAGTCATTTATGAAGAAAAAAACTCACTCAGTATACTTGTCAGGAAGTCAGTAATATTTTTAGTAAAGTGATTACTTTTCTTTTAAAAGTAAAAATGGACAGGAATCAAGGAAAAAATACCTCCAATGTGGTCCTTCTGAATGGTTGCTTTCATTGGGAACATGCTGCAGTGACATATATCTCCATTTAAAAGCTGTGGCTTTTATTTTAAATGTGATTATTTCCCTCTGTGGCTGTAAATTAAGGGTAGCTACCATTAAATTTAATTACTTTCTATAGTAGCATGCAGCTGGGGAAAATTTAGTTCTCAAAAAGTGTGATTACAAAGAGACCATCCTTCCAAATGATGATCATACTCTTTTGTTTATGTTCATTCATATATCCAAGATTGAAAATCTGAGCCACACAAAACAAACAGGCATTTGAGTAAAGAAAATAAAGACTGAATTACATGCATCATCATGAGAGAACTGTGATTAGGATGTCTGAGTACTTTTTTATGGAAGTATACTTTGTGTTATGACCAACAATGATTATTTATCATTCCCTATCAAGTGATTTGGAAACCAAATTATTGGACTGTCTCAGTAAAAACTACCATCTAACAAATGGTTCTGATTTTAGACATATTATTTTTTCCAGCATTCATGGTACAAAAGCCTTACAGGGATTAATCAAAATGACCATCAACAATATTCATAATTATCTCAAAGAATTGAGATTTTCTTTGTATCTATATTATAAAAATGAGAAAAATATGCATGATGCATTGCAATGTACATTCTACAGTGATTTAGTTATATAAAGACACAAACCAAATTAAGAATAGTTATTCCAACAACTGCAAGCATCATTGCTGGTCTTGCTTATCAAATTATGCTTAGTTGAATTTAGTTGTATTGAGGGTCACATTTTCTTAAGAAGTGAATATTTTCTCTTAATCTATTTAAAATCACCTAAATGTCCAGGTACTCCAGGCCATATCAATTAGACACTTTTTCACATGCAGTTAACTAATTACCTAATGCTTTTTTATGACAGTGTCTGGAAAGACAAGAACAGAAATTATATTTACTGTCTTAAAATGTGTATTTGAATGTATTACACATACAAACATAAAATATCCTTTCCTATGCGTTTAATAGAAAATGGAATGTGGAACATTCAAAATCAGCTCAGATTCAAATGGAGCTACAGGATGAGTGACAAAATAATAATAACTAAGAGAAAAAAGCTAATGAGATAAATAATTTTAAAAGTAAGTGTAGAAAAGGTATTGTGAATAAGGGACCAGAGTTTTAGAAGGCAATGAAGATTTCTGCTTGCAAATAAGAGTTCTCCAAGTAATCCAGAAAATGAGTAGCTCCTGAGAACAAGGAGGATTTGGAAAGCTACTAGTCATCTGGACAAGCCAGAAATAAGACCTGGCCAGTGAAACATCTGGACTTCTGTGGAGAAATCCTAGAATTCCGCAGAATAAGCACAACGATGCTTCACAAATCCTCTGCTATTCCCTAGTAAGTTTGGAGTCTGATCACTTTCAGCTACTGAAAAAGAGAAGAAATGCGCTTAAAGGAATATCATCAGTGATAATTCTACAGGGATTTAAGAACAAGAG
Source organism: Heterocephalus glaber (assembly GCF_000247695.1). The sequence goes on from NW_004624777.1 coordinate 5,519,510, forward strand.
TGAAAGAAAACAACATGAGAATATTCCTGTCATGAGATCATGTTAAGAACGTTATTTGAAAAATGAACCTTGTTGCCTTTTAAATAATCTTGTTCTTTGTTCATAAAGCTGACAATTATCCATGATATTTGCTATAAAATTTATTCCTGCAATATAGATATTTTTCATCAATCTCCATGGAAATCAAATCAATAAGGATTTCCAAATCAGCTTCTATAAAATGTGTTAAATAGAAACAATCAGAACAAGATATAGTATACCAAAATGATTGAAGAGAGTTTATGAAAGTACATGAGTTGAAGCAAGATTAAAGATTAGAGCCCTTTTCATGTGTGGTGTTTGCCTTCAGTCCTTGGTTCATGCTAGGTCATCTAACGGTGTGAATTAGTGTGAGGACTTTGGGTCATGTAGTATCTGATTGCTTTCTACAGTGCTGGAGACAAATGAGACACATCAAGAGTCTCAGAGCCTCAGCAGAAACTTGGAACACAGGAGTTTGGATGAATGTCTCTGGCTTGTAATGTTCTAGACATATTTTCACATATCTATGCAGGGGAAGTAGCATAGGATAATTCCATGATGAGAAAGCAATAGTAGCCCCCCATTTTGTACTTTCCTTGGCTCTGTCATGAATCCTTGAAATTGTCCAAACTTACTGTATAATATTTCTTTGTAATAAACTACAACTGGGAGTATGACAGCTCTCAGAAAATTTTGAGTCTTTCTACTGAATTATAAAAACTGAAAGGGATATTTAAAAACCTTGAATTTATAATTGCTGTCAGAAATGAAAACATATTTTTAGACATTAAGTGTATAATGTTCCCTCAAAACTTATAGATACGACTTCATTACTTACAAAAATTCAGATGAAAATGGTGAAGCGATATATTTAATATGTAACTCATTCTGGCCTTTATTGGAATCTTTTTATTCAATAGTGTGAAATACTTGGTACTTGTGGTTTGAGGTTCATTCAAGAATTTGAGCTCTTATGAGAATTAGCTATGCTCATATTTCATAGGATAAACTAATATTTAAGTCCATTCACACATAAATTTTCACAGTGAAGAAGATAGAGTCATCATAGTTTAAAACTTGGAGACTATATGACTAGATTTATCAAAATGATAGGTCAGTATAAATCTACAAGTTTTTCTGTAGGAAATCAAGCTCAATAATCTAACTTGTTCACTACTCTATTGATGTCACTATTGTGAAAGTCTACAATGAGAACCATGATAAAGAATGAAAGCAAAGTTAAATCTACTTAACCTAGATATCATAGTATTTTATTTCTTACCAAGACAAAAATACCCATCAAAACTTGTGCATACATATTAATTATAGCAGCTTTATTAATAATAGCCCCAAAATGAAGACAACCCTCACCTGATGAATGAGTAAACAAAATGTAAATCCATATAATGGAATATTATTGAATCACAAAAGGGAATGAAATATTGATATATGCTACAACATGGATGAACTTTAAAACATACTATTTGAAGGAAGCCAGTTATAAAAGGTCACATATTGTACAATTTCCATTGATATGAAATGACCAAAATAGACAAATCTATAGAGACAGAAAACAGATCAGTGGTTGCCTAAGGCTGGGATTGAGAGGAAATGGGGAATGATTGCAAGTAGATATGGCATTTTGGGGGGGGCTTGGTGAAAATATTTTAAAATTGATTTTGGTGCTGGTGGTACAACTCTGTAAATATACTACAAACCATTGACTTACACAATTACAAATCAGTGAATACATGGTATGTGTTTTATATTGGTTATTAAAAAAACAGAAAAGTGCAAACACCTTGCACATGCTCATGCAGGGGTGGGGGGTTCTTACAGAATTTTTAAATGAATTAGATAGATAATTGAAGTATGAGTAAAAAGGAGAGTTCATAGAGAGAAGTTAAGGCATTATCTTAGTGCGATATTATATGTGAGGAAAGTGTGTTCTATAAAAATTTAAAGACATATAGCTGGTATAGTATCAGGCCCAGATTCTCACCAAGGTTTGATAGCAGATCTGGAACCCTTAGCTGCTACATTACTATAGATACCACACTCAGAGACACTATATCTCTGCCCCCATGTATCTTTCCTCTAAGATAGGAGCAGAGTGAAGAACATTCATCAGTGACAGGGTCTGGATAAAAGTGCCCCTTCTTCTTAGTGCCAGCTTCTAAGTGCTCATCCCAAAGCACTCACCACATGGGACCTTTTATCTGCTTAAGAAATATCAAAAAGTCTTAGTTTCTCCAATTTTTAGAGCAAAATTCAGGCAAAGCAAGGTCTCTGAAAATATTCAGGATGCAATATTTTTCCTCCCATGAAATAATAAAGTGACGTCTTCAGACACAAATACTCAGGGGCAAATGGCACAGCCCCTTCAGCTAAGGGCAGCCTCTGAAATGGAATGTTCATGACCACATCAGAGGACAGAGCCAGTTCCTCGGTACAAGTGTAATATTACAGATATTCTTTTTTCTCAGAAGGCAGTCTATACTTTAAAGGAGTGTGAAGTTTCACGTATTTATTTGTGTAAGCTTCACATTTATTTGATTATTAAGTGATTATAAGTATCTAAAAATAAAAACTCATCAAGAATAATTTTAACAAGGCTTGCTAGGGCCAAGGATTCAGCTCAGTGGTTCCGGCGCCTGCTGCACAAGCGCAAGGTCCCGAGTTCGATCCCCGGTACCCCCCCAAAAAAATAAAAATAAAAATAAGGCTTGCTTTCTTTTTCTTGGAGTATGATTTACAGTACAGAGCAAGCACCTTTAAATGCTTTGGTAAATTTTGATATTCTTTTCCATGTTTAAATCAACATCTAACATTTTATCCTTTGAACTTCCAATAATGAGAAATATCTAGTAGATTTCCTTTAATGGGAGGTCCTTTTCTGTTGTTTCTGTTATCTTTTCTCCTGTTTTGTTTTGTCAGCATCACTTCCTCTGAGACATCTACATTTTCATTCAAACTACCTCCTTCCTTTGGGGAATAAGTTTACCTTCACTAAGTTTTTCTGGCTGCTTATCTAAGATCCCTCAAATAGCCAGTATCAGTATTTCACTGTCAACTGTTTCTTCTATAACTTCATTTATGTTTGACTCAAATTTCACCTGTGGCATTATCACTTATTTCTTGGCAGTACTTTTATCTTTGTTGGTCAGTTTTCTCTTTCAGTACACAATTGTGTGCAATGTCACCTAGGTTTATAAAGAGATACAGAGGTAGCATGAGTACAAAATTTTTTGCCTGTGGGTAAATGGAATGACAAGTGTGCTGTACCCAATAATCAACAAACTTCAAAAGAAGTGACAAGGTAGTTCTCTGGTCATGATGTGTATCTGCTATTTTTGTGGTGATTTGTGAAATGAAGAACTAAAAGCCATATTTGTACTTTACGTAAGTATTCATAGTTCCTGTGCCATGGCAACTTAAACTTGAACTGCATTGTTTGGGGACAGGGGTTATTTAACTAAACTGTATTATCTGAAATTGATGTGAATTTGTAATTGTGTCAAAGAAAGACTGCCTTTACTTTGTTTTGTTTGTGTAAAAATATGTATAATAATTTTCATCACTAAGCTAGATTATCCTTCTTAAATCCAAACATACGAATCAAAATATCTATTATAGCCCCTAAAATCTACCACATTGGTGAAAACAAGACATGTAAATGCTTACATTTATTACACTCACTGGAGAAATTATTCTATATGGGTTTTGAAAAATATTAAATTTGTGTTACACAATTGGTTTACATTCTGGAAACAATATATTCAGGAAATGACCATATCACCCTCCCTTTCCTAACACAGAGCCTCCGTCAATCAGCTGACCCACAGTGAAGTTGCCACAAGAGCTCTGAACATGTGTGACGAGTACCTGCTGGTTGCTAAGGAGCTGTACAGGCAGAAGAGGATGACCGGAGGAGGGACAGACTACTGCGATGGCTGCGGGTCTTGTCACACTGCCTGATGACTTTTGCGTTATCCTCTAGTAAATGCAAGACAAAAATACATGCATTGGAAGAGCTATTGTTCACTGGTGAAACAGAAGGAAATCATAAGAATATTTGCTTAAACTAGTGAGATTTTAAAAATGAGAGATGTATTTTAAAAGTTAAGGATAG
>NW_004624777.1:5523870-5612006 GCF_000247695.1 Heterocephalus glaber
AATAACAATTAAAACTTGAAAGAGTCAAATAAAATGTTTGCATTCTTTAAGTTAATCGCATGTTCAGTGTATTAACTATCTCTTTTAGGGTTTCAAGGAAAGCTGCTATAGACAAAGCAGACTCGATCAGTACCATGAATGAGAGTTGAACCTGCAGGCAATAAAGAGAAATTGTTGCTTCCCAGCCAGGGGATAGCAGGAGCAGAGCACAGGATGGTTAGCATGGGAACAGTGTATTAATAAGATGGAGCTCAGAAAGCGCAGTGGGGTAAATGGAAATAAGGTTGAAGAGGGAAATGAGAGAAGGAAAGAGAGAGAAGGTGGTATATGAGGGAGAAACCCAAGCATCTTTTAAAAAAAACCAATCCTTGATAGGTTTAGAGTAAGAATTGAGGTTTTATAAGGTTAATCTCTACCTAGTATAAAAGAAAGCACAATTTTTTTCTTTTTCATCATCACCTTCATTCCAGCATGCATCCCTTTCATTTTTTTCTTTAGTACTGGGGATCGAACTCGGGTCTTTGCATTTGTTCAGCAGGCGGTGAAACCACTGAGCTAAATCCCTGGCCCTACCAGACATGTTTTCAAAGCACAGAATTTATCTACTTGTGACTCATGATAGCAGCTTGAATAGCTGTATCACCCTTTCGGAGAGGAGCCAAGATTTTGGTCCTAGACCTCAGAATCTGACCCTGCACCAAAATTACTTTTGCCATGTGAGATAGCTGATTGTGTTAACTTGAGTAAGAAACTTAACTAAATTGAATCAGCATAGTTGTGGGCGTGGCTGAAGGGATTTACTGAAGACAGAAGACCCCCCTGGGTGTAAATGACACCAAACAATAGGCTTGCTGCCTCGATGGAATAAAAGGGAAGTGAAAAGAAGAAGGCTGCTTCTATTTCTTCAGAGGAGCTCCAGTCTTACCTTCATCTTGGATGTCCTCTCCTGGATTCCAATGCAGACTCTCCAGCCTCCAGCACGGACCCTTCAGCCTCCTGATACAGACTTCCACAAGACTTTAGAGTGAGCTCCAGGCCTTTGACTTGCAACTAGATCCTTTGGATCTCCTTTGCACTCTTCAACACCTGATTCTCGGGGCAGCCATTGTATGCCTACCTTGTAAAATTTTATATATTTATGTATCTTGCATTAAATCTGTGAGCACTGACTTGACTGATACACCATAGGAAAAAACCCAAATGATTCTACATAAATGATTCTTTAAGTTAAATGCCTTTACTCTAGAAAGACAAACATTTTTTTAAATGTATTTTAAAGAATGGCTTCTTATATTTCATGCACACATTATAATTACAGACATAGTAAACAATGAAGTACTCAGCCATTTATCTCTACAAGTAACTAGTTTGCATAAAATGTACAAATCAAAAATAAACTATTTTTAAACTCAAAAAGCCAAAATGCTACTATCTGAATGTCAATGGTAAGAAGTAGAGCAAGGAAACACCATCTATCTTTCCATTTTTATGCATGTATGACTGATTTGGGAAAAATGAAAAGCAGAACTAATTTCAAGATTTTTTCCTTGCATCACCAATCTCATCTTGACAAAAGATCTTGATAATTTGAACACTGTCTACAAACAAAACATTTTAAATTAAGGCTTATGTATGAAATGATGCAGTTTCCTGCCTTTCATAAACTATTGGAGGGAAGGGAAGATTAACATGGATTCTGGAACTTGAAACTAGAGGTGACCATAGAAACCATCCATTGAATCAAGATATTCTATACAAAGAATAACCTTGTATGAAGCTCCTACACCTAAAAGCAGAATATAAATTATAGTAGTTTAGCCCTCTTCATAGATAGGTATGTATATAGGTATATAGGACATTTTTATTAACAATAAAACTAGAGGAGTCTAAACCACTCAGTTTAATTTTGTTTGTACAAATAATTTGAATTATATTGTTGACATCAACAAATGACAAATTGACGTTTTTTACTTTGTCAATAGTTGAGAAAAGTCAAAGCCAACATACTATTTTAAGACTGGTGCTTCTTTCTTCCTTTTAAAGAATTGCACTTGACAAAATTTTTCTTAATACTGAATGCATTATTTCAAAGGCAATAAACTTCTTACATCTGGAATGCTCTAAATAAAAACAAAAGGATAGCTAGATGGAGTATTATTGTGAGGAAGGAACTGGCTCTTTAAACAAAGGCATGTGCTGTCAGCTTAGATGAATACAGATGATATGCAAAACATTAGGGCATTTATGAGGGATGAGTTTGAATATAGTATTTTTGTAAGCATAAAACTACTTCTAAAAATTTGATAATTCTCCTTTATCGCAATATACTTTCTATAAAAAGCAGTCAAGGTTTTGGTTCAGTATCACTCCTTTTCCACCTTATTCATTGATCTGTGAACTAAGAGAAGTACGAATAACCATATTTTTGCTTGAGTTTCTTCTGCCTCATAAACACAAATAGAAAGATGTCTTCTTATAATCCCAAAGAATATCATCACTGGCTTTTGAGTTAACTATAAACACTAAATCTGCACCAATTGCACATCTTTAATGTTCAGGACTACGTTTTATCTATTTTTTAATGCCTGGGCACTAGAAAGACAAAGAATTCATATCACACAATAGAAAGGTCAATGTCTGGGCCAGGAATTTAGCTCAGTGGCACCGCACCTGTCTTGCAAGTGCCAGGTCCTGAGTTTGATTCCCGGTATCAAAAAAAAAAAAGGTTAATGTCTTACAAATTATTCTGTCTGTTTGCCTCTGCAAACTTTCTCCTATTTCACTCTGTCACAATTCATTCAGGTTTTGCCTATATTAATCAAGCATTTTTTTCTTAATCCTATTTTTCATATCTTCCCAATCTTATTTCCCTTTGGCTTTTCCTACTAATTTATTTGTTTGGGGGGTTTTGTTGCAGTTGTTGTTTTTCACTACCAGGAATTAAACTCAGGCCTGCCAGGCAGGTGCGGCACCACTGAGCTAAACCCCTGGTCCTCCTGCTAACATTTTACTTTAAAGAAAGAAAACAAAAATAAACAACAACAGCAAAAAACAAGCAGAGAAGAAAGGGAAAAGATGGGAACCAAAAGGAAAGGAAAGAGAAGGGAAGAAGAAGGGGAAAAGAAAGGGAAGGGAAGAGAAGGAAAAAGGAAGAAAAGGAAATGTGGAAAGGGAAGGAAAGGAAAGGTGGGAGAGAAAGGAAGGAAAAAGGAAGAGTGACTCCCTATTCAACCATTTCATACTCATTCATTTCAACAACTGTAGAAATAAAATGGCTTTGCTTGAAGATAACAGAATTCTTTTTTTCCTTCTCCTCCCTATGACCTTTGGGGATGTTGATCACATCTTCTTTCTATATATTTCCAGTTGTGTAATACTCATTTGTCTTTATTAATAATCCTTTTTACTTCTTCACATGCCTTCAACATTTTATCAACTTCCTTTTCTGCCATTAATATAGATTCCCTTCCCCTGCCAACAGTTCTGCTTTTAAGTCTTCTCCTTTTCTTTCTCGTTATTTTGTTTTTAAATGTGTCATTTCTTTTTATGCCTAAATATAGCACTTCTATAAAAATCATTTCTGCATCCCTTATGGAGAACCTCAATTGGCTCACACACTTTTTCCTTAAATAGTTCATCATGAACTTTACACTTACTTGTGCATAACTAAATCTCTCCCCCTACTTCTCCTGTATGCTATGGTAGGTAGAGTGCAGCTTCATGGAATAAGACCTTGCTATCAGCATTCTGAAAGAAATGGAGACACACTTGGTTTTACCACAGGTCAGCCATGGAATTTTGGACAGATTTCTTGCCTGCAGGACCCTGGAAAAGTTTTGTGTGTGCTCTATGATTTATTTTCCCCGGTGGCTTCATGGATATTGTAATGCTACTACCTCAGGTTTAGTGTAAAGAGTAAAAGGAGAGTTCAGAGAAGTAGAGAGTGAATACAGAAGTGCAAGGGTACCAAACAAATTGAGCAGAATGTCCTAAAACGTGGATGATTCATAAAAACAAGCACCAAAGAAATATTTTGGAGTGAGGACTTTGGAAAACTAATTACATCTGACAGGAACATTTGGTAATAATTTATCTATATTTGGTAGAATTGCTCCTGCCATTTGCATAGACTCTTTATATTAGCTGATAACCCAACCACACATTTTATTAATCTCCCTTAGTTATAATTATTCGAACTCTAAAATAAGAAAGTATATTTACTCATATCTAAGCATGTGTAAAAAGAATAAATCATACTATGGACCATTATTCCATGTGGAAAGCAAGTCTATACTTTATGCTTAGGTATATCTGTGCCCATTTTTTAATATATAAATTTGATGTTTGTGTATTTTAATTTATCTTGTATTCTTATCTTTATCAAATTAGGAACTTTCTCTGACCTGTAATTTAGAAAAGGTAGAATCATTAATTTATTGCCTCAAATATGCTATAGTGCCAAATTTTTCATATGTTTTTAGTCTATAATTTAATAAGGAAAAATAATAACATTCATTCTGTAAAGAAACAAATTATCCTGATGCTTTTTATTTATCCTATGTATAACTAACAGCTAGACGGGTTACATTTTCAGTGATTTTTAAAACATCCAATTAATTATAAACTACAAACACACATTCCCATTGTTAAGTAAATTTTACTTCTTTTTATTTCTGGATTAATTTTTAGGGAATTTTGAAGGTAATAACAATGAGTGGGAAAATATGACTAGATTGTCATAACTTTTATTTTTAATATTTAAAAATCATAAGCTCTTAAAATATGTTACTGTTATTCATCCATTTCTTTTATTTTGTCATATTCATTTACTTGCTCTCAATTTTCTTTGAGTTTTATAAAATTGCACATGATCAGGGAGAAATTTTGGGTTACTTGATTTCTAAGATCTGTTTAACTTTGACATTTTATTGCTCTACATAATTTAGTTCTTGCTTCAAGTATCAGATCTTTTGTTTTTACTTAATTCAGTCTTTTTATCTCCTGTAATAGAGAACATTTCTTTTTTACAAAGACTAGGCAGACTACACAAGCTTACATAGAACTCAAATGATTTTTTGAGATCAATGATTTTTTAAGCATTAGAATCTTTTAAAGAAAATTTAGGTCGATGTTCACTAGGCTGAAAGACATTACAGGTAAACAATTGTATTATTAGAAATGAAATGGAAATCGATTGGTTTATATCATTTACTGAATCTTAACCATTATTTTCATATTTCTGTTGATTGAAAAGAGAAAGCCAGTATGGGATCAAAGATATAATGCTATGCATGTTTTTAAATAAGTGGACCAGAAAGTAAAAGAATGGCACAAATTTGGTAATAAAATAACGTTAATCTAGATTGAGGAAAAAGTAAATACATCAGAATAATTTTGGTTATAAATAACCTAAAATTCAATTTCAATGACTTACGTATGAAAATGGGATATATTGGCTATCAAAAATACAGCAATTTAATGTTGTCCTTAAGGTAACTGTTTTTTGCTTTGTCTTTAGAGATAAAAGATTCAACTAAAGCTAGAGCTCTCAAATGCCAGGTGATGGCAAAGACTGATACCATAGCCCAATGCTTCTTCACTGTTAGCTAAAGAGTGGAATTGGGAAGACAAGTTATAGATAGTCATGTTGAAAAACAAATGGAACTCCCATAAAAATGTCATCACTTTGGATCATTTGCCCATCCTGAATAAATTAGGATAGTAGGAAGATGGCTTTACTGAATGGCTTAAACCACTTTGGGTCTTTGATTTGTATTGAAAGTAGTTTCATGTTCTCCACACAATTGGAAAAGGGTATAACCCTTGAGTATCAGTCAAGTTGGTAGAAGGAGAAATTATATGGGGGAGTATAAGCAGCAAATATTCATCAGAGCATAGAAGAAGTGATTGAATCATAGTGGATTTCAGTGTGTATCTCTAGTAAAACCTTAGTCTATACTTCATAGCATTTTGCTTGCTTCTTCTCTACTAAAGAATGGCTATATAGTTAGTCTAGTGGCTAAAAGTACCTACTAGATTATGAAGTTTACATGAGTTAATTAGTATACAACATTTAGAATAAATAATGTTAATGAGTACTAATGTATAATGATCACTATTAAATATAAAATGATTACTATTAAAACAAGCATGTGAAATGCTTTAGAACAGAGGCTTTTCATGCATGGTAAATATTTATTTGTGTGTATATATGCAGATATATACATGTATAGAATATAAATTTATACTTGAAACATCTCTTACAAATTTTTTTGTCATCATAATTTTATTTAAACTTTATATCCTCTTGTGACTCATCTCATCTGAATTATCTATCTTGATGTAAGATTAATTTTATTGCACCATATTTTTGGTTATAAGTATTCCACTTTTAGCAATGTTTAGAATTTAAATTTTCTTGAGCATCCTATTATTCAAGGTCTTATAGAAAATTACCTTTCAAAACCTCCCTTTTCATATATTCACATTAGACTACTGCTACACAGAGTCCCGTACTTTCTCCACTACAGGTCACTTTTCATGGTATTTCTTGCTATTTGAGTATATTTTCTTCCATATTTACTCATAAAATGCCTCCTCCCTAAAGAATTTTCCAGGTCTCTGACAATCAGGTATACAAGAGAAATTATTCTAACAGGCCTTCAATGGTTGAACATAAATAATTAACTGATATTCTCCATTCCTTCTCTAAAACTCGCCAACAGTTGATCAACTTCAACTCAGAAATTGCAAAAGCAAAAAGACTTTGTTTGGGGTCTTAGGAATTGCAATTTGAGAAACAAGTTCAGATTGCGCTGAATCAGTGTTTCAAAGAAAGGGTAAAAAGTGATGGCTTACATGGGCAACCAGTGCACACCCATTACAAAGAAGTCAAAAATCCTCTGCAGGAAATTTTTATTGAAATGTTAAGAAGGAATATGAGCTAGTGACTGGCAGAAGATGAAGAAAAGAATTATACACAGGACAAAAATATCCATAAAACAAGAGTGCGATATCCTCATGCTATCTTATCACACTGTATGTATCTGGTCTTCCTTCGCAGATGCCTGCAGTTCAAGGATGAAGGTGACTGAAGTTCACATTACTGACAGCAGCTGGAAGTGTGCATGAGTCCTGCTCCCTCGTGGCCTCCCAGTTCCATTTTGAAAAGCTCTTCTGATGTTGTATGCATTGTGATTTTCCAGCTAATGTCGCACAACCTCTGAATACTTATTTACCACAGGAGCCTAAGTCTTGTGAGTTCACACATAATGATTCATACATTTACAAAGTTGTTATCTTTGTTCACAAAATATTCCAACTGTGGTTGTTATTATAACTATGGAGTTTTTGTTACTGTTTTGATAATTGATTAAATTCACAACAAAAAAGAGGATTATATCTGGGAAAACTTCCTTGACTTTTTTAAAAATTAATTTTATTGGTATATTTTAAGTATACTGTATAATGACATTCATCATTGGAAATTTGTACCTTTACGTAATCTATCTTGGTTTTACTTTTTTGAAATATAAAAATAAATTACTAGAAATACTACTGTTGAATTAATGTTTAGTATAAAACTTCTTTAAGAAACCAGGAAAACAATCCAGAGAAATTATAGAGTTTATTAAACACTCAGATTAGGGCCAGAAATTTAGCTCAGTAGCACTCCGCCTGCCTTGCAAGCTCAAGGTCCTGAGTTTGATCCCTGGTACTCCCTCCCCAAAAAAAGAATTAAACACTCAGATTATTTCATTAATATTTGAAAATTCTACACAGTAATAGAAATAGAAAATTTTATTTAGTGCCTCATGACTACAGTTTATTTGAGAAAGACCTTGCAAAACATCAATAGGAAACTTGTGTGCAGAGAAGTCATAGAATCTATATTAAGATATAGGATAATTTATTTTTCTCTGCTTAAGATGGAATTTAAATATGTAAGATGAGCATGTACTTATAACTTTTGCTTTAAAAATATTGTAAATCAACTTGCCAAACTAATTTCTCAAAAAATTGCTTGATTGCATATATGTTATTTTAAAATGTTTTATTTTAAATTTTCAGGAATTGAGAATACAAAAACAGTATTTCTTCATTAAATGAATTTGGATTTTATTGGGAAGAAACACAAGTACAAGCACAATTACAGAATATTGAGGTAAATGCTCAGGGAGATTTTAATAACCTACAACTCTCTGGGAGTATCTTTGTCAAACCTTCCTTTTACACTATGAATTTTTAAAGACTAATTTTTCTCTTCATATCCTGCCAAAGATTGTTGAATAGATGAATTAAATTTTAGTACAAATAAGTTAACAGATTTGATAAAAGTTTATAACATCAAGGATTGTAAAATGTGAAAATGATTTTGCCCTGTGAATTGATAGACAGGAACATATTATTTTACTTATCACAGTTTCATGTAAAATATAGGCTATAACAGTACTTCGTGTCTCATATTGAATAAAAATGATAGATGTTAATTGAACCCTTACTAAGAGCTAAACACTAAATGCTTTACCTCTATCGAACAATAGAAGTATTATAATTTTATTTCTATTCTCATATAAAGCTGGGCTGATTTGCCAAAACAACAGAATAAAAGTAGAATTAAGAGTCAAGCCTACACTGTGAAGTTCTAGAGACCATAAACTAAATTGTTCCCAAGTATTTGTTTTTTCATTGAATAAGAAATAACTGAGGGTGCACTTATTGTCAATTTATATGCTGATCTTCAGGAAAAAGAATTAATAAACACAATCTTTCCACTCAAAGAATATAAGAATATAAGCTTACTAAAATGTAAAATGAACAAATACAAAAAATTATTATAGGTATTATTTTAGATATTTTTGCAAAAAGCTCAAAACAAGGAATTGCTAATCTAATGGTGATATATCCCTTCCATATATAAAATATATATGATATATAATTGTAATTTTATTATAACCTGAATTTCAAAGAAAAATCTCTTCCATGGTTATATTTGCCTAAAACAAAAATATGTGGCAAATATAATTTTAAATATATATTTATAATATATATTTTAGCATATATATTATATATATTATATATTTTATAATATATACATATTTTTTTAAAGAATGCCTACTGGGCTTGTATTAGGTCCCTGTAATTATAAGTGGATTTTATAGATAACAAAATTTTGCAAGTTATTTTATCGGGTGGACTAGTGCCACTGAAAAGAATGAACCTCTGTGATATTATGTCTAGAGAGTAAATACTGATTTAACATGTATTGATTAATTCTGAGTCAAGTATACATTTCATTCAGGGATCAGAAGGATCCATGTTGCTGTCTTAAAAGTGTGAAATAGCTAATACAAATTACCTGAATTGAAGAAAGAAAGAGTTGCTTTTAAAACTTTTATATTATTACCAGTAATTTATTTGGCTATAAAAGATGAAGTTTAGGGGATGAACTGCTACCAGGAAAGCAAAAGAGCAAAACATATCTGTTTTAAGCATTGCCCAAAAGTGTAAAATATGTGTTGAGACTATGCATAAAACTTAATTTTCAAAATACCTAGTTTACTTATCACGTTCCTCATGATTAGCAATTATGAAAGAAATGTTATCAACCATAACTTTCATAGAATATTATAAACATGAGCAATGAACCAACATGCGGCTCCAGCTGCAAGCATATACACATGCTACCATACACATGGTAAGTATGAAATATGCTCTGTCATATTTCATACTTACCATTTTACCTATTATTATTATTATTATTTTACCTTATTCATTTTAGCTATTAAATGTAGAAACTGTGTTTAAATTATGATTTTCAAACTATTAGGGGCTCTATCAGAGCCTCATTTCAGAATTGAGAAGATGATTTAATGTACCCTCTTTTTTTCTTCATTGCCTCTACCTTTTTTATCATCTTCTCTTTCAATAGCCTGACTCTGCAGCTCCACCTCCAAGGTGCCAGAGTCCCAAAGAAGTTTTTCTGAACTAATCTGTACAGATTCCTTTTTTTGTCTTGTACATCCAAGCATTCTGGGTTTTAGCCCTAGGCTGAGGAAGGCTCTCTTCTGCTGTAATTAAGGTTGAGTCTAAAGGCTGGAAAAGGCTTCAAGTCCTATTGTTAGTATTCTGATAACACTTCAATTGTGTGAGCAATGAGAACTGTAGCTTTTCTCATTACCTAAAAAGGGAGCCCATCCATCTCACTTGTTTAAATCTCAGATAAAAAGGTAAATTATTTATTATCTTCACTTTGTCCATAAACTTTAAGAACTTATTGGTAGAAGCATTTGACTCTTAGTCATAGTAGTAGAAAATAGTGTTTACTCTAAATTCTCCCTCTTTTCAATTAACTTTCTTAATAGAAGAAAGTTGGGAGTCCAGTTTATCTTATTCCACTGTGGATCTCATAATGACTTGTATTTCTGTTATAGTTTGCTTCTAGATGTCCTCCCAAAACCTCATGTAGTCATAGGTGGTTCTTTCAGAAGTAGCTGAATCTAGAGTGTGTGATGCTGGGATTAAGAGCATGCGATTACTAAACCAGTACACTGATTGGTTTGGCACCTCTCTAATCCCAGTAGTCTGGATAAGATAAAAGGAGCAGAAAGATGCTTCTAAGGTTCTCACGTTGCTTTTACTATCTTCTGCCACCATGAACCGTTCCCCCTCTGCCATGTGCCATACTGCCTTGGAGCCAGCTGATTACAGACTGAAATATCTTCAAACTGTGAGCTAAATAAACCTTTACCCTGTTAACTTTGCATATTGGGTATTTTGTCTCAGCAATGAGAGAAAAGTAACTAAGACAAAATTTGGTATCAGAAGTGGGGTCATTGCTGTGACATTACATGGCCATGTAGCTCAAGAGCCTTTGGAACTGGCTCATGGGAAGGGGAAGAGTTAGGAAAGAAAAAGAGATGCCAACTGAAAAAGTAGGAATGCTGTAGGCTATACTGTATGGGAGATTTTGGTCAGAGCTCAGAAGACCAGAAAGCTTGCAAATACCAGGCTCAGGAGGTTTCTGCTGGGAAGAAGGATTGCATTGGCTACTGCATTCCAGATGATGGTATTACACTTTGTTGGAAAATTTGTCTGATTTTTGCTTGTGTCCAGACACTTTGCCTGAGACTGAGATTAAGAGTGGTAGCCTAATTAATCTGGCAGAAGAAATTCCAAGGCTAATGTTGAGGCAAGGGCATGGCTACTGTTGGGAGATTTTAGCCAGATTTATGTTGAGAATCAAGAGCAAAGAGCCTAACAGAATGATTTAAAATGTTTTGAGTTTGGTTATAAAGGAAGCTCCAGTAAAGTTGAGGTCTTCAAAGATAGAGCAGAGGAGATCTTGATTGCTGAGAAGGAACACAAGAATAGAAAAGATGGCCTGAAGGTATTACAAGAAGCAGTAGGACTCCACACTTTGCAAAAGTGAGACTTTGCTTGAGAAGTGAACCCCAGAGCACCATGTTCCAGAATGGCAGCAAATTGTTCCTTGGGATTTGGTTCAGAGACACTGGACCCCTACAGCCAAGAGAGAAGGAAGCCTGGCTACTGCTCCAGGTGGCACCAGTCCTTGGCATCATCGACATGGTGCTGGTTTTAGGTGCATGCAGAATGCAAGCATTGTGGGGTCAGGAAGGCTTCCACCCAGATTTCAGGAGGTCTCGGAGGCCAGAAAGTATACCTCTGAGAGGGCAGTGTGTGAAGCTGTGAGTGTGAAGTCAAAGGTGTAGTGGAGACCCCAGAAGTTTGAAAAAGCCAGGAGAGTGGATTGTGTGAGGAAAACTGCAAGGAGGGAGCAAAGCCAGCCCAAGAGAGAAGCCAGGGAAGCTACAACCACCAGAAGTGCCATAGAGGCAGAGCCACTCAAGCCCTTTGGAGTTCACAACTTGTCATGGACTGCCAGGGATGCTGGAAATAAAACTGAGATTTAAAATATTTGCCCCAGTGGATTTTTGTCTTTCTGTGTTCCCATTCTTTGTTATCCCCTTATTTGTTACCTTTGGAATGGAAATGTCTATTTTGTGCCACTGAATCCTGGAAGTGTTTAACCTTCTTTTCATTTATATAGGGGCTTGCAGGTAAGAATTTGCGTTAAATCTCAGAGGAGACTTTGGACTCAAAGTTTTTAGCAATGCTGAAACAGTTAGGACTTTGGAAACTCTTAGAGATGGACTAGATGCCTTTTGCATAAAGGAATGTACATGAGTCTCTGGGGGCCCAAGAGTAGAATGTTATTGTTTGGGTCTAGATGTCCCCCCCAAAGCCTCCAGTGGTCAGAGGTAGCTTTTTCAGAGGTGGCTGAATCTATAGCATGTAATGCTGGGATTAAGGGTGTGTGATTACTGAACTAGTACACTGACTGGTTTGGCACCTCTGTAATCCCAGTAATCTGGATAAGATAAAAGGGGCAGAAAGATTTTGTTAAAGTTTCTATTGTTGCTTTTGCAGTCTTCTGCCACCATGAATTGTTGCCCCTCTGCCATGTGCCATTATGCCTTGGAGCCAGCCTATTATCTACTGAACCATCTACAAAGTGCGAGCTAAATAAACCTTTCCCCCTTTATCTTTGGTTGTCAGGTATTTTGTCTAAGTAGTGAGAGAAAAGTAACTAAGACAGTTTTTTGTTTTTTGTTTTTTTTGGTATCAGGGATTGAACTCAGGACCTTGCACTTGCAAGGCAGCTGTGGTGCCACTGAGCTAAAATCCCTGGCCTGACAGTTTCTTTTGATTGCCTTTTGAACTATGCTGTCCAATTTCTGTTTATATGCCTTGCATTTTTTTTCTTTCTTTTAGTGATAATTAAAATATGTGTTCTATACCCTGTGTCAGAAATTTTAATTTGAGGGTATGATAAAATAATAAATTTCTCCCTTGTATCCCAATGTAACATTACTGTCTACCACAATGTAGCATTATCCTATATGAGAAAACTTAGCAGATATTCTTATTAAACTATTCCTAATCAGTGTCAGATAAGTTACACCATCATCTTATTTGAAGCTATTAAATACTTTTGATGGAATTATTTTAATATCACTATAATACCTTCTTGCCCTCTCTCCCCTCAATTTGAATATTACTGCTGAAACTACCTTTTTAAATGAGCTTTATTGTGTATCTTGTATACTGAGATGCATTCAGTGAATTTCATGGTCATCAATATTAAATCCTTGCTTTTAAGTTTGAGTTTATTTTTTATTTTAATAAAAGATCAACTTCCAAAATCCCTAAACTGGGCTACTCAGTCTTTCTATATAGTTTCTGTGATTAGCAACTCTTTCTCCTTCCATTCTTCTTTACTACAGGTCTTCCTATTTCTTAACTTGTTCACTTCTTCCTTCTCCTTAATAGTTAACCACACACCTTGATCATTACATAGAATCATAGAGACTGGAATGCCAGTATCCCTTATTGTTTGATTTAGTTTTTTCCTTATATCCTCACTCCCTTATCTTTCTTTCTTAATTTAAGTATATTACCCATTCTAAATTTTAAGACCTCATCAGGTCCTTTTGAATACATTATTTTCCTTTGTGGAGTGTATCTTTAAAAATGTTTATCAAAAAATCTGTTTATGATCAATTTCAGAGTCATTTAGTGTGTTCCTGATGATATATTCACTGGGTCTCTAGACTGATATGATAGTTTAGCTGGTTATAAAATTGTGAATTTGAAGTAGAGTACCTTGTATTCAACCAGTAGAAAATAATATGTACTTAATTCTTTTCTTTCATCTAATACTGATTCTTAGAATAAGTTATTGTTACTTATTCCTTTGCATTCTATGTTTTGCAGACTTTAAAATATCCTCTGTTTATTGCTTTGAATTTCACCATAATGTATGATTTTAAAAATTAATTTTAGGTTTGTTTTTAGTGGGAAATTGTGGATCTTTCTCTAATTCTGGGAAGTTGCTAGTCTTCATTTTATAAGATGTCCTTTGTATTTATTTATATTATAGAGAAATATAATACACATTGATACATTTTCTCTTAGCTCCCATTTCTTATTTTGATTTGATTGAATCTTAAATTTTAATTAATTATAGCACTCTGTAATTCAACTAATCTACTGAATTTTTATTTTAGCTATTAAACTTGAAAATTGTTCATAATTTCTTATTTCTCTTTCAAATCTCATTTAACCATTCCAAGTTTTTGAAGATTTAAATAGGCTTACCTTATATACTTAACTTCTTCGTATTTCATTTGTTACGATTTTTGCCTTGAAAAAGTTACAATCTTCTCATTGCAGAGTCCACACATCTATAGAATTATTTCTGCTGTGAACTCACCTTCTTCTGCAAAGTTGTGAGAGACTACAGCATACATTCTAGCTTATGCCTCCTCCAATAAACTCAAAATGTTTATTTCCAGAATTTGCCTGTGTATAGAGAACTTCTGCGGTTTCATATACTCTTTCACTAAACTTTTTAATATCATTTTTTTCTTGAATTTCAAATACTTTGAATTTGGTATGTAAGAGATCAGTAAAAAAAAAAAAACAAAACTCAAATTTGGCCAGCTGGGCCATGCCTGTTTTTAATCATTTCTGGCTCAGCCACCGTGAAGTTTTCCTGTTGACATAGAATTTCTGAAGAGTTCTCCCTTTCAGAATTGTCAAGGTAAATGGTCTATCAAAAGCAATGTAGACAACACAAAAATCACATTTAAAATAATCCTTTTCTACACCATAATGCGTTTATGGGCTCTGTGTCTTTCATTTTTTTCTACCACTTTCTGCTATCCCAGAGATTTCTCACATGTATCTATTTTAGTTTTTTAAAAATTAATTTATTTGGTACATTTTAGAAAACACAATGATCACACTCATCACAGGGAATTTGTACCTTTACATAATATATCTTGATTCTTCTTCTTTCCTCAACCCCCTCCCCTTCTTTCAATCCCTATTCCAATCCTTGTTTACAAGAGCTTTGTTTCCATTTTTTCCTTCTATTCTCTTTTTCTCTTTTCCCTTCTTTCCTTTCCCCTTCCCTTGCTTTCATTCACATTTGAACATTTTCTTCCCACTTCCCAGTATCTATTTTATTTAACCTTTTGGTTTCTGACACCAGAGAAACAATACAATATTTAAGCATATGATTCTGATTTATTTCACTTAAGTATATGGTGTCATCCATTCACCTAGAAATGCCCCACGCTTATCTTTCTTTATGGCAGAGTAGTATACATTGTATTAAAAAAACACACCCTTATCTATTAATCCATTGATGGGCATATGGACCATTTCCAAGATTTAGCTATTACAAATTGTGTGCTATAAATGTGAATGCACAATCACTATGGTATAGTGCTTTTTACTCTTTCAGAAATATACCAAGAAGAATAGCTGGGTCAAGTGGAACCTCTTATTCTAGTTTTTGAGGAATTTCCACACTGATTTCCACAGTGATTTCACCCATCTACAACCCCACCAGAAATGGAAAAGTGTTGCTTTTTCCTGACAGCCCTGCCACCTTTGTTATTGGTTGATTTCTTGATAATAGCCATTCTTTCTAGAGTGACATGGAATAGCAGTGTTGTTTTAATTTGCATCTCTCCAATGACCAGTGTTATTGAACATTTTTTCATATATTTATTTGTCATTTTTACTTCTTCATTTGAAAAATGTTGATTTATTTCAGGTGCCCAATTTTGGATTGGTTCTTTAAATTTGGGGGTCTGATTTTTGGGTGCTTTAAATGCTCTAGATTTTAGTCTATTAATCTGAGGAACAGCTGGCAAAAATACTTTACCACTATGGGAGTGGCCTCTTCACTCTCTTGGTGGTTTCTTTTGCTATGCAAAAGTTTTTCAATAAGATGAGATCCCTGTTGTTGATTCTTTCTAATATTTCCTGTGTGATCAAGGTTTTCTGCATAAAGTCTTTGCCTTTACCTATGTCTTCAAGAGTTCTACCCATTCTCTCTTGCAGCAGATTTAGTGTTTCTGTTTTAATATTTAGATCTTTGATCCATTTCAATTTTAGTTTAGTGCATAGTGAGAGATATAGGACTAGGTTTAACCGTTGGCATTTGCAAAGCCAGTTTTTCCAGCCTCATTTATTAAAGAGGCTCTTTTCCAGTGTAGGTTTTCAGTGCCTTTGTCAAAGATGAGGTGGCTGAATATGTTTGGAATTGTTTCTGCATCTTGTAATCTGCTTCTTTGATCCTCAGGTCTTTAATTTTGCCAGTACTATGCTGTTTTTATTATGGTAGCTTTGCAGTATAATTTTAGGCGAGAGATTGTGGTGCCCCTTGCCTTGCCTTTGTTGCCCAGAATTGCTTTTGCTATTCTAGGTCTTTTCTGGTTTCAAATGAATTTTAGGATTGTTTCTCTAATTCTGTGGGGTATGCTATTGGTATTTTTGGGGGATTGAATTAAATCTTTATAACAATTTTTGAAGTATGGCCATTTTCACTATATTGATTGTTCCTATCCAAGAAAGAGGGATATCTTTCCCTTTTCTGATATCCTCTTCAATCAACTTTTTCAGAGTACTGTGGTTCTCAATGTAAAGGTCTTTTACTTCTTTAGATTGATTCCTAAGTGTTTCATTTTTTTGTCAATGCTTCTATGAAAAGTGTGGTTTCCTTAATTTCTTTCAGTGAGTTTGTTATTTGAGCTCAGATATGCTATTGATTTTTGAGTGCTGACTCTATCCAGCTATGTTATTGAATTTGATTATTAAACCTAGAAGTCTTCTGGTGGAGTTTTGTGGATCTTCTACGTTGAGTATCATGAGATCTGCAAATAATGCTAATTTCATTTCTTCCTTTTCTCCTTATTCCTTTTATTTCTTTCTCTTGTTTAATGCCTTTGGGTAATTCCAGAACTATATTGAATAACAGTGGTGATAGTGGACATCTTTGTCTTGTTCCTGATTTTAGAGTGAAAGCTTTCAGTGTTCTACCATTTAGTATGATGTTGGCTGTTAGTTTGTCATAGATGGCTTTTATCAGATTGTGATACAGACCATCTATTTCAATTTTCTGTAGAGTTTTTTTTTTATCATGAATGGGTGCTGGACTTTGTCAAATGATTTTTCTGCATCTATTGAGATAACCATGTAGTTTTGGTTCTTGCTTCTGTTAATATCATTTATTATATTTATTGATTTGCTTATGTTGAAGGATCCTTGCATCCCTGGGATGAATCCTACCTGGTCATGATGTATAATCTTCATGACTTGCTGTGTTCTGTTTGCCAGTATCTTATTGAGGATTTTTTCATCTATGTTCATTAGAGAGATTGTCCTGCAGTTCTCTTTTCGGTTGGATTCTTTTCTAGTTTTGGTATCAACATAATGATTGCTTTGAGGAATGAGTCTGGGCATACTGCTTTCCTTTCAGTTTCATTTAAGAATTTGAGGAGTAGTGGCATTAGATCTTCACTATATTTCTTGTGAAATTCAGCAATGAATTCATCAGAACCTGGGATTTTCTTTGTTGGTAGATTTTTAATTATATCTTCAACTTCATTGATGTTGAGTTATTTAGAATATTTATAGCTTCTTGATTCAGCTTTGTAATTCATGTGGATCTCGGAATCCATTTCTTCTACATATTCCATCTTATTACAATATGGGTTCTCAAAGTAGGTATTTATGATCTTTTGCATTTCTGTATGATCTGTTGTGATTTCACTCTTTTCATTGCTGGTTCTGTGGATTTGAGTCTTTTCTTTCCTTTTTTGATAAGGGTGATAAAAGATTTATCAGTTTTATTTAATCTTTCAAAGAACTAAGTTTTTAATTCATTGATTTTTTTGTATTGTTTTCTTGGTCTCAGTTCTACAATAATTTATATATAATGTTATGTATAATTTCTGTAATCTTTATATTTTTCTCCCTCATATGACATTTGGGGTTGACTTTCTCTTCTTTTTCTATAAGCTTGAGGCTCAACACTAGGTTGATTATTTGAAATTGCTCAGTTTTTCTGAGGTGGGAATTCACTGTTATAAATTTCTCTCCTCTTTTACATTGAGGCCTCTCTCTTCACTCTCCCTATTGACACCAATTCTCACTTCAGATCTTTGCTGGGTCCTGAGGAGCCACTTCCCTCCTTTTTTTCTCTATGTTGCAATATTCCAGTGTCTGGGCTGCAAATATCAGAGAGCCTGATTTGCTGCTGTTCATCACTCCACCATCTTCCAAGAAGTCCCTATTTTACTTTTACAGTTTTATACAATTCCAGATTTTTATTATCTCTAGCCCATGTTTGACATTTTAGCACAATCTTCCTTGGTGTCAAGGCCTAGTTCAGGAACTAGTAAGTTTTAATCTGCAATTTAAAAAATAACTCTAGCTATTTAGTTAAAGTATAAAAGATTGAGTTATTAAAAAGTATATATTTCAGTAATATTTAATTACTACTTTAAGGAATAACATTACAGAGGTGATTAAAATGTTTATGGTAGCCAGATTTGCTGTATGTTACACTATTACGTAAAGAAAGAGACCTAGAAAATATGTTCAGTCTTGGTTACATAAGGAACATTAAAAAGTAAGGAGGCTTGGTAGTAAGTTGTTAATCAGCTGTTAATCAGTTTAGAAAGCTATTTTTCCTAAAACATTTATTATGCTTCTAATGTGTTCTAGACATTGCAACACAGATTACTTCAACCTTTGAAATGGCTTAACAAAATGTACTGTGATTAGCAGATGAATAAACTGATGGCCAGAGAGGCCAGAAACCTTATCAAAAGCTGAGTGTGGTGGCACACTCCTGTAATCCCAGGACTTGGGAGGCTGATGCAAGAGGATCACTATGAGTTTGTGGCCAGCCTGAACTACATAGTGAGACCTTGTCTCAGAAGGAAAGAAAGAAAGAAAGAAAGAAAGAAAGAAAGAAAGAAAGAAAGAAAGAAAGAAAGAAAGAAAAGAAAGAAAAAGAAAGCAAGCAAGCAAAAAGAAAAATCTTATCAAAGCTCACAGAACTAGTTGAAAAAAATTGGAAAGATTTAAATACAGAGGCTTCATGTTCTTTGGTATGTGATATAAATATCCATGAACAAATAGCTTCTGACAATTGGAGTGAATCTGGAAGATCTAAAATTTGATGAATACACTCTTTTGGCCACCAAGATAAAAAGGCCATCCTCCAGTTGCATTTCAAGTCTCTAATAACTTTAGGGAAAAGTGCACAGTCAGGGCAACTGTGAGAACTGTTTCCATGCCACATCAGTTTTAGCTTCTAAGGCAGAATCAGTTCTGCTGATCTAAGTCA
This sequence comes from Heterocephalus glaber, assembly GCF_000247695.1. Next base: position 5,543,105 of record NW_004624777.1, read on the forward strand.
TGTGCTTCTATTTAAAGAGAATTGGATTTGGCTTAAAAGTAAAGCAGGATGTATGAGAGAGATGGTTAGAAATATCCCCTTGTTTCCATTTCAGAGCACACTATTCTGCTAAGAGCAGGTCTCTGCAGGTAGGGGACCAGACAAGGAGAAAAGGCAACACAATTCTTGCTATTAGCTCAGGTAATATAGATGAATTGAGAGTCTTAATATAAATCATAGGCACATGCACTTTGATATTAGTTGAAAAAATGCATATTATTTCCATTTATGAATTTTAATCATTACTATCCAAATTTAATTGTGTAACAATTCAATACCAATCTTTTTTGCCACTAAAGTTTTTTTGTATCCAAATTGTGAATTCTATCACTGATACTAAATATTTATCTAAAAAGTGTTTTAAAATTAGCATAAGATGGAAACTATTTACAATTTTAATATTTTTTTTGAAACAAGTTCTCACTATGTAGTTCTGGCTGGCCTTGAACTGACTATGTAGCCCAGGTTACCCTTGAACTCATGGCAATTCTCCAGGCTCAGCCTCTCAAGTGCTAGGCTTATATGTGTGCAAAACCATGCCCAGCTAAGAATTCAATTTAACTCTGAAATTTTTCACTATTTTTAGAAGCCCTCACCAAATTGGCCTATATAACCAAGAGTTGCCTCTGCTTCCTTTGCAATCTCATTATAGTACTGCTTGATTATAGTAAGATAAATTGGAATTTATAAAATATAAACACAGAACTTTTGAATATTTTTAAATTTTTTTCTATAATTTATTATAAAGCTAATTAAGTTTGTGTTGATGAAAATTAATAGATGGAATTTACATCTTTCTTTCAAGTACTCCTGCTGTATTATGATGCTGGTTATTGCAAAATATCTCAGAAAGGAGACTTGGTACCATTCAGGGTCACACAGATATGATCCTCAATTTTCAAAATTAAAAAAAGAAAAGATCACATTTGTCAGTGTAATCGGAGTTTACCTACATTTAATGTAACTCCTCAGTAATTCTATCAAAATTCAATAAAAACTGATGCATATAGTGGACCTTGACTTACAGACTCAATTAATTTGAGAGGGATGGTTATAATTCAAGTTGGTCAACTGAAGGCTCAAGCTCCTCTACACAGCCATCAAAGTCTGTTCTGTGTACAGGCAGATCTCAGTGTCCTTAGAGTGTCATTGGCCCAGGATTTCTCAATTAAACCCATACAGGAAAGGATGTTGCAGTGTTCCTTCCAAAACTCTTTAAGGGTTAAATCTGTATTTGAGGCCATCTGGAAGCAGAAGCACAAGCAGTTATCATTTGGGTTGTAATTCACAACTTTGGTCATAAGTTTAAACTAAAATTTCTGTGGTAACCCAAGTTGTTTGTATGTCAGGCCAGTAACTTAAGGGTCCAGTGTATATCAAAACCCTCATATAATCTGTAGGTTAAAATCTCACCAAGGCTTAGATCCTTGGTACCAAAAAAAAAAAAAAAATCTCACCAAGGCTTAAATACTCTTTTACAATATCTGTGTTATCCACTTCTTGGTGTATTAGGGTATTTGGAAGGTGAACTCATAATCAAGATAGTTTGGGTAGTAGCAGTGAAAAAGAGAGATAAAGACTCTACACAATAATAAAATTTGGCAGATGTGCATATGAATAAGCTAGAGAGTTTAAGGATGTATAAGTTATTACTGCATTCAGTGGCACTGATTGTATATATTTTCTTATATCATTAATAAGATGGAATTTGCTAAACTACCATAAATAGGTCTACTTTACTTGTTTGTCCTGACATGAGGAAACATGTTCTGATTTACGTAAGTAATGCAATCCATTTGCACATTGACGACACTGCATTCTGAGAGCATTAGGTGTCTGTTACCCACTTGCTCCATCTCATTGCTCTTTAATAATGAAAATAATGTAAACCAGAAATTAATAATTTTAAAAAAGATGATGCTCTTACATAAATAAGAGATCGTAGTACACGATAAGATCCTTTTCATATTGTCATATAATATTCCCTTCTTTTCTAGATTGAATTGAATTAATGATGAATACATCTGAAACTCCTGTATTATTTAAAATTAACTTTTTTTTTCTTTAGTCCTAGAGGTATATATAACTTAAAACTACACATGTATTACCTGTATCCAAACTGCCTCATTAAAAATAATTTATTTTATTTCTAGACAGACAAGATGCTACAGTAAATACGCTATTTGCTCCACTACATGGATAGATTAAACAGTAAGACATTTGATTCATCAATGCAACTGGTGATATGAATGCAGTATAAACTACTATCATAGCTATAAAGAAGATAATTTTGTAACTGTGGCCGTAACTTTGTTCTAATAAAATAGAAGAAAATAAGGCCCATTATGGTGTGTTTATTGTCATCTGTTACTAAATCCTTCTTTTAGATAGTTCTGGAACAGCTTCATAGCCTTCATGCTGAGCCAGCTGTCTCTGAAATATAAAACTCAGAGAAATTGAAAAACATTAAATGAACTCGTGTAACAAATGCAAATCCTCTATGTTCAGACATGTTATACACAATTCATGAGCTCTGAATTTGCCCTGAATGATTTCAGTCCTGGTGAGAAGCCAGCAAGAATTTGTGGAAGATCACTTGCTATGTTCTACATTTTTATCAAGACTATAACCTATATTTAATTTAACTTAAGCATCTTCATGGCTTATTTTTGCCAAAGCCACCCCTCTATTGTACAGAGAATAAAATTAAAACACAGGCAATATATAATACATTATCACATTGCTCTAGAACAGACCAAGATAATGTACTTTCAGGAGCTCAAGAATAATTGCTTACCAACAGGGCAAGCTTCCCTATCACAGGGAATTGGACACTACCTGGTGAAAGACAAGGGTGGTTAATTTTGTGCAGTCTTTCACAACAGCTTGGATGGAGTGAAGGAAAAAGAGTATTTCTTCCTAAAGTGACTCTGTATACTTCCTTTGCAAGCTCTGTCTAGTCCTGTAAAACTACATAAAGCATAAATTAGCATATAATTTAGCATTCTAAACAGAACACTCAGAAGAGTTAGAAAGGGAGCATTATTCATTATAATAGTGTGTAAGAGGCCTTTACCCAGACTTTTGAGGCTATAGGTATAATACATGACCTTCTATTTTAAGTAATTTTAGATTTAGTGTTTCTTAGTTTATTATATTTATATGATGCATAATATTCAGCCACTTCACCTTTTAGCCAGGTTGTGTTTATCCTTCATCTTTTGTTCTATATAGTAATACCTGCTGAAATATTCTAAAATTGAACAAAAATGAAAAAAATGATGAATGGGTATTGTATTTTGTTTAATTTAAATTTATGATTAACACAAATGTATCTTGGTATGTGAATATTCATACAGGTATATTGCAGTCCATACATTGCATAATGATGGGGATATTTCCTGAGAAATACATCTTAGGAAATTTTATCAGTATATGAACATCATAGATTTTTTTTTGGTACTGGGGATTGAACTCGTGTCCCTGTGCTTGCGCAACAGGCGACGAAACCACTGAGCTAAATCCCCGACCCTGAACATGATAGGTTTTAACTACACAAACCTGATTGTAGAGGTACCTAAATGGGTAGGTTATAGTGTAGTCTGTTGCTTCTGTGTTACAAACATCTAGAGTATCATTATTGTAATGAACACTGTAGGCATTTGTGGCAAAATGATATTTTTTGTATCTAAACATACATAAACAGAAAAGGTAGAGTAAAAATATGATATAAAATATTTTTTAAAATATTATGTCTATACAGGGCACTTCCTGTGCGTGGAGTTTCCAGGAGTGGAAGTTGCTCTGAGTGAGTCAGGAGTGGTGATCAAACGTGAGAACCAGGACCTGACTGGTACTGTGTACTACTGTAGACTTTCTTCAATAATAAATTCACCTTAGTTTACTCGTAATTCTTCTACTTTATGAACTTACTTTTTTAAATTTTTAATTCTTGTAATAACATAACAGAGCACAAATACACTGTATATGTTGTTTATTTATACCCATTGTTGTTTATTTATATCCTTATTCTACAAGCTTTTTTCTATTTCTAAAATTTTAAATTTGTTTTTTGTTTTTCAGCTTGTTTTGTTAAAACTCAAATAAAAAGCTAGCTGAGAGTGGTGGTGTATGCTTGCAATCCCAGCACTTGGGAGGTGGAGGCAGAAGGATCACCACAAGTTCAAGGCCAGCCTGCAAGACTTAGCAAGACACTGTCTCAAAAGAAACAAATGCACAAACCAACCAACCACAAAAACTAAGACAAAAACACACAGCTTAGGGCTACCCAAAGTCAAGATTATCAATATTTTTGTCTTCCATCTTCTCATGTCATCTCCCTAGGAGGGTCTTCAGGGAATAAAGTAGCATACATGGAGATTCATCTCCTACAAAACAAAGTTTTCTTCTAGAATATCTTCTAAGGACTTGCCTAAGGCTGTTTTACAGTTCAGTTAAAATAAATCATTAATGTGGTCATTTATTATATGATCACATATTATTAATTGTGTGTTGTATAGTGATGAATGGCAGTGCAGTAGGTTTGTTTATATCAGGACCATCACAAACATGTGAATAACACATTGTGTCACAAAGTTGCAATGGCTAGCACCATCACTAGGTAACAGGAATTTTCAGCTCCATTGTAATCTTAGGGGACCACTGTCACTTCTATGCCTGTTGTTGACTGAAACATCATTATGAACTACATGACTGCTATATGCACACATATGTATATAATATTCGACTCTCATAGATGGGCTATATGTTTAATAAAATGTATTTGTGATTTGTAAATATTTTATATTAATTAATTAATTTATTTATTTATTTTTCTGGTACCGGGTAGGGGGATTGAACTCAGGACCTTGTACTTGCCAGGTAGGTGCAGTGCCGCTGAGCTACATCCTCGGTCCCATATTAATCTTTTTAAGAAGATATCTCAAACTAAGATACTCTTAGGAGTCAAGCTGGGATGTCTTCATAAAAAAGATATGAAATATTTCTGTTGTTATTGGAAAATCTGATTTGGAATGAGGCAGGAGAATGCCAGTGTACTGACTCTAGAAAGATGAGGCAAAACAAAAACAGCAGCTCTGTTATTACACATGGAAACAAGCATAGGCAAAGAATAAAACAAAATTTAGTTCAAATGTAAACTCTCAGAGATTAAAATTTTACTATATCTTAAATATCTCCTGACTAAGGATACAATTTGTCCCCCAATCTTAGTGATCTGAGCCTGCAGGTTGGAGTGAAATGATTTAGCTTTGGGCTCTGGGTGACATGTTCAGCCTAGTCACCTATAATTTGTGGCAAAATTAAAATGTTTGCTGATTTGACATTACATTTTAGAAATGTATTCTATTGAGGTTATCTTTGAGATAATTGAAATCTCTGTAAGATATGCTCAGTCCCTATGTGTAAATAATATTGTTATTATGACCATCTTTTAAATTCACTGACTAGAAAAGAAACCCTTCCTATAGTCGCAGAATGTGAGAATTGTAAGCATTCAAAGATATAATTTAGGCTATTTCACTTCAAGGTAGGAAAGATGAAAGGAATGTCCAGAAAATGAATTGAATTTCCGGAGGCCACAACAGTAGTCCGTGCAGAGCTAAATCTATATCCTGAGACTTCAGAATTCTAATCCAGTCATCTCCCAGTAGAGCCCAAAGCTTCACACTGCTTGAAAAGATGCTTCATTTTCCCATCTTCATACATTTGAATATACATTTTGCTAGCTTTCAGCCATTTTTGAAATCCTGAAAAAATTCAAACACCACATATTTAAAATATAAATAGCTAATAATATTTAAAATATAAATAGCTAATAATATAGAGCTGTAATCACTGTCAGTTTTAAATGTTAATAGCTTCTAAAATTCCTTTTATTAAAATAATTCATTTTTAAAATATTTTCATTTTTATAAAATATACCCAACCCAAAGAAATTTCTGGTATTTTTACTTTAACTTATTCATTTGCTCATTAACTCATTCATTACAGGTTTACTCATTCCACGAAGTTATATAATATCTGCTATTTTCTAAGTGACCTGAGTACTAGAGAAATAGTAATAAAAACAAGTATAGCCATAAACCATGAAGTAAAATAGACTGGTTATTTGATATTTCAAGTATATTTAGGTGCCATATTGCATTTAATAAATAGTCATCTCAATTTGACTTTTTAAACATTTTCATTATTTATTTGTGTGGTTACAAACCTTTAATTTAATTGAAAAAAACCACATTTTTAATCATATGAATGATTAATAATCATAGTGTTCTCTAATCCCCTTTATTTGAGGTCTACTTTTGCATACATTCAAAACACATATTGCACATTCTTTCATCCTCAATTGTCATTGCAATAATGGTAACACCTGATCATGAAATATTTCATTGTTAATTTGTCATATGTAGTGAAGATTTTCACCTATAATGTTGCAAAAGGAAAGTTTCAAAACTTCAAATTCTTCATTTTCACAAACTATTGCCATTTTATAGGTGTTATCAGAGATTTTAAAATATTATTCAATATGATAGGACAAAATGATACTTAGTTTTGATTTACAAATTTTAATTTTATAAATAAATAATATTAAATATATTTTTCATATATTTATTCATCATTTTTATTTTGCAAGTATAATCATTCCTTTGCCAAAGTTCTGTGATTGGAATAATGTTTTTCTTATCAATTTTTTTCCATCTGTGATGTTTTATTTTCCTAGTTTGTTATTTTTCTCACTCGCATTTTTACCAGAAAAATTTAAATTTTTATACTTGTGATAAATTGGCTTTTCATTGATTCTCCCTCCAATATTATAATTACTTGCTTTCTTTTAGGACTATTAAGTAGACTTAACATTTTCATACTTGCAATGTAAATAATATTTGGAATTCATTTTATATAAGAAATACTATTGGATCATAACTTTTTTCAAATTGAAAAGTAATTACTATATATAAAATATTCCTTTTGGTTTTAAGTTAGGAAGCCTGCAAAAGGATTTAAGCTCTTTTGCGACATTGCTACAGCATGAAAATGAATGGAAAAATACAAAATTGGTTATAAGAAATCTCTTTACAAACTTAATAAATAATGGAGAGAAGACAGTAGCTCGGATAATATTGACAGTAGTGTAGAGAGAGATATAAATTGAAAACTTAAAGGGCTGTTGATTGATTTATAGTGGTAAGAGGAGAAAAAGCGAGACATAAAGATATGCATATAAGGATAATGTATTATATTAATGGTAAAAATTAATAGTGAGGAAAGAGATTTATATTTTAAAAAGATGAAAAAGTTAAGACAGAAATCATGGGGTAAGTGCAAATTTAATGATAATTGAGAGCTCAGAGGCTACTGTCTTGTTTTTAATTTGGGCAAGAGTGCTCATTGAAGGTAAATTAGGACATAGAAAGACTATACACTATTTCATATTGGTCAAACATTACAGAGAAAGATCTGATTAAAACTAAAATCAGGAAACACTGATAACCATCTAGGATTTATTGACAATGTCGATATTGATGACATCACCAAATACCCAGTAAAGATTCCGACAAATATCATTTGTATTTCAAATGAAATAGAAGCATGTTTATGGAGGGAGTTTTGTTTTGTTTTTATTTTGTTTAGAATACTTTTTTATTAATGCAAGAAAAATATAGTATTGCACTTCAAAGACTATCCCTCAGGCCATAACATGATCTAGGTGTCCATAAAAATTACAGTAAGTGTATCATATGTTTTGAAAGAGAGTTCTTTATAAAATTATAGAATATTTTCATGATAAAAAGATTTAGAATAATATATCTACCACTAATTTTTACTGGGTTCAAGAGCTAAAAATATCAGCTTTCTAAAAATAAAAGTTTTCTTTAGAATTTTCTTAATATTTTTATTAGCCTGTATTAATTGTACTATCAGAGAGGTACAGAACAATACTCCAATACCCTTATATAGTGCAAGGATTAAATAAAGGTGATCAGTGTATCCCTCTTCTTAACACCTTTATATTAGGAGCTGTAGGGTGCCTTTCTTCTGGTTCTTTATAAAATGTATTATAGGTTAGTATGAGCTTCAGGTAACTCTCTGTGCTGTACGACAACAGAACTTACTCCTTTTATCCAAGTGTTTTTCTACCCTTTTGCCAACATTCCTTTATCCCTTTCTCCTACCCTTTCAGGCCTCTAGAAATCATTATTATACATTCCAATCAACTTTTTCTAGTTTACACCTATGAGAGAGAGCTTGTCTCTTTGTAAATGGTTTATTTTACTTAATATAATGTCCTCCAGTTCTATCCTTTTTTCTGTGATAGGTAAGATTTTGTTCTTCGTGGCTGAATAATATTCCATTTCATGTATACCACTTGTTAAAAGAAACATTTTACTTTTTTATAATCTCTTTCAGAGTTGTCATTCTGCAGAGTAATAACTACTTGAGTCATAAGATGAGACTTTTGTGAGTGAGTTTCACGGCACACTCCCTCCATGCCCTGCAGGCCAGAGTGGAAAGATGCTCACAAAAGATGAGGCAGCTGATAACTTGGTGTTCTCATTAGACTGATACTCAGTACATATGTTAACCTTGTTTTGAAAAGATATTCTGATTATACCTAGAGATAATGAAGGACACAAGGCTCCTTTCTTTTGTGGTCCATGACAATTGAGCCCTAGCCCTAACATGCATACCACAAGCAGCAAATAAATTCTCTGTCTCTAAGAGAAGCCATTCTGTAGAAATCAACTTATTGATTGACTATCAATTGCAAGCAAATCTCTAAAGAAGTTTACTCTCTAACTGAGGGAATGTTCAGTTTTCCTTCCAGTTCTGCATATTGCGATCTTTCTAAGATGAATTCTGCCAAATACAATTTTCTGTCTTGGCTACTTCCTGTGCTATCAGTTCAGGGTAATCAGGTAGTTGGTTATGGGACTTTTCCATCTCATTTCCCCCAGGATTTACCCTTGGTGGGGTGGAAGTCTGAGTTTGTGCCTTGCTTAAATGTCTTCTCATTTTTGTTTTTGGTACTGTCCTTGGTTTAACTCCTGGGTTGATAGTTTGAAATTGATTATCGTAGGTATCTTTGTTGCTTGTAATCAGAACCCTTATGGAATGATTGCTTCTCAGCGGTGTCTTCTAGATATAGCTGGTCTTTAAGTTTTGAGTTTCTAATGACTCTAAGGCTATCTTGTTTTCCTTATACTAGGAAGGTTCATTGACTAGATCAATACCCACACCTTAGCCCAAGTGATACAATCAGCAACACCATTGCATCAAGTATATCTTCAAAAATGACATTTTGTGGTAGTTATTAATCTATCGCCTTTAGCTGTGTGAATTAAATCAAGATCGAGAACCAACCCAACATATAGTGAATAAACTCTTCAATATAACAAATTCACCCTTTGGGATGGGGAGTTAGAAGGGGTTGGGTAGGGAGGGACAGATGGGAAGAAGGAGAGGGGAAGGTTAGCAGTGTGGTCAGAGGACAGAGGTGAGAAGGAAAAAGAGAATAATAGGAAAATAAAGAAGAACTCTGAATGAGGACCAAAACAGGGACGAAAAGGGAAGATGAACAATGTTGGAGAGCACAAGAGTGAGTGTAAGAGAGAGAGAAAGGAAAAAGAAAAGAAAGAAGAAAAAAAAGGAGAGAAATATATTTGCAGAGTAGGAAAAAAATTAAAGATAAGAGGAGCAAAAGAAAAGAGAAAAAAACAAACTAATAATACTAATTTTGGGAATAAAAAATAACCATGAAGATGAAGGGCCTCTTCCAGGGTATGTCTCTGCTGTCACAATAGACAACGTGGGTTGCAGTGTGCAGATATAAGTCAATGAGTCTCAGCGAGCTCGTAGCAGACCCGTGAGATTCAGGCAGATTTCTGTCTGCAAGTCCCAAGTTGAGCTCCCTGTCCTCCTGTAGGGTTGAACTCTGTAGAGTTGTATTGCAGGTTCCAGCTGCCCTTCCCCTGAAGATAGTCCTGGTCCTGATGGGAGGTGAAGATGATTCCAACTTACCCAGTACAGTGGTCTGGTGGTCCGGTGTCCTCTGCGTCTTTGTAGTATGGAACCAGGTAGCTGTACAGAGAAGAGGCCAGAGGAGCGGGGAGAGGGGAGGGGGTGTCCAGTGGATTGCTGCCGTTCCGCACAACTCGCGACCTTGGTAAGGCGTCCGCAGGCCTGCCTGTCTGCTTCTTTGTCTTATAAATGTCTGTTCATTTCAGATGCCCAGTTTTGTATTGAATCTTTGTGGGGGGGGGGTCTAATTTTTTTGAGTTCTTTATATATTCTTGATAGTAGTCCTTTGTCTGAGGAACAGCTGATAAAATTTCCCCCCTACATTGAAGGTTGTCTCTTAGCTCTGTTGGTGGTTTCTCTTGCTGTGCAGAAGCTTTTTATTGGTATTGGGAATCGAGCTAGGTACCTTGGGCTTGCAAGGCAGACGGCAGAACCACTGAGCTAAATCCCTGGCATGCAGAAGCTTTTTAATAAGAAGAGATCCCATTTGTTGATTCTTTGTGCTAGTTTCTGTTCTACTGAGGTTTTGTTCATAAACTCTTTTCCTCTGCCAATGTCTTCAAGAGTTCTACCTAACATCTTCCAGCAAGTTTAATGTTTCTGTTTTAATATTTAGATCTTTAATCCACTTCAATTTTAGTTTAGTGCATGGTGAATGATAGGGGTCTAGTTTTAATCTTTGGCAGGTTGAAATCCAGTTTTTCCAGCACCATTTATTTAAGAGGCTATCTTTCTTCTAGTGAGGATGGCTGGCTCCTTTGTCAGAGATGAGGTGGCTGAGTGTGTCCGGGGTTGTTTCTTCATCTTCTAATCTATTCCATTGATCCTCGGGCCTGTTTCTTTGCCAGTATTATATTGTTTTTAATCACATTGATTTACTCTTTCTTTCTTTTAAAATAGAAATCTATTTTTCTAGGTTTGAAGTGAAATATCCATCTTGTGCTTTAAAAGTCTATATTCTGGATGCATTGTTGCAAATTATCAAGTCTGTATAAAGCATATCAAGTCTGGAGTGAGAATGCAGAAACCACCATGCTAAAGACCTTGACAATAACCTGTGTGCTAGATATTTCACTTACAAGCCACTGTCAAAAGTCTCTACCTGGGCCAGGGATTTAGCTCAGTGGTTCCACCACCTGCCTCAAAAGAGCAAGGCCCTGAGTTCGATTCCTGGTACCAAAAAAACAAAACAAAACAAAACAAAAACACCCACAGAAAACAAAAAAGTCTGTAGCAGTTATTCGTGCTCCTTTTTCAACCCAAGCTGCCTCTGATGTGCTTGGAATTAGATTTCTCTTTCACTTTGAAAATTTATGCTAGTGATGTTCATTAGAAAATAGAAATCCCACAAAAATCAATCTGTTATGAATTTTCCTCCATAATTCATGGAAGCATTTGTGGATGTTGCGGAAGAGCATCAGGTTGAATGAGCAGCAGCACAGCACCATTCCAGTGACAATTTTACATGATGATAGAGTGGTAAAATTTTTAATTTTGTTATGATAAGGATTAACCCTTTCCATTTTCTTTTTAAGCACAAGAATTACACAGATTTATTTTTAGGAAGTCAATGACATTGATAGTAGGATATTTTATTCTTTCAGATTTTCTTCTATGCTCTGCTCTGCTTATTGCTTATTTGGAAAGTAGAATTTCTTTTTCCCTGCAGCCTCACCACCATTTCTTATTATTTATATTTTTATTATTATTTATCTTAGTGAGTGCCATTATTTCTCTAGTAAAATGGAATGTATGGTTTAAATTTGTATTTCTGTAATGGCTAGAGATGATAAACATTTATTTCATATATTCATTCCCCATTTCTCCGTCTTTTGAAATTGTCTACTCATTTCACTTGCTCATATTTTGACTGGGTCTTTTATTTTGAATGGTCTAATTTTGGGATGTTCTTTATATATACTCGATATTAGTCCTCTGCATGAAGAATGGCTGACAATTATTTTCCCCATTGTATACATTGCCTCATTATTCAGTTGTTTCTTTTGCTATATAGAAGCTTTTGACTTTGGTATGATACTAGATTTTAAATTATACTCCAAGGCTACAGTCATTAAAACAACATGGTACTAGAACAAAAACACATATACAGATCAATGGAATAGAATAGAAGATCCAGAAACACCCCAGGCAAATACTACTATTTAGTCTTTGGCAAAGGGATCATAAACACAGAAAAGATCACCTTTTTAATAAATGATACTGAGAAAATTAGCTATCAACATAAAGAAAATTGGTTCTAGACCCATATCTCTCATAGACACATATCTCTCACCAAATATGTTATGGTGTGTATCTAAATGTTTCCCAAAAACGTCATATGCTCACAGGTGGGGATATTCAAAGGTGGCTGGATTTAGAGTGTGCAGATGTGGATTAAAGGTATGTGTATATGGATGAAGGGTGTGTGATAACTAAATTACTTCATGGATTGGTTTACCATAGTTCTCAGTGTGGATAATGGGAAGGCCCATCCTGGGTGTGCAGGCCACTACCCAAAAGGCTTTTATGCTGAATAGGATGAAAGGGAAAAGGAGGCTTTCTGTTCCTGCTTCCTGCCTGCTCTGCTGTAGACTGTTTCTCCACTGTGATGCCCCTGTGCTATGCCATCCAGCCTTAGAACCAGCCAACTATGGACTGAAACCTCTACAAAATGTGAACTAAAGTAAACCTTTCCTCCTTAATTTAGGGAGGTGAGTATTTTATCTCAAAAGTAACTAGGACAATGCACTAAATTAAAATCAAAATGGATCAAAAATCTAAATGTTAAAATAGAAACAATCTGCTGAAAGTTAAAATAGGTAAAACTCTTGAATTCCCAGGCATAGGCAAAGACTTTCTGAACAGAACCCCAATTGCACAAGAAATAGTGCCAAGAATCAACAAATGGGAACTTATCAAATTAAAAAGCTTCTGCACATTAAAAGTAACAATCAACCAAGTGAAGAGACAACCTACAAAATGGGAAAAAAAATCACTGGCTACTCATACTGAGGACTAATATCTAGTATATATAAAGAATGCCCCCAAATTAAGCCCTTTAAAATAAATGACCATGTTAGCAAATGAGCAAGTGAAATGAAGAGACTATTTCAGAAGAAGAACAAAGGGCTAATAAATACATGAAAAAAATATTTATCATCTCTTGCCATTAGAGAAGTGCAAATTGAAACCACACCAAGATTCCACCTTAGTTCAGAAATATTGGCTATCATCAAGACCTCAAATACAAACAAATATTGGCAAGGCTGTGAGAGAAAGGAAACTCTTCTACATTGTTAATGAGAATGTAAACTAGCACAACCACTATGGAAAGCAATGTGAATATTTCTCAAAAAATTAAAACTAGAAATTCCACTTAACCCAGCTATGGCCTTTCTAGTTATCTTCCCAAAAGTGTTAAAGTCATCATATTTCAGTGATGCATGCAAACATGTTTATAGTAGCACAATTCACAATAGCCACATCTTCAAAGTGGCCTACATACCCATCAATAAATGAATGGATACAGAAAATGTGGTATTGATATACAATAGAGTTCTACTGTGCCGTAAAGAAGGACAAATTTAAGTCATCTGTAGGATAATGAATTCACTTTGAGACCATAATGTCAAGTGAATTAAATCAGACATACAAGCTTAAATATCACATGGTTTCTGTTATATGAGAAACACAAAATATAAATAATGAGCAAAATTAAGGATCATTAATAAGAAATAGGGAGATAGATCTTTCTCATACAGGGTGAGTGACATGAAGGATTTGAAAAAAGGGAGGAAGCCCTGTGTGCTTTTATTAATTATAAATCCAAACAAACTGATTATAAAGAGCTACTAAAGTGTAAATAAAAACAGTCTATAACTGGGGATGGTACTTTCACAATTCCAACTAGTTGTAACCATTATACAGTTACATAATTTTCATGAATCCTTCTGTAGGTCTAGTTTTTGAAACTGCATCTTGATTTTCTGTTATGTAAAATGAGAAATATGTCCAACATTTCTTTGTTCTAACTTTCTCTTTCCCCTTTCTTCAATATGTTTAGTGATTTTGTTTTGATATTGGTATGTTTTATAATGTGGATCTCTATTTCACAGTCCATCAGCTTCCAATGGTTCCTATTATCTCTGTGTTAAGTACTGAACGATAAAGAAACTGGTCTTTCTCCAATTCTCTACCTAATTTAAACACTCAATTCTGTGAATGTAATTCTAATCTGCAATCTTAATTCATGCATGTTTTACTTAACAAATCAATTGTAAAATAGAACTATTAAAGAACATTTACAATATTACTACTATTGAAAGACTAACAGACTTAAATAGTTCATGCAATAAATCTCCCAAGATCTCACCAATATGGGCCACTTAACGTATTGTGTAACAATATTGCCCCCATGCAACTCCAATATATTGCCACAAAGTAGACAAATACAGAAGTCCAGGCATTTATGGCTCAAAAGGGTATGTGGAGTGGGAGGCTTTTGCCATGCCCAGGATGGGAGCTTTTAAGAGTCAGGCTTCAGTGTTTTAGTGAATTTTGTCTTTGAAACTGATATTAAGAATAATATGATTTTCTGGGTCCGGGGATTTAGCTCAGTGGTTTTGGAACCTGTTGCGCAAGCACAAGAACCAGAGTTTGATCCCTGGTACAACAACAACAAAAAGAATAATATGATTTTTCAGCTTAAATACTTAAAAGAAAGAAAAACAGGTTATACTTATCAAACTCATTTTCTTGAGGCAATTAAACAATTAAAAATATGGCAATGATAAAGATAAAATAAAATGGCCAACCAATCTTTTTTTCTTCACATTTTTAAAATTTAAACATTCACCATATTTTTTGTCATACCCCATATATTTTTTTTAATTTTTATTTTATTGGTACATTTTAGGTATACTATATAATGACATTCATCATTGGAGATCTGCACCTTTACATAGTCTCTCTTGGTTTCCCCTTCCCCTGCCCTCCCTTCAACCCCTCCATCCCTCCCTATTTCCAAAGATTTTGTTTCCATTTTTTCATTTTCTCATATTAGTTCAATTCCCTTCTTTTCTATCCCCTACCTTTACCATTTCCCCTTCCCCTTTGCCCCTTTTCTTCCTATTTCACATTACCTATTATACCTTTTAGTCCTTATTTACACTTTCAGTTTCTCACACTAGAGAAACTATTCGGTATTTACACATGTGTGTTCTATTTATTTCACTTAAGACTATCACCTCAATGTGCATCTGTTTAGTAATAAATGTCTCTAATTTCTCATTTTTTTATGGCTGAGCAGTACTCCATTTTATAAAAAAATCATATTTTCTTTATCCAGTCTCCAGTTGATGGGCAATTGGGCTGCTTCCAAGTTTTAGCTATTATAAATTGTGCTACTGTGAACATGGGTTCACATATATCACTGTGGTATGATTCTTTTAATTTTGGGGGGAAGATACCCAGCAGGGGAATAGCTGGGTCAAATGGGACTTCCAGTCCTAGTTCTTTGAGGTTTCTCCGTACTGATTTCCACAGTGCTTGAAGCAGTCTGTACTCACACTACCAGTGGAGCAGGGTTCCTCTTTCCCCACCTCCTGGCCAGCATTTGTTACTGGTTGATTTCATGATAGTAGCCATTCTTTCTGGAGTGAGGTGGAATTTCAGCATTGTTTTCATTTGCATCTCTCGAATGACCAGTGATGTTGAACATGTTTTCATATGTTTATTTTCTATTTCTACTTCTTTGTCTGAGAAATGTCTATTCACTTCAGATGTCCATTTCTTGGATTGGGTCTTTAAATTGGGGAGGTCTGATTTTGTTAAGTTCTTTATAGATTCGAGATAGTAGACCTTTGTCTGAGGAAGAGCAGGTGAAGATTTTTTTCCCACATTGAGAGTTGCCTCTTCACACTGTTGGTGGTTTCTCTTGCTGTGCAGAAGCTTTTTAATAAGAAGAGATCCCACTTGTTGATTGTTTGTGCTAGTTTACGGGCAACTGAGGTTTTGTCATAAAATCTTTTCCTACACCAATGTCTTCAAGAGTTCTCCTAACCTCTCTTCCAACCAGTTTAGTTTTTCTATTTTAATATTTAGATCTTTATTCCATTTTGATTTTAGTTTAGTGCATAGTGAAAGACATAGGTCTAGTTTTAATCTTTGGCAAGGTGAAACCTAATTTTCCCAGCACCATTGATTAAAGAGGCTATCTTTCCTCCGGTGAGGGTGTTTGGCTCTTTTGTCGAAGATGAGATGGCTGAGTGTGTCTGGAGTGACCAATCAATCTTATACTACACTTGATCTTAGCCAAAAGGCCAAGAAGCAATATGGCCAACCAATCTTTTTGTTAACGTAGAAGCAAAAATTCTAAGCAAGACATGCATACAGTTTGTTCCCTACTTACCACCTTTTAACCTAATAATTTTTCAGCTTTACACTGATGTAAAAGGATAGGCTTTCACTTGCCCTTGAAAACCTACTTTGAATTTTTGCTTCTTCTGGCCTGGTGATATGATGCATGATTCTTGCAATACACCACTCCCTGTTAATCTAAACCACATGTACTTTGCAGTGTGATGTGTTGCTAAGCTATGGTGTTTGATAGGATAGATATAATAAATGCATTTTTTGAGGGCTAGTGCTGGAGACTGAATCCAGGCAGTGCTGAGCTCTTTTTATTTTTTATTTTTTAATTTTGAGAAATGATCTTGTTAAATTACTTGGGCTGAACTTGAACTTTTTGTTCTTCTGCCTCAGCCTCCTAAGTAGAGGAGATTATAGGCGTGTGCCACCATGCCTGGTTTAAATGCATTTTTGGCAATGATTTCAATTTATTATAGGTTTATTTAGTAGTAACCCCTGCAAGGAGCATATTTATATTAATATGGTATTTGGGAAAATATAAATGTTCAAGTAGGATTTATATTAGATGTTCAAAGTTGGCTCAATCCTAAGGAATCAGTGCAAGAGATGACTAAAGGAAAAGGAAAATTAAAGAAACAATAGTTATATGATTACTTTAGCAAATGCAGAAAAAAATGACAGCTAAAACTTAACATTCAATCATTTCTGCCCCAGAAAAATCTCTTAGCAAATTCATAAGTATTCCAGGCATAGATTCTTAAGTTTGATAAAAGATACTGCTATTTAAAAAAATAGTACTTAATAAAAATTAATGAAAACTTTTCATTTTCAGATTGAGAGTAAAAAATATGTTCATATCACACCTTCACTTTAAATTTTTTTTAATTTTATTAAATTTTTAAAAAAATTTTATTAACAGTCTAAATGAATGAGGTAAATAAGGAAAAATTACAATATGAATAAAGATTGTAAAGACAAAAATAAAGTATTATGTTGATTATTTCTGTGTAGATAGAAATTTAAAAGTATTTATGAATAAATTACAAGAATACTAAGATAATTGAGAAAGTGCCTGAACAGAAAATTATTATTCACTTGAAAAATATTTTTATAGTAAAAGTCTACTATTTCAAAAATGAGTCAAAAAGAAGTGTTTGGCCAAGAATGGTGGCATATGCCTATAATTTCAGCCATGTGGGAGGCTAATGGAGGAGCCCAGCCTGGACAACTTAATGACTTAGTGATATCCTATCTCAATATACAAAAAAATTAAAAACACATGGGGATACAGCTCAGTGTTCATGCTCTGGTTTCAGTCCTTCATGTCACAAAAAAGTACAAATAAAATAGTATAATTTTTCTGTGGCTAATTTTAATCTTTAATGAAAGGAATTAAATATAACTAAAATAAGTGGAAAATATACAAATGTTTCTGAATATTATAAACATTGTACTTGATACTATGAAATATAAATTTTCCACAATTTATCTATAATTTTCACATAATCCATTAAAATCTTTGTCTATAAATAAATTTCTATTTTACTTTCTTCCTTTTTTAGAGCTTGAAAGGCTGATTCTAAAATTTCTGTGTGAATGTAAATGCTAACAAAATATGAGATAATTTGGAAAAAAATAAATATTTGTAATACTTATTTTTTCAGATACCAAAACTGACTGTAAAGCTTTTATAGTCATGTCTAGGTACAGTATATACTTAAGACAAATCAAGGCAGACGCCCATAGGAGGATTTTTTATATATATTCATAAAAGCATTATTTATAATATACAGTCAGGAGTCAACCTGCTATAGGTTGAATTGTGTCTACTCGAAACTCATATGTTTTGGCCTTAACCTTCAGTACATAAGAATGGTACCTGATTCTGAAGCAAATAGGTTATTGCACATATAATTAGTTAAGATAGGGTCACACTGGAGTAAGGATGGCCTCTAATCCAGTGAGACTCTTGACCTTATAGAAAAGGAAAACTTAGACAGAGACATATTCACTAAGAGACTGCTATGCAAACACGAAGGCAAAGACTGAGGCAATGAGTCTACAAGCTGAGGAGTTCCACAGATTCCAACAAATGATCAGACACTAGGGAAAGAGGCCTAGAGCAGGTTCTGCCTTACAGACTTGGAACCAGCCTGGCAACGTTTTCACGGATGTCTAGCCGGCAGACTGAGAAATTACTAATTAATTTTGTTATGGAAGCCCTATCAAATTTCTACAATGTCAGTTAACTGGTAAATATTTAGCATACTATATTATAGCCTGCAATGGTATATACAGAAACATAAATAATGAAGTATGCCCCAAACTACATGATTGAACGTAAAAAAAAAAGATTATATTATATAAAAGCGACATCATATAAAAACAACGTTCTATATGTTTCCATTTATATTAAACTCTAAAAATAGCAAAATTTTAATAATTTTAAATAAATCAGTGGCTATTGGACAGAGGCCAGTTGGTATAAGACTGACTATAAGACAGTATGAGGGAATTTTTGTGATGATATAAATGTTCTACATTTTGATTTTTGTCACAGTAGTGGAATTTAAATAATTGTTTAATCTCAAAAAAATATACATTAATAGTTTGTACATTTTTTTGTATGTATATTTCATTTTATTCTTATCTTCATTTTTCCTGTAAGTTTATTGGTACATTTTAGATATATATTATGATCACACTCATCATTGGAAATTTGTACTTGTACATGATATATCTTGGTTCTTGTTTTTCCTCATTCTCCTTGTATGTATATTTCAAGGTGGGTGGCTTGGGCTGGGGATTTATCTCAGTGGTTCCACTGCCTGCCTCGCAAGCACAAGGACCTGAGTTCGATCCCTGGCACCAAAAAAACAAAAACATAAAACAAAATAGGTGGCTTGCCATTGGGATTTAGACAGATGTATCAAGGAAATACAATAGACTTTCACATAATAAACTCATGCTGTATGCATACTTTATATATGATTAAGGTATCACAGTAGATTGGAAAGAGAAAGGGTAATGTTGTAAGTAAATGAAAGAGTAGATTGGATATCCATATATAAAAATAGTAAAACTAGGCCCTGTTGACAATAATAGTTACTATTCTATCTCTTCCCACAATTCTTTCCATCTCCAACCTGGCCAATGCTTTTGTGGAGGCAGAATCTATATGTTTTCCCCTCTCTTTTCATCTTGGCAATCCAGATTACTTTAACCAGATGAATGTGGGTTCCCTCAGTCTACATTGTAGGATGAAGGTCATATGAAATAGACCTTACCAGGTTTTCAGTCTGGAGCCTAACTTCATTAGGCCCAGCTAAACCACAGCAAAGTGACATAGGACCAGAATCTAGCCACAGACCTCTGAACAAAAAATAACGATTTCTGTTGAAAGTCACTTACATTTTATGTTGTTTGTTATGTATAAAAATGTTAACATAGACCCTAACCTCACTATATATATATATATATATATATATATGTGTGTGTGTGTGTGTGTGTGTATATATATATATATATATGTATGTATATATCAGCTCCAATCGTGTTATAGGTGAGGTAACCATGTACATCATGAGTAAAACTGGGGTGTTGTTGAGAGAGAAAGGGGTACAATTAAGTACCTGCACAACAGGGAAAAATGAGAATGTCTAAGAAAAATCAAGATGGTCACTCTTTGATTAAATGAACAGTTTCAAGCTATTCTTTAGAAAGTTATGTAGGAGCATATTTCATGATCTTATGTTAGGAAATTTTCTTAAAATGGAAAACAAATACAAATTTTTAAAAAGGAGGAACAGATATAATAAAGAAAATAGAAAAAACATTTATTGGGAAACAAATTTATAACACATATAACCATCACTGAGTTCATCTCCAGAATATTGAGATGTAGAAACTCCAACAGAAAAACAAACCAACTGGAGTAACATTAAGCCTGAGAAGCACTTCATGAAAGAGAAAATATATAACTATAAGATATAAAAAATGATGTGACTCCAGTGACATCCAGCAGACACACTAAGGTGCTAATCTATATTCATTACATTAGAATAAAATGTCAAGAATACAGACTGAAAAGAACTCTCATGCATTGTTGATAGCAATGTAAATTGATACAGCTTTGGAAGCTTGGTGAAGATGCATCACACTCTGAATTCTACCCCTGGGTACTTACTATAGATAAATACATACGCAAAAGACAACCAAAGTGAAAACCTGGAAACTAACTGGAATTAACATGAAGATTCTATTCACTGAAGCTTTGTATTGAGAAGCAGTATAGGTAAGTAAGATAGGAAGAATATTTTAAAATTATACTTTTAAATGACCAATTCAGAAGAAAACAATCTCTAGTCATGAAAACACTTGTGGAGAAAACTATGTTCCTAAAATACTAAGTAGAATACTAAAATACTAAAAATAAATAAAAAATACTAAGTAGGATACTAAAATACTAAGTATGGATTGTTGTATTAATGGAGCTTCCTATATGCTTCATTTCAGTTCTTCAATTTATGATCATGAGGACCAAGTGATATAAGGTCTTTCTTTCAATCTTATAAATAAGTGAGATGCAGGTGTTATTTCCTCAAGTCATTATGAAGGCTAAAAATGTTTTTTGTATGTCTCAATCAAACAATATTTTTTAGAAGTGTGGCATCCAATGTTTCTTGACATTTCTTTAGCAGAATCACAAGTGAAAGAGACCTTGATTTTATTATCAAAACAAAGCTCCCAGTAGAAATAATAACACAAAATATTTTTAGACATACAAAAATACTATGCTTGAAATGGCCTAAGACCAATTTTAGTTTTTACCCATCAAGACAAGTGTATGTATTTATTTCTGAAAGACACTCTGGAATTTTAAGTCCTCCACTAATAGCTGCTTCCTACCAACATAAGGATATGTGCTCAGATTCCTTTTCTATATCTTGAAAAGGATGAATGCAAGGTTCTAGAAAATACACAATTGGTTAGAAAGATTTGCCTCTTAAAATATCAAGACAGAAACCATAGAAAAACTGACAAAAAATCAGTGTAGCTAAAAGATCTTTCATACATGTGTGCAAAGACTTAAGGATCAAAACCCACACGACTGGTTCGCAATGCAAGGAAAATAATTTTCCTGAAGTCCCTGTGTTCTTCTCTATAAGCCACAAGTAAAAATAAACATGATTTTTCTACTCAAGATTTTGTAAAATCAAATGAAATAGTGTGAGAACATTTTGAAGGCTATTCATGAATGATTTATTATTATTCATATTTTATCACTAGTAGTATGTTTTTGAAATACCATTCTTGCTATTAATGTACTCAATTGATAATGTGTAAAGGTTTTTCATGTCTTTTGTATGTAATTTCAATATTTACTTAAAATATATGTAAATTATTTGCTAATAAAATATTGTTATATGGATAGCAGTAATATGTCCCAACATATGAAATTATTATTAGCTGCCATACTGTGGGTTTATATTTTATATACACAGTGGTACCTCAGCTTATGAACTTAATTTGTTCTATGACTTTGGGGAAGATGTCTGCATTTGTGTTTGTGTGGGGAAGGTGGCCGTGGTTATGTTGTCACCAGATGTGGAGTTTGCAGACAGAAGCAAAATTTTGCTGATCATGTTTGTTTGGGAATTGAATTGTTTGCAAACAGAAGCATTCATAAACTGTGGTATTATTGTACTTACATTTGGGTGGGTATATTTCATAGATCTGGAAATTGAAAAAAAATAAAAGTAAAAACTGTAGGTGGCAAACGTAGTAAAAGAGTGAGATATTGGAACATTAATTTGTTAAAAATGAAATTGCATAAAGTCTATTGCTTTGATATTTTGAGATGTGTTAAAAATAAATGACTTCTCATAATTTAAGTGATGACTTTGAAGATTTAGAGGCAGTATGTTATAATTTCTGAGCTCAGATTTTTAGTAATATGAAAAGCAAATAATTACTCCTTGATCACTTTATGTAACTCTACTTTTTGAAAATATGTACTTTTCCAAAGAATGTTTATGAGAAATGTAAACTATTTTAATTAGTGCAGTGAGATTTAAGAGTTAAATTTCCTGTTTTTCCTGGGGGTTGAACCCAGTACCAAACTACAGTGAACTATATCCCAAGCCTCCCCATTTTTTGTTTTTTATTTTGAGACAGGGTCTCTTTTAGTTGCTAAACTGCTCAGATTGGGCTCAAACTTGCCATCCTCCTGCCTCAGCCTCCCAGGTTACAAGGATTACAGGTATGCATCATCACATTTAGTTTACTTTTTAAAAAGGGCAAGCTAGTGAATAGGAAAAGTTATGAAGAGTGAGAATATCTCATTCATAGTGCTAAGAAAGTCCTTTCTTGAATCCTTATGCATTACAGTTCTATAATAACATGCTAGATATCTTATTCTGTTTGTGCTACTAGGACAAAAGATCTGTGGCTATAAAGTTTATAAAAAACAGAAATTTAGTCTTTGCAATACCAGGGCCTGGGTATCTGACAAGAAGGCATTGTTGGGTTCAGTATCTGGTGAAGGCCCAGTGTCCACTCCTTGTTGCTATGTGGGGGAAAGAAACACTGAATCATCTGATGACAGAGAGGTACAAATGGGTGAAAGGCCTAGTTGCTGATAGGACTGCTTTCATAAGGGCCTCAGTCCAGTTCGTGAGGGGGAGGTCCTTATGATGGAGTCATCAGCTAGGGACCCTGTGTGTTTATACTGTTGCACCGAGAATAGAACATGAGTTTGGGAGGAAGAAACACGTTCAAACCACAGAACTTTGTAAGCATTTTGTAAATACTTTGAAGACCTTCTTACCATGAGAATTTTTAGCATGCTTACAAGTCTTTCTGGTGAAACTCTAAATAATGTTTCCCCATAATATAAGAGCAATATTGAATATTGAATATGAATAGGATGTGGAATAGAACCTTAGCTCCTTTTTTATTCTACCTACATAGGGGCAGGTCACTTCACTTTCCTGGGTCGTAGTTTACTCACTTAAAAAATGACTATGATGACACAATTTTGTTTTAAATGTTACACTAACAACGTAATATAAATTGTGCAGTCTCTTTACTGACCTGTAACAGTCAGAAACTGGTGGCTATTATCCTACAATGAATGATGAAGGGAAAGCTAAGGGAAGGATATTCTTTGTGCACTTCACCAGGATATAAAAATTGATACAATGAAAACATATTGTTCTAAATGTTCTTAGCTTTTCACCTGAAATAACATTTCTTTTTTCTGTGTTTCAGATTTTATTTAATATTTATAAATCTATGTATTGGCACCTAGGTAAATACATATATTAATATTTTCATGATGCTGAAATATGAAGTTTTTCTCTGTAAAATGTGAGTAAAACTTAAATATGAACATATTCTTGGCATTAAGAGGACTTTTGTCAACCTAACAATAACTATAGAAATTAGAGTACAAAAATCTATATTTGAGAAAGTGATTGTTTCTCATTTATAAAGGTATATTACAACCAAGACTGTGGGTTCCACTGCTCCCACCCCAGAGGTAGGGGCTTCCGGGCCACCATTTCAACGCTCCCAGCTCAGAGGAGGTGAGCCAAGTGGGTGCCAACAGCAACCCCCCTCCCCACCCTTCAAAATGAGAAGACACATAAACAAGTCTCAAAACCAAACTTCCAGATCACCTATAGCAACCCCAAAGGGAAATGAGATGGAACACTGATACTGAACCACCTGGACTCGCTGAACTGGCAACAAAAGAGGATCTGGAAAAAATGAAATCAGAAATAATTTCTCACATAACAGCAGAGATGGTGCTCATAGTGCAAGATATGATTAATAAATCTAGAGAGGAGCTGAGGAACATGATGGAATCCCAACACAGGAAACAAATGGAATCCATAAAACAAATGCAAACAGATTTCCAGGAGATCAAAAACTTCATTGAAAGTCTACACAGCAGAATGAGCCAATGTGAGGACAGAATTTCAGATATAGAAGATAAGATTGCAATTAGTGACCAGGAAAAGAAAAATTGCTTCAAAATTGTAAGGGACCACAAGAAATCAATCCAGCAGCTGCTAGATGATGCAAAGAAGAATAACATAAGACTGATTGGAGACAACGAAGAAACAGGAGAGAGTGCCGATGACATACAACCAAGACTGTGATGGAGAAATGTCAACCCTGAAATTTTAAAATATATATTCATTTGATTTCACTCTGACCTCTGAAAATGATATAGTATAATGAAAAATATTTAGTTAATAAAGCTTCATAGAGTGAAAGATTACCTTAGATTTTCATGGAATAGTACAAATTCCAAATATTTATCAAAATGCCTTTGAGGGAGTCAGGCATGCACTTCAGTCTAAAGGATGAATTTAGATAATATAATTCTCACAAGCCACACAAAGGCATTGCTGGCAGACTGATGAGTCCTCCTTTGAGTCCTGGAGGAGAAAATTGAAAAATGGAACAAAAGTACTTCTTACTATTTGATGGCATTCTTCACTAATTATATTCCTTGACATAGTACATCATTTAGTAGGCATGTAAATCTCAAGTGTAACCTGCTGGTAGAAACGAATTAATCATTGTGAAAAATTAGGAAATCAAATTAATAGCCCATACAGTTTTTCCTTGCCTCATTATTTTTCAAGCCTTATATTTGCAATATGATTATGTGTATTGATACATGCATTATTCTCCTCAGGCTGGTCGATAGAGATGTAAATGATGCTCTACTCTGAAGAGGGCTGACAAATTATTTTCTGCCTTTCTGTTTCCTTTGATCAATACAAACATGTAGCTTTGTTACCATACTCTTAATTGTTTAAAATCCTGTTTGTTAACTGTGGAGGTCAACACATTTCTAGTCCACTGAGTGTATTATACAAGTGGTTCAAGGAAATGTTATCTCATGACAATCAAAAGACATATAGGATGTAAGGCTGAAACTGGATTTTAAAAAGCTTCACTTGTGTAAAGCAGAATAATCTACTGAAGCATATATTTTAATAAATTGTCTTAGAATGTGATTTTAATGATAATACTTCCTGCTTCTTTTGTTCTATGTTTTCTTTTTCCATTTATTCACAGAACAGCTACTCATGACAAATGACAATTAAAAGAAAAAAGTTGTCTTTAATAGCTTAACTATTATGTTTATAAAATTGCTCTGACCTTATTTCAAAAGATGATTAAAAGAGGCTTAATGTTATTATTATCAAATCATTCCAAAGAAAGAACATTTTAGAGACAAAATAGTATACAGCAGCACAATATGTGTTCATATTTTTCTAATATTTGTCATGTATTATAAAAATTTATGGTAAAATATAAACTTTTCTAAAATATGAGTCAACTATTAATCAAAAATTTCCTTCCAGTGAGATGATTGATACAATGGATTGTATTATAAGTAGATTCTCAG
Organism: Heterocephalus glaber; assembly: GCF_000247695.1. The sequence continues at coordinate 5,568,987 of NW_004624777.1, forward strand.
TCATTATTAGTTATCATCTGAAATTTTTAAAAGAGGAATTCTACTTAACATTGTTAGATTAACAGATGCAGTTGTATACATATTCATTAATAGATCACTATATGATTCATTTAATACAGATTTTCTTCATTACTTTTTTATACTATTTATTTATTGTGAACTTGTCTTTAAAACTATACAGGCTGAGAATGTGCTCAGTGGTAAAGCACTTGCCTAGCATACATGAGACCCAGCAAGATAATATTATGGAAAAAAAGTAAATAAAAATGCCATGGCAATCATTGTTTTGATTACCTCTGTCTTTACAGAATTAAGATTACCTAACCTGATTGTCCTTGTATTCATTACTATTTGTGTGTTTTTCCTGTGCCAGTTTGTTTCCATCCATGTGCTTCTTTGATATATATATATATATATATATATATTCCTGCTATAGGTATTTTAATAGCAAGGCAGTAGTAAGGGCCAGAGAATTTCAATATCCATGTTTTAGTATCACTTTTGCCTTCATCTTCTATTGTACACAGTGTGATGGAAAAAATACAGTGACTATTAAAATTTTAAAGCAAGTATTGTAATAGCAGACTGCTATTAATCCCCCTCAAAACACTTCACCTCATTTCCCACATACTTATCCAATAGTTCTGGCCACTTTGTAAAGCAGTTCTGAAAGGCCCTTTTTTAAGTGTCTTTAGTTTTTTGTCATGGCTGCCTTGATGTCCTCAATCAATTCAAATATTTACTTTTCTTGTTTATTTTGATTTTGGAGAACAGCCAGAAGTCACATGTGCCAGATCCAGTGAATAAGGTAGATGAGGACACAAGCTTACCTTTCCCTTAGATGGCACTTGGAAATAACACTCACCATATTTCTGATCACACTTTGTAAAGACACTCCGGAAAGAAGACTTTCAGAATTGCTTCTGAAAGTGGCAAGAATGATGAGATAAATGTGTTCAAAGAAATGGACAGTATTTGGGGGGGGAGGGGTAAGGCTATATGTCTTTTACTGTATTTTTTAAATGTAAACACACACTGTATATCTTGATACCTCTTGCACTTTGCATCTCTTAAGTCCAGAACATCTGTAGGAGAAATAAATACAAAGAGCTGCAGAAAGAGTAAAAGAATTAGGTATGAGGGATACTTAAACAGAGGCTCATTAGGCAGAGAAAGGAATAATCTGTTAAACCACACTGTCTACAATCTCAGACCTCTTGGCTGCTTTCCACTTTTATTTTCTGCCTCCAAGTTGTGTGTTTTCTTGAGGTTCCAAAAATATTGTCTTTGTTACTTTTTGCTCCTCCACTTGGAAGGATCTTAAGTAATCACTATTTCCATTTTTATAAGTAGTTTACCAGTCAACCCTCTCCCCATTTCTTGCAGTAGAAAATTCATTACTGTTTCTTATGTCATCTCATTTTCTCTTTGTCCTTGAGGGTTCACGCCTATTTATTCAATCACTCTCATTTTATGGTTTAAAGAAACAAAGCTGATCATTCACTGTAGTAAATCTGCCACATTTATCTGATTTCTATTAGAACTTTTGGGCAACTGATTTCAGTAAAAAGAATCCCTTCCTCCTCAGATACCAAACACATAATAACCTTTGAATGGGGTTATAATGTGAATTAGCAAGATTTTAGGGGCCAGGCCTTGGAAGAGAGTGAAGAATAGCACACTGTGTTCCTTGTCACTAACATCCTAAATGCCTTACAGCAGGGACTCTGTACACACTCTTTTATGTCTCTTATTTTCAGAGAATCATTGCAATAATTTCTGCAGTTAATGAGCTCTTATCCACTATAAAGGTATTTTTGTAAAACAAGCTAAAAATATTATCAGTATAGTTGTACAATCTAAAAAAGCATCCTATTGAAAAAGAAAGTGCATTTACCTTGGATGAATTTATTTGACTACAAAATAGTTTACTGGCCACTTAAAGATAGAAAAAGAAAACACTAATATCACCTTGGTTATTTTATGTTTTTTCACCTTTACAGGGCAGATAAGATCAAAAGTGGAACAGAATGATGCTTTTGTTATGACAGTAATGAGCAAGGATTTGACTAGATAAAACAAACTTTAGGTACGAGGTCACAGAACGGTGAGACTTCATGAATTTATTCATTGAAACATGCCTCTGTCCTCATAAAATGAAATGTCAACTTTATTGGTGTAAATTGCTTTTATTCACAGTACTGCTGTCTCACTTTTCTGTAAGATAGTAATTCAAAAATGGTTTTCATGTTAGCTTGAAAATATGTTATTAAAATAACAAAGGGAAAATAAACATAGCATGATTCCTGAGAAGAGTCAGCATTTTTTGCTAACATTATAGTAATAAAAAATGTATGTCCCTAAAATTATGTATAAGATTTTATGGATAAAATGTCAAGCTTTTCTAATTGAAAAGAAATAAAAATTATTTTCTCAATCTAAAGAGTTAAATTCAATGGCTCTTTGAAATTGTTTCAGATGGAAACATTTATTTTTTAAAAGTTACATGGTTTTGATGTTTTGAGGTATATATTATTTTCATTCATCCATTCATCCCTTTGTTAATCTTTAGCCCCCTGCCATGGCCTAACTCACATTATCAGCAAAACTAGCAAGTATTGCTACAATTGAACAAGAACGAACACATTGGGAAAAAATGACAGTTAATTTTCAGAAGTATCATAAACTTTAAAATACCTCAACTTTGAATTCTGTTACCATGTTAAATTTCCCCTATCTCCTGTGATTATTAATTGCTCTGCATGAAAATTGTTTAGGTATTTATTCTATAACCTAACTTGGGATTTTTTTATGAGACCTAACTAAAAGACAAATAAAACATGTAAGAATACTGTGAAGCTACACAGTGAACTCTATATTCTTTTAAATTACATGTATATAACTTTTGCTAACCTGTGCATACTAGAACCATACAGAACATGACAAGGAATTATATAACAAATATTTACAAATCCACTCTATTAGGTTTAGTCATTCAAAAAATTACAGAGGTAATTAAGCTTACTTTGTACTATGTTCTAAAGTAATTTTTCTATGTAACTCTCCTGAAAGAATCAAGAAACTAAGGTTTGTATTCTCTTTGTATTTTTAAAAAATAGCTGATTATTGTTTCTCCCTTTTACTTTCTAAATTTTTAATAAATTATGTTTTTATCTTCATTGTTTTTAGCTTTATTTTCAGTTTAGCATTCTTGTAATGCTGTTTGTATTTGCTGTTTTATTCACTAACTTTCTAATGCTTAGTGATTTCTTCCAACATTTATTTTAAAACAAGACAATGTGGGTCAGTTTAACCACTGCTGTTAGACATTGTACTGGAAGTTCCAGCCAGAGCCATAAGATAGGAAAAAAGAAATCAAAAGCATTCAAATGTGAAAGGAAGAATATTCATAACATGGTCTTGTAAACAAGAAATCCCCAAAAAGTTCACAAAATGGGTAATGGGTCTAAGAAACAAATTTAACAAAGCTGCAGAGAACACAATCAACTCATGGATGTGTGTTGTGTTTCTCTATACCATCAATGAGCCATCCAAAAGAGAGATCAAAGAATTAACATCCAAAATATCTTAAACCAAGGAGGTGAAAGATTTGTACACTGAAAGCCAATAACCATTGCTTCAGGAAATTAAAGAAAACCTGAATACATGAAAAGATGTTTATGAGTAAAACCTAATATTGTTATGGTACCAATACTATCCAACACCATCTATGGAGTCAATACCAAACCTATGAATTTTCCAACATAGTTTTTTGTAGAAAAGGAAAAGCTGATTCTCAAAATCTTATAAAATTGTATGGGCTCCCAAATACTAAAAACAATCTAGAAAATGAATAATAATGTCAGAGCATTTGCTTCACAATTTTAAGACCTACTACAAAGTTCCAGTAATCAAAACAGCATGGTATTGACATAACTATTACTAAAGAATATAATTGATAGCTCCAAAATTATACTTGTACATCTACGACCAACTGGCTTTTGACAAGGTTGCTTAATACATCTGATGAGAGGATGAACAATTTCTTTAACAAATGATGATGGGACAATGGAATTTTCTAAAGAATAAAGTTGAGCTTGTACTTCACATTCTTTAAAAAAAAAATGAACTTAAAATGGATAAACGACCAAAGTTTAAAAACAACTAAAGAACCTTTGGAAGAAAGCCTATGGAAAAAAAATAACCTTAGATTTAGCAGTGTATTCTTGGATGTGATTCCAAAAGCACAAACAACAGAAGAAAAAATAGGTACTTTAGACTTCATCAACACTTGCAACTTGCACATCCAAGGACACTATCAAGACTGAAGATTTCCAGCAAGATGAGCTAGGAGAGGTTTTAGACTTGTTTTCCTCCACAAAGAAGGAACAAAACGAAAGGATCAACAGTTGCTATTCAGCTAGAATGTTTGTAGACAGTGTTGGAATGCAGCTTGGATGACAGAGAAGCTTTGGAAAATTGACTCAGCCTGGCCTTATAAAGAAGGGAATGAAGTTCTTTGCATCAAGCAATTCAGAATAATTTAAATCTGACAGAGAAAAGATAAACAAGAGACCTCCAGCAAGCTCCACGGATATCATGGCTTCCTGAATGTTTTGCTCCTGGGAATCCTGCAGCCCTCAGGGTCCTGAGCTCAGTTAGGGGCCGTGCGGTACTCACTGCTCCTCAGGCAGCACAGTCCACATGTGAGAACAACATGAGTGAATGAATAAAAATGTGCCTTGATGCTGTAAATTAATTGGACCCATGACCTTCAAGTAATTTAATCTTTCGTATGTTCTCATGTTTTTCACTAATGCCTGATAGAACTACTGATGCTTTCAGTAGTTTCCAATTTAATGGGCCTTTGACATTTTCTTGAGTTGCATATGCAAGACTTTTCTTAATCAGCTGAGGGAAAGAAAAACAGGAACCTGCTTTTATCACACATGGAAGCATTTTCTGCTCAGCTAACTGATGCTGAGAGGTTGATTTCTCAAAGATACAACTTTGAGTCAGATATTCCCAGAACGAACACTCTCCCACATCCAAATTCAAGGATGGAGAAAGGAGGATACTAGATACAACATTAGTGAGCTTCCCCCATTCTCAATGTCTTTTTAAAATTTTCTTTACTCCCATGTAAAAATAATCCCTGGAATTTGAAAATCAAATAAACCATTTAATTCAAAGCTATAGTTTAAATGGAACATATAATGAATGTGACACTTATGCATGAAGTTTTTTATAAAGGATTATATTCTTTGCCACGTGTTCTGTGTAAATTCAAACACAAGGGAAGAATGTGAAATAAGAATCATTTTTTGATGGCAAATTAAAGTCGTTTCACATAAATGACTTTTATGATATACTTCATGTATGAATTAATTAATCACATATGACATTACTTTTTTGAACTAAAAATGTACTTTTCTCAGACATTCTGGGAAATTGCATGAAATAAAAGTAAGTATTGAAAGAGTTTAAAATGTCCTTTGGGGAGAATGAAATGTAGTTTAGTGGCAGAGCACTTGTCCAATCTGTGCAAGACCCTGAGTTTGATCCCCAGAACTTCAAAAAATTTCATGCAAGACTTTTCATATGAAAATTGATAAAGTTACATCTGTTTTAGATAGAACTCTAAGCATCAGGCTTCAGCAGCTACTTTGATAACAAGAAAAGACTCAAACCCAAAGTCCTCAAGAGCTTCTAATTTCTTAACACAATTGACTTCCATCAAAATGGCTAGTCTTTTTTGTATGTTTTGCAGAACTCAATTTATTTAGGTAAAAGTAGTTATTACACAAATCAGTATCAGTAGGGGTATCCAGCCAATTGTCTTGAAGTTTCTTCCAAGCACTGCCTCACTTTTACTATCCCACTGTCATTTTTAACCTGGGATATGATTAGTTTCTTTCATCTCTTTCATGGATACTATATATTATTATATAAATGTTTTATATAACACAGACTGGAAAAATATAAATGATAACAGTGATTAAAATTTTTTAAAAATCTACATTAATATGCTCTACATCCATTGGTGGTGAGTTATCAAATGAGTTAACTCAAGTAGACTGCATTCTGGGTTCAAACTAAAGTGCTAACCTGGTTAAGGTAATAAATAACCTCTTTGGAACTTAGAAAAAAATTTTAAATAAAAAAGGAAAAAGGGGTGGGGGATTTAGCTCAGTGGTTCCGGTGCCTGCTTCACAAGTGCCAAGGTCCCGAGTTCAATCCCCGGTACCAAAAAAAAAAAAAAAAGTTTTTTGGATTAGAATAAATGTTCCTCCAATTCTAAAGCTATCAAAAAAAAAAACAAAAGTTTCCTCTTGATCTGGTGCCCCACCCTGGGTGGTGATGGGGGACAGCTAGCACTTTTTTGCTTCAGTTTGCCTGGCTCAGAGCAACAGGAGTGAAGACTTCTGGGACTTCTAAATACAACACAGAAGCTCCTTAAGGGCAATGGAGTGTCTAATTTGTTTGCATGTTCAGGCTCAGTGTCTTTTTAAGGGTCTAACACTAAACCAATGAATTATGATTTCCTGGTTATATGGAAGTACATACCTTATACATGTTATTTTTATTCTTTTCCTTTTTTATCTTGTCTTTTCCTTTCCTGTGTTTTTGGGAATACTGAAAGAACTAAAAAGAAGGAAAGAATACAGGAGATTTTAGCAGACAAACTAGTGAGACGAATGCCTTTCTTTACAATTTTATTCTTTCTCATGTAGCTATATATTTATTTAATACATTCTGTATCTATCCTATGCCAACAAAAATGTAAGTTTCATAAAGGCTGGGATTTTTGTTTGTTCACTGATATATTTTCCAAATCTAGAACAATTGTGTGTGGCACATGGTTGGCACTGAATAAATAATCACTAAATAAAAAGTTAGTAGGATTCAGCATTTTGAGAGTAATAATATAATATAATAGCTCTAGTGACAGCTCATGAAGGTGGCACAAAAGCAAAAAGCAAAACTGAATAGTAAGACTTCAGTACATATTAGCAGTTAGTAACATCAGGTGTTTATCACCCCTGAGTTTTGCTAATGGAAAAGGACTCAAGAATATCAATCTTATGAAGAAATAATGTGAAATGCATTCAACTAATAAAAATATGAAATATGTAAAAATATCGATTCTTTCAAGAGTCTAGCTTTCATCAATTATGTAAAGGGTCTTGTTTTCTTAAGCATTTTAACATCTCAGATACAAACAGCTAGAACACAGAACAAAGATACATATATATCATATATAAGTCATATATAGTCATGTATACACATGTATATATATCCATGTATTATATACATTTTCACCATTGTGGCTTTTAAAATTTAAAATTGTGATCCTTGCTAAACTTAGTCATTTGAGTCCTCTATAAGGTATTTCTCAGTGAATTCTAATAGTAAGTATAATTATTTTAAACAAACGCCCAAAAGCAAGAGTGTAATACATATGTTACCTTGTAGATATCTATCTTTAAGAAAGATAACAGACTCTTAGCAAGTTGATTTGCTTTTCATTTTGTTTCCCACTCTTCCTACAATCGGCCTTTCTTTTCATTGTTAAATAGGATGCAATCCTGTGATCTTTGATCAGTCATTCCAGACCAATCACTAACAATTCTGTAATTTATTTAATTAAAATGCTTTCTAATACACTGTTTGAATTAAAAACATAAACTTTTGTAGGTAAACTTATGCTTGAAATATATTCTAAAAATGTAAGTAAAACAGTTGTTGCATTTTACTTGAGACATTGAACAATCTTAAGTAATCTGTTTTTAGCAGAACATATTAGTAAATTATGTACTATTGGTCACAGTAAGAAACACAGTAAAAAAAAGTATAGTGTATCACCATAGGCTATTTGCTGCAATTGGATATATATTTAGATGTGTGTGTGTATAAAATCATTTCACTTAGAATTCTATAAATTAAGTGTTCATATGCCAACAAAATTTATATTCTTGCATTGCTAATTTTTGTAACAGTTGAGGTAAATAAGTAAAACTACATAAATAAATAAAAATCATAATTTCAAATTATTTCTTATAAAAAAGAGAGTTTCAAGTGCTCTGAACAAAAGATAAATACCAGGAACAATTTTTCCTTAACACTCTGAGTCCTTCTGTCACCTGTGGAACACAGCATAGAGGATAATTCTCTTGAAGGACTAAAGTCAGGTAGGGATCCACTTCCCTCGCTCTCTGTGTGCTGCTCAGCAATGACGTGAAATAAATCTTGAGTCAAACCTTGAAATTCTAAAATAAGGGAATGTTGACTCTGAGGATTGTGAATTGTGAAAGATTCACTGCAGTGTTGCCCTAACTGATCTCTAACATACTTGATGTAAAGTGTGAGATAATTAAAAGCAAATGTCAAATGTTTCCCTATTTTGTTTCTCTAAGCAAAGGCAGACTAAATATTTAAAATGCAACCAAATACTTTCCATGAGTTTTGTGTAGCCCTAGTTCATTTTTCACATTGCTGTACGGTGTTTTATTGCCTGGATATGCATTTTCTCCTTTTGTTGTTGATGTATATTTAGATATTTGGGATATAAAAATAGTGTTGCTATGAACACTACATATCTAGTGTAAATGAATTCTTCATAGTAAAATCCCTTGAGAGTAGATGGTTTGTTAAGTACATGTGCAGTTTTAGCAGACTGTTAGAGGAGGAGCCTAGGAGACTGTCAATTTACATTTTCACTAGTGCCTTCCAAGAGATAGAATAGCTTCTCGGTTCACTCACGCAATTGATTATTGTTTTTGTTTTAAACTATAGTCATTCTGGAGACTGTAGTAATGATTGTTTTATTGTGCATTTTATTAAAGGGTGATGAAGATAATGACCTTTATGTGGTCATTTACGTGTCATGGCCATTTATTCATCATCATCTTTGTATACATCATTTTATATCTTGTCTATTTTCAAGGTTAGGAATCTTACTGATTTTCAATATCATTTACATAGTTTGATACAAGCCCTGTATCAGACATATGTTTGCAACTTTTACCCACTTTGTCTTACCTTTTTAGCTTCTTTTTTTGTCTGTTATAATTCATTTTATTTTTTACTTTTTTGGTACCGGGGATCGAACTCGGGTCCTTGTGCTTGCACAGCAGGCAGCGAAACCACTGAGCTAAATCCTCTGTCCAATTCATTTTATTTTTTATGGAAATAAATTTTAAAGTTCTTTATATTTTAAAAATTTTTATTTCTTGTAGTACATAGTTTCAGTACATAATGATTACAATCATCATGGGGAGTTGGTAATGTACATGACTCATCTTAATTTTTTTTAAATCCCCTTCCTCCCCCACTCCCTCTCGCAAAATCTTAGTCCCCGTCCCATTGACCAACGATCTTCTATCTGCCTATTTCATATTGTCTGTCTTTTATTTTGCTCTTTTGCTTATACTTTGGGTTTCACATATGATATTTAAGTTTGTGTATCTGATTAATTTAACTTAACATTATGGTCTAAACATGCATCCATTTTCCTATAAATGATTCAAATTTATCCTTTTTCATAGGATAGTAGTAGTATGTTGTGCAAAAATATTTTCTTTATCCATTCATCTGTTGATGGACATATAGGCCATTTCCAAGATTTAGCTATCACGGGTTGTGCTGCTGTAAAGGTAAGTATGTGTGAATCACTATAACATGATGTTTTTAACTCTTTCAGGAAGATACTCAGAAGAACACCTGGGTCAAATGGAATTTCTAGTTTTAGATTTTTGAGGAATCTCCATACTAATTTCCACAGTGGTTGTGTTAGTTGACATTCTTACCAACAATGTGAAGGGATCCTTTCACCCTCTGCAGCCTTCTCAATGATTTGTTGATGAAAAGAGAATCTTAGTGTTGCTCAAACACATCAATGTTGCATTGTTATGTTAATAATGTTTATGTTAGTTAAGAAGTCAGATGGATTCTGTGAGAATTAAGATCATGGAGTAACACCATGGGAGCCACTGAGTTTCAGCTTTCTTTTAGGAAAAATTACTATGGATTCCGTTTTTTCATGTATATTCAACTATTCAAAATTTCTATTAGTTTCCAGCCTCAGGGTTCTCATGTTTTTGCACAATTGCCAATCAGCGGCACCGATGCCTTTGATCTAGACTGTTTTTACAAATATTTATATGGTAGTCAGCTTGGAAGATAGAGATAGTGTTTCCTTGTTTGGTAAAGCATAGAAGTTTTAGTGCCCAATAATAACAATAATTTCTCCTTTTAGAGAAAATTCAAAGATATGCTTGTAATTGTTTAAATCTGTGATTGTTTGGTTTGGTTGATTTCTGGGGACACAACATTCTGCACACACTTTTCTTTGTGATCCATATATCTCATACCAGATTTTCTTTCTTACATATCTTGTTTGGCTGAATATTTCTGAGTCAACTCTACATTCCCTATATTATTATTAACTGAACCTTATGCTGCTTTAATCCACCTGTTGAATTCTGAATTTATTATATTTTTGTTCTAGAATTTTGGTACTTATTTTCTTTTCAATAGACTATGTGTTTAGAGCAGCTTTAGTTCCTCAGCAAAATTGGATAGAAGGTACAGAGACTTGCCATATATTTCTAGATCCGCAATTTCATAACTTTTCTTATTATTGGCCTTCATCAATATCCCAACCTGAGTGACACATGTGTTACAATTGATGAGTCTACATTGACTTATTATCATTGTCAATCAAAGCCTATGGTTTACATTAGTGTTCATGATTAATGTTTTACAAGGTATGGATTTGAACAAATTTAAACTGTCATGTATCCATGATTGCTTTAAAAGTACTCTATGCTCTCTGGATTCATCTCTCCTTCTTCTGAAACCTTCAGCAACCAACTATAATTTTTACTGCACCTACAGTTTGCCTTTTCCAGAAGGTCATAGTGTTGGAATCATATAGTATGGATCTGTTTCACACTGGCTTTTTACTCAGTAATATGCATCTTTTCATGACTTGATCCCTCAAATCTTCTTGGCATTAAATAAGATTCCCCTGTCTGAATGTACCACAGTTGATTTATCCATTCACCTACTGAAGGGCATCTTGGTTGCTTCCAAGTTTTGGCAATTTCCATTTATGTTTTGCATTTAATTTTGACATATATCTTAAACATATTTCCCCAAAATTACTTTAGGGTCTGATAATTATGATAATATATGGATCTCTTAACTGTCTGATTTTCTCAGTAATTTTGTGTGGAATGGAATTTTCACTAAAATGCTGAAAGCTATGTATGGAACAACTTGTCCCCATTCTTCTACCTATAATCTATCTTCTTTATTAAATAAAGCTTTTTAGCTCCATTTCAATAATTAATGCACAGCGACTAATATTTTATATGTATGTTCATATTTTTCTTTTAAGCCTCAAATGAGATAATATTTTCAAGTCTTAAAATAAAACCATAGTTTCATATCCAGAGAAAATTTTCACAAGTGAAGGTGAAACCAGTTCAAATGGTGCATGCCTGTAACCCTAGATCTCTGTAGGCTGAGGCAGGAGACAGCTGTGGCTTCATGAGTTTGAGGCCAGCCTGAACTACAGGAAGACCATTTCTTAAAAAAAAAAAAGACAAGAAAAACAGTGCAGGTGAAATTAAGACGTTTTCCTGAAGAAAAATTAAGTTAATTTGTTAGCATGCAATTTGCTCTAAAGGAACCACTAAGGTTTTTCACACAGAAAAAAAGTATTAGAAACAAACTTGGAATATCAGTTATAATAATATCAAGTGCTGGCTAGTATTGGAAGCAGTTAGAACTATCATAAATTGATGGGCATGCAGAGTAGTATATTCCTGAAAAAACTCTGGTAATTTCTAACAAAGAGAAGTATATACTTTCCAGAAGACCCAGCAATCTCCCTAGCTCTGTCACAAAAAGATCAACCCCATGAATATTTATTTCACTTTCATTCATAATTGCCCCAAACTAAAAACAACCCAAATATTCAATGAGCAAATGGATAAAGAAACTTGCATATTGGCTCACTGGCACACTAGTAATTAAGGATGACAAGTAAAAACATCTTTTTATTTTGATACTGGTTGTGTCAGAGGTTTAACAAGTCTATAGATATGTTTGAAATCACAAAGTGTACACTAAAAGAAAACCAAGATCAACATAACTATTTTAATTTTTAAAATATATGGAGTCTCACATGTTGCTCAGACTGGCGTACAACTCTTGGGCTCAAACAATCTTCCTGCTTCAGCCTCCCCCATAGCTTGGTTTACGAGTATGTGCCACCACACCTGCCTCCACTTAGTTCCTAATTAAAAGTAGACATATGTCTAGTTACAAGTTTTAGCACTCCGTGAAACCAATGAGCAAGAAACCAATAATTAAGAATTATTTTAATGGTTTAAATAAGTGTTCACTTTATCTAGTGTTGGCTTATCACCAGATTTTGAAATTTGTAAATGATGTCATTTATTTACTAGACTGTAGGGATAGAAATGGGAAACAGGAATGTTCAGACATTTAAGAGTTTTGGAGACAAAAATAAGAGTTGTCTTCATTACAGTATTCAGACAAAAGAAAGAACTGAAGGTGAAATATCAGATTTAACCAAGTGGATACAAGTTGGGGTCTCTTACTGAGTTAGATGTTGGAGCAAAATTTCACCTGTGTGGATGGAGATCATGTGCTTTGGTACCTACTGAGGTAGATATACTCATCAACAATTTCTAGACTAAAATAAAATACATTACTATATTTATGATGAATTTCTCGCCAGGGTGAAAATTTTTCCATAAAAATTTTTTTCAATGTAAATCATATGTCATTAAAGATGGACAGAGATATTCATATTATAATTTGGCTTTTTATTCATTAAATATATTGGGTAATTGATAAATACCTCCCCTTTTGACAAATAAGGGAAAACAAGGAATAAAGTGTTCTCAAAATATTCACGATTAATAAAGAAAACAGGGATTTTCCTGTTTTGTTTTTTGTTTTTCATTTAAATTCATACGCTTCATCACTGAATATAGGGATACTCAGAGAGAGATCACTGAGATGCTAGAGCTCCATAACAAAAATCTATCAAGGCCAACAAGCTTGGTTTTACTACTGGACCTCATTTGGTGATGGTTAATTAAAAGAATCATTTGCATTTGCTAATGCAGATGTTTAGTTTCTACTTAATTATTAAAAAATCATGTGATTTAATTTTAATTTCAATTCGTTAGTGGTTTGGTTAACTTTTCATGCTCACTCAAGTATAGCCCTCGTAGCTGACATTAATTAACACCTCTTGTGCACTGATTTTTCCTCATACTTGGTTTTATTGGCTTTCCTCCCCTGCATGTCCCTCCCATCCTTTTTCTCTCTGTTTCCAGCATGTTATTTAGCACACTGACTCCGAAGGAGCTTGTGTTCTGGAAAAGGATGCCATCAATTTCCAAAGAAACAAGCCTCATTTTCCAAAAATTGGGCATGCTCCCAGAAGATATTTAATGCCTCATAGTTTTATAGATAGCTTAAGCCATAAAGGAGAAGAAACTAATTCCCTCTCCATTCTCATACTCTCCTAAATTTGAAACAGAGCTGTCCTTGTTCTTGATGATTTGTTTTGATATTCTTGAACAATCTTTCTGAGATGCATTTTTATTCTTTCTTCTGCTGTATTCATTATTGATTTTATTAATCTTCCATTCTACATGATGCAGCCTGAATAGGATGGTATGCAATTATTAGGTCAAATCAGCAAATATCCAGTTTAGAAGCCAGGTAATTGTTAACCAGGAAGGTGAAATATTTTTTGTGAGAAGTGTTTATATAACAGTAAAATGCCTATTTAAAATTTTGCATATTTTGGATATTGAAATTTTGTCTGAAAGACATTTAGAGCTATAATTTTCAATCCAGAAAAATGTATTTTACAAATAAAAAATTATTAGAAATGTAGCAATATATTTTGCTGAGATTATTTCTAATATATCTAAGATTCCTATTAAACATTATTTTTGACATCTATTGAATTTTGAACTCAATTTATACCTCTGTGAAGTTAATGATTCCTTATGTGAAATAATCAATAAAATTGCATATTTGCAGAAAAAATTCACATTTGCTTAAGGAATTTAGTGTATGTCAATTATTAGAGCACCCATAATGTTTTTCACAGTCCTTACCTTGGACTCTGCTACTGCAATTTTTACTCATCAATTTTATTTCATTCTATAAAAACTGGAAAATATGCAAAGTTAAGCAAGATGCACACTTCCAAGAATCAAGGGAAAAAAGGAAGATTGAGTGCTTCAGTGATATTAACATAGTACTTTTGTATAATTTTTACTATTCTCTTTCTCATGCACAATTTCTTAGTGTTTAAAGGAAAATACGTGGAAATTTCAAATAATTATTTAAATGTTTTCCATTTATTCCATATAAATAAGAGAAGAATCATAATCAACTAAATTCAGAAAGGTAATTTTTAAAAGGCAAATCCAGACTAGATGGTCTGGATAGATTAACATCTATCTCACCTTCTACATATAATGCCTCTTGTGAAATCTGACTGCTACATGTGGCAAATCTTAAAAGTCCTTAAATAGAGTTTGATTGAACTGCTACATTTTTTTGGGTGAGACATTTCAAGTGCTGAAGAAACAAGAGAAATTAAGTTAAGTTTATTATTCAGAGTCTCAAGGAGAATAAATTAATATATTTTATGGGTTTTGGTTACTTGTATACTTCTTCATTTTACTGTACAAATGTGGTGTATATTTATAGAGAGACTCTTAAAGACTCGGGAAAGGATAAACTATAGAAAATAATTAATCTTTCATTACTTACCTACAGGTCTATGTGTGTATTTGAGGCTGAAATTTGAGGTTAGAAGTCCAAATCAGGTGGTCTCATCATCTTTTCATTGGTGAGGGTCTCATGCCAGATGGCAGCACAACAGTGGAAACCTGTATGGGAGATATCACTTGATAGGTAAAATTCCAGAGACTTCAGGGCCCCATATTGCTCTTTTTCAGCAACTCATTCTCACAAACATTGAGAGACCTACAAGGATTACCTTAACCTTTTCTCCAGCACCTACAATGACCTAATTGCCTCCCACTAGGCAACACCTCCTAATGCTTCCATCACCTATAATACCGTCATATTAGGGACCAAATTTTCAACACATGAACCCATGGAGGACCTGCTCAAACCCTATCCAAACCATGGTGAGAATGATATTGCATTGGAAAGAAATCAGGAAAAGTAATATCAGAGCAACAAAATGTCTGATATCATAATGTAGTGGGGAAAAACAACCCACCAAACAAAAACAATATGACATAAAAGAATGATAGCAGAAAGGGTCAGGGCAAATATCTCAATTAGTTAAGAGAGGTTGGAAGGATGTGATCTTTGGAAGATAACCTTAACAATGAGCTGGAGTGGCAGAAGAGAAGAGTTAAGAGTTTCCAGAAAGCATTATGGTCAAATGACAACAAGAACAAACAAACACCTAACGTGGCAATAAGCTTCAAGAAAATATAATGGAGAAAAAAGGAAGCACTAGTTACTCTGATAAACATTGAGTAAGGTGGAGTTTGATAATAAGTTGAAAATGCAAAATAGTCAGGGGCCACATACATAGCATATGTCAGAATCAGGATTGAATCTCCAGCTCTAAAAAAACAGTTTTGCTTTGATGCTATTGAAGTTGTTTATTTTTTCATAAGTATTCACCCATTTGCCTTTCTTCTTTTGTGAATTAGCAGTTAATGGTCTTTGATTATTTTTAAAGAATTTTCATCTTTGTAGATTAATTTGTCAGAAAACTTTATTGTTATTTACATTTCCGGAAATACAGAAATATGCCTCTAATACCAATCATTTCAATTCTGGAAGTTTTGATATTTGTTGAAGTGGTAACATAAAACTATCAGTGATTTTCTCTTTGTGATCTATTTTTCAATGAATGCTAGATGTAATTCAGATTCAGATTCCACTTTTTGGTGTTTGATTTCTGATAATGTGTAAGCCTCAAATTTCACTCTTGCCTTTCAGATTGTTATGGTTTGAACTAAAATGTCACTCAAAAGACTCAAGTGTTCGTAGGTGAAGCTTTTGGAAGATAATTGGATCACGGGGGCACTAATGCCATCAGTGGATTAATCCATTAATGAGTTTATAGCTGAATATGCTGTTAGGATGTGTGGCCTGGCTGGAGAAGGTGGATCACTCAGGGAATGGCCCAGAAGGGGGTAGTTTGGTCTGTAGCCACTTCCTGTCTCTCTTGCTCTCCCTCTGCTTTCTGGTTGTCATAGATTGAGCAGCTTTCTTCTGCTTGTGCTTCTGACGTGGATTTCTACCTTGGACTCCAATAACCGTTGACTAAAACCTCTGAGATC
Source organism: Heterocephalus glaber (assembly GCF_000247695.1). Next base: position 5,585,387 of record NW_004624777.1, read on the forward strand.
ATGAAGCCAAAATAAAACCTCTCCTCATTTAAATTGTGAATGTTAGGTATTTTTTCCAGTGATACAATAGGGACTATTATGAGGAATATTTCTGGTCATGTTGATAAGAATGACTGGGTGTTTCTCCTTCAGTACAGGCTGGAGGAGATTCAAATTTCTCAAATCCATGCTTACATATGGAAACCCTCACCTGGTCTCCTGCCCATAGTAACAACCCTAAGCCAGATTCCATTCCTTGTTATTTTCAGATTGCCTTGTGAAGCCTGCTTTGCTCTCCACAACACCCTCCTGCCAAGCCTTGCTATGTCAGCAATAAATATTTAGAACTTAGAATAATAATTCCAGAAGAACTCCACAAAAACGATTAAAATTCAAAATTACTAAGCAATTACTTTTTTTAATTGCCTTTTTCATTAAATATGCTAGAGCTTACATTTTTATTTTTAGCTATACCATTTACACACTTTGCATTGTTACTCTGTCACCTCTAATAAAGGCCATCTTATCCAGGGGCCTTTGGTGAAGGCTCTCCCTAGACAACTCTGCTGAGATCTCCTTACTGGAGTTCCTTGTAAACATGCTCTTCAGCTCTTCATTCTAGTTCAGTACTTTTTACTCCCAGCCTTTTCTCTTCTTTGTCTCCTTGGCCCTGGGATGGTTCTAAGAGAGGACACTCTTGCTCAGGGTTCCTTCTGCAAGAAGACATTGTCTCCCATCTGTGTCATTACATTTGAACTTCATCCAGTACTGTCCCATAGGAAAAAGTAAAGTACTCAAGGAGCCAGCAACTTCATTCTGGCCTCATTTATGTCATTACAGTAAATGAATAAGTGCTTAGTTGTTACTTTCTATTTGGGCCCTTGTTTATTTGATGTCTTTAGATCCTGGCAGCTCAACTCCCCTCAACACCCACTACCACTTCGCTGTTTCAACCACTTCCTCCTTCTTTGGCTAAGATGTTACCAGGGTGTCTATCCCAGCAGCCATGTTGGCCTACAACTGATCTTAGGGCAGGGGTGAAAGTTCCTCCTGTGAGGAAATCTTCCATTTCAGGAAGCTGTAGGAGGGATTTTTCTGGTACATCATCCTGGAGGAGCAGACACAGCTCACACAGTTTAAAAAATGTACCTGGGAAGGTCTCATCCAGCTACTATGGGCCTCAGGTTTGTCTCTGTGGCTATTGTGATGGTGGTTTATCTTGAATATCAAACTGATTGTTTTAAGAATTAAGATTAAGAAAGCACACTGCTGTATATATCCGGGTGGGTCATGAAACTGTGATTTTAGGGACTATATCTGGTTCCTGGCTTTGTCCTAGGTGACACTTTTCCTCTTTGTTTTGCTTCTTAAAACCATGAATTGAGCAGATTTGCACCACTATGCCCTTTCTTCACATGTTCCTATTTTGGAGCCAGCTGATCATGGACTGAACCACTGAAACCATGAGCCAAAATAAACTATCTCCTCCTTTAAGCTGTCGGTGGATGATTTCTCCCAGTAATGGGAAAGCTGACCAAGGCAGCTATTTTCCACAAGTGGGAACAGAAAGTTCACTCTATTATAACAAAGGTTTGCCTGAAGAGATGGAGGCCAAAACACATGGAATAGGGTCTTTAGAATTTGCATACATATGCAAGTTTGAGCATCTTAATTATAAAGGAGAAAACTGAGACTGTCATAGGTCTATTTCCCAACTCACCAAGTCAAACTTATTTGGGAAAGTCTGGAAACAGAGAGTAACCTCATACTATTTGAAATCTATCAGGAAGATGACCAAAAAAAGTAGAATGAAAAAGAATACTTACTTTGATGTTTTTTTCAGATTTTCATGGTTGTTACCATGATTTCTTCTTAGAAATATACAAAACTTCATAAGAATCCTAGACTATATTATAGTCACTTCATTGCCATGAAATTTCATGAACATAATTATTGTCCTTTAAGCACTATTCATCAATAAGTATTTCCTCAATAAATGCATTATTTCACATTTGAGTGTGTAACAGAGTGAAGATTCAACTTTATTGACTTTGGGATCCTCCTGAGAGATTGGTGGAGCACACCGTGGGTTTCTCCGGGTGTATCATGCAGGTGTGGCTTTGGGTCTTTGTCTGTTCCCTCACCCCTTGCTCTCTATCAAGGTTCCCCTGCTCTGCATTCAGGCTGCTGTGAACTAAGAATCATGCTTTCTGCTATGATGTTTTTGCCTTGGTGCCAGACAACCATGGACTGAATCCCCTTTAAAACCCTTAAATTTCCCTTCTTTTAGGTTGTTGGTATCAGGTATTGTGCCCAGCAATGGGAAAACTGACAAATACTTGTCACTTGAAAAATATTGCTAAACTCATTGGGGATTTATTTTAATAACAATTCATTTTGATAAATTATTACACTATAATATATGATTAAAATGAAAAAGAATTTTCTGTTAATTGAAAGATAGCAGGCAACATTAAAATTAAATTACTCACTTCTCCTAATTTATGGTATGGGCCAAAGAAGAAGCTGAAAAGAATTTCTAATATTAAAAAGTTAAAAGACAGTTATCAGAGGCAATTGAGAAACCATGCATCTGTTTTTCCATTTCTTAGCTAATACCAGTCATTAAAAAGTTTTATTTTCTTACTATGTTCCTGAAGCCACATCACATAACTTTTACTATTATCTCACTTAATACTTAAATACTGGTGAGAAAGATCTCATGCATATATGTATGAAAAAAAGAGTAGTCTTTTTCTCTATGGATGAGAAACTCAAGAGTTAGAAAGATCACATAAATTGACTACAGATATTTGTCAGCTTAGGCTATAGATTAAAATTCAGAGTATGTGAAATCAAGAAACTCTAGAGATTTATTTCCATGACAGGATTTCAATGCATCTTTCTGTAAAATCTATTATTTATTTAAGAAAAGACAGCTCATGGAAGTGTCAGTGAATCCTGGCATGCACCAAGTTTAAAGTAATTTTAGACAATAAGTAACTTTTTATGAAAATTGAGTTTGTGGAAAGGAATACTCCATTTCCTTTTCTCATGAATCTTTTCTTGGTAGCAAGTTATTACAGGACTTGCTCCAGGTACATGCTGACTTCTCTACTGTACATAAAAAGTGAACTGATAAAAGGAAAAATGAAAGGCATTATCAAATATCAACTGTGCACCTGTTAATTGGAGGCCTGAAGTAAGCCTTGGCAGATGTGAAATATTAAGACTGTGTGAAGTTCAAGTAAAACACATTAGAGCTCAGTGAGAAACTGGTAAAGGAGGAACATAAATATGAACCCATATTTTAATCATGGTCTTTGTCATTACATGTCTTCAAACTTATTACCTCATAGGTTCTTTAAACAGTACCCAGTTTTACTTTCTACTTTCTGACTTAACTTTGTGAATGATTAAATTTCTTAGCGTTCAATGTTATCTTTTAAGTACTATCAAATGATAATTGTACTATCTACAAATGCATTATTTGGCATTTTAGTCTTTGAAAAAAATCTCAACTATATATTTAACCAACTCCAAAGAGGGATTATTTTCTTATCATACAAATGAGAACTTCGTTTTCTTATCATCATTGTATTGCCACAGAAAGGAAGACTGTGTGTGTGTTAAAACCTTACTCAGGTAACACTCGAAGTATACTGCAGACAAGAATTTTCAAGTTGGGGTTTATAGTGACACGTTCTTTCAACTGGAAAAGAGAATGTGCCAGGGTTTCTATTTATCGTTGCTCTTAGTTTACATTTATAGGTTATTTTTGCTTTCAAATTTTCTTTCTTTATCAGTGTATTTCCTGTGTTTAATCCAGAATAAATACTTGAATATTTAGGATTTTATTATCTTTTCCTGAGGATATTTTTATTTTGTTGTCAAGATACCAAACAGTATATTTTTCTATTAAGGAAAATATATGCTTATTGTAAGGCATAACAAATACATTATCATATTGTGAACATGTTGAAAGACCCATTTTAAACAAGTGAACATTAAAATGAAATTTATGCATACTTACAGTCTCATACATATGTGTGTGTGTGTGTGTGTGTGTGTGTGTGTGCACTGTGGATACACATATATTATTTTCACTTAAGAACAGAAAAGTCATGTGGATTATTAAGATGCCTTCTGTGATCAGAACTTTCCACTACAAGGGCAATATTATAGCATATGTATTTATTTATGTGTATATAAAATGTATATATCAGAGCAATATATTGATAGTTTTACCTTATATAATAGTTTTCTTTCCAAAAACTTCATTTTTTCTCTATGATTCTGTTTATTAGAAGAAAGCCAATGTCTGCTTCTGCTTTTTTCTTTTTAATTATCTAGGATTCATATATGACTCAAGTTAAAAAATGCTGAAATAACTTAAAACCATTCTAACGGTCTATCACACAGTATTTACTTATTGCTATTATCTTGATTTCTGACATAATTATTCTCAGGCTTTTTCTTTCAACTTTAAGCCTTATATAAATTCTATTAGCATATTTTCATATTTATAATTTTAGTTAATTAGAAACATCAATTGTTCATTCTGCTATGTGTTATAAACATATTTTCAATATTTTCTTTGTGAGATTTATCTATTGTGAGTTGTATTCTGTGATTTGATCATTTTCACTGTTCTATAATATTCTACTGCATAAATATACCACAATGTATTAATCCAAAATACTATTAATAGGTCTTTTGTTGTATTCCAATGTTTAATATTATTCATATTATTCTCCATATTTCCTGTCACATATGTACAAAGGTTTTTCTTGGGTATTAAATTGGAAATAAAATTGACTATTTGGTTTACAAATTTTTACCTTTGACAGAAAATAGAAGACAACTGCTTTCCAAAGTTTTAGCAATTAACATTGAATTAATAATGAATTTCCATTTCCTGCTGATATAAAATATTAACAGACTTCTTCTGATAGATATATGATGGTAGGTCATTATAATTTTAACTTGTATTTCTCTGAGTTATAAGCATAATAATTGTTAGTGATGAGATTCTCTTTTAGTTGTTTTACTTTTCCTTTGTAATATTATGTGAAACTTCTTTATAATCTTTGATGAGTAGTATTTTATCAATATGTTGTCAGTAGTTATTGTCACAATAATTTTTTGTAACAAATCAATACCAATCCTTAATGTTATGCAAAGCAAACATGTATTTATTTCATCAGTTTATGGTGGGAACCTAGGTTAGACATGCTGGGAGGGTTTTCCAGTTGGTCTTGGATGGGCAGGTCTGTCAGTTTGATAGGATCTGGCTGATATATTATTAACAACATAGTTCACGTTCATATATTTTATTTAATTGTCCACACCTGTCTTATTGAATAATAGTTCCTAATTATTTGTTATTAATAGCAGAGCTATAATTCATGTTCCTACAGAGAACAACTTTTGCATGTTTATGAGTAGTAAGTTCTTTTGGATAGATACTTAACAGAACTGCTACAGCAACACAAATGCAAATTTTACTATCTCTTTGATTCTGTCAAAATGCCCTTTGAAAGCTTATATCAATTCATTCTATACAGATGTTATGTGAAGAATCCTCTTTTCTCTTTACTATCAATTAGTTCACAGTGTAGTTCATTATTATCTTATTATTTTGCCAGAGAGTTGTCTCTTTTTTAAATTTTCAATGTCTTTTGTAATTACTTTTTCATAGTTTGCAGTTTTCCCATTAAATTATCTGTCTTTTTCTTGTTGACTTCTAAGAGTTTCAAACTTTCAATATATATTCAATATTTAGTCATTAATTTATGACCATTTTATGCATATGAATTTCTTCTATACACCCAAATTTGTCAGCCTTTTTTTTTTTGTAATGCTAGAGATTAAAACTGGGGCCCCATACATGTTAGATAAACACTGTAACAGTGAGCCACACCTTGAGCCCTACTTTCTTCTTTGAAAGGTCCTCCATATACAAGGTATATCAATACTATCCCTTTTGAAAGCCCTTCACCCCATGAAGAACAAAGTGTTGTATTGCTACTTTCACTTTAAATATATTTATATTTACATTGACATCTCAGATTTACCCAGAATTCATTCTATGCAGGTAAGAATTGGAAATCTGGATTACATTTTTTCCTAATTATAGAAACAAATATTATGGCAAATTTTTATTTATACCTAAGAATGGTTCTGATATTTCCAAGAAATATAATCTTATATAATTAATTATGTCCAAAATAAAATTTTACAAATGTTTTGTGGCACAGGAAACAACTATCAGCCCTATTGATTTTCTTCTTTTCTTACCTTCTCATACTTTTTTTAATGTTTCATTTGCTAATGACACCCACATTTCATAATATTGCTAAAGATTTATTTTAAATCTTATTTCTTCTCTCATTTCAATGAAATTTTGAAAGAGAAGAGAGATGAAAAAAATTGCATCCATTCAGCCTTGAATGAATGGATCTTATATTTTAGATTTGGATTTTTAAATTTTCATACATTATATTATATATTCAATGATGTAAATTATTTTTAAATCAAATAATCAGTTACTTTTATAAAGAATTTGTGTACTCATTACATATGTACCAAATAGAATTTTTAAATATAAATCTGATAATAAAAATGATCTTAAAAGATATTTACTGAAAGATATTTATTGAAAATACTCTGTGTATGTATATGTTTGCTAATAATCATCAACAATCACCTAATTACTTAAATGATGCCAATGTTTTTGTTGTGCCCTAAGTGAACATGAATGGTTTCAAACTTTCCCCACTTGAGACCAAATCTTAATGGGTTTGAGGCTTTCATTTCCTTTGCCTTATTAATCATGAAAAGTCTAAACTTTACTTCCTACTTAACAAGTTAGTCCACCACAGTTCCACAGATTTTGGCAAAAGGCACATTATTTCTGAGTCAGAGATGAAGGACAATTTAACATCCATTGCATCAACAGTAGCCAATGTCAGCACTTTTTGTACAGTTCTGCGAGCCCTCATCTCCCCTGGGTGATGTACACAGGACCAGCAGATCCCCGCACATGGTAGAAGACAGCAGAGGACCCTGAATTTAAGGAATCTTGGCACTAAGCAGTCTTCTCTTTGCTCTTGAAGAAAACAGCATCTCTGTCTTTCGAGGTGTAAGTAAACCTGCTCTTTGATGCAGAAGAAATTATTTTTATCTTTCATGATCATTACAGAAGCATCTTCAGAAAAATAGTCTAGGATAAAGGCCAGTCAGCCCCTCTGCTTTCAATATATCGAGATATGTGAAAGACTCATGGAGAATATTCTCCCAGCAATGTGATTGAGTTAGGTATGAGCATATGTATAATTGTGGCAATGAAAAGTGATGAAAAATCAGATAAAGGACGCTTGAACTTTTTTTGCCACCATAAAAAGGTGGACACAAAGTACATGTTTTCTGTTTTGAGGGATTATCCTTTGCATGGATAATATGTGAGCACCTTATGCAATCAGAACCAACTAAGATACACACATGCCACAAATGGCTGAGCAAAGAAAGACAGAAGTATGGTATATTAACTCTAAGTTGTTCCATTTATCATCTCTGAGACTCTCTTGTCTCTAGACTTCTTGAGACAGTAAATACCAGACTTTTTATGTGCCATTTTTAATCAACTTTTCTATTACTTTGCAATCATAACATGACCTGTAATAAACCCCAGCTAGAAGCGCCTTCACTAACATTAAGAATTTTAATAATTTGCCAAGAATCATAGAGATAAAATTACTATTTTATAAATCTTAAACTTACATGTAATGTGCTTATTATGTATAATTATGGTTATTTTTTATGATTAATATATCATATATGGTTTTTCTGAAAATTAACAGAAAAATTTACATTTTAGTGTGACTAGATTCCTGAGATATTTAAGAGTTGTGTTATTATACAGGTACTTTAAATAGTTTCATATATTGGCTCAAAATTTCTGTGTAATCCTTCATTTCCTGTGTCATAAGTCCAAATGCCTAAGGCTCTTAAGAGTTATACACTGCCAAACCAGAATACTAATCATTTCACCGAATATGCTTAACTGTTCTCATGCCCACAGTCTTATTCATACCATTCCCAGAGAATGCTTTTGACTACATTTGCCAAAACTGGTACCATCGTTCTAGAAACTACGTTTTTGCATTATATTTTGCCTGTATTCAACAGTAAACTCCTTGTGCTTTCATAATGGTCACATTAGAATAAAACAACTCTAATGAAAGATTTAATCCTCGCACTTGGAACCCACCACCATCACCGATATCAATAGCTCTAAGTAAATTACTGTCAGCAGTTGGTGTATAAATAGGTTGATTCTCTCACTTCTTGAGTAGAATAATTCTGAGATGTGGGTTTTTCATCTTTTCCCAGAATTTCACCATGCTCTAGATTCACGTTTAATAGCCCAGAAACCATTTAATGCCTCACCATTGACTGACAGCTTTCCCTGTCCTATATTATGTCCTCTACTTCCAAATCAGTTTTCCCTCCTCTTCTGTGACTCTATTTGCACTTAAATCTTTTCTTAGGATCTGCTTATGAAAGAACTTAAACTAAAATAGAAAGGGGTGGCATATTGTATACCTAAAAGGTACCAATAAACTTAATGAATAAAAAAAAGAAAGGGGTAGAAACAGTGCCAAGAATCAATTCAAAAGCCATGATGTTCAAAAGTCAAGGAACTTATTGCTGGTTCCAGTGTCAGGGAGAGAGCTGGGATGTGATAATCTCTGGAATGCTGTAGAATCCCAGTGACTGACTCTCAACCTGTAGGAAACTGGAGTAGGATTCAGGTAAAAGTGGACTCATTGATTATGTGATTTTTCAAAGTATTTGGGACATACAATGACAATAGATATTGCCAGAATTATGCAATTCCTTGATTCTTATTATCACCCATAGAGAAAAGGAGAGGACATGCTCAGGTGAGCCAATCACCAATTTGGACCAAAATATAAGAGTAAAGACCTGTATCTCCTTAGACTTCTAGGCTAAAAACAAGGCCCAGGATCAGATTATGAGAGAATCAAAATTTCACAATGTTTATTTATTTGTATTTGTTGATTTTTTGTTTGTTTTCAATTCTAGAAGGCCTTTGTTGTTAAAGTAAGGATGATGATACCAAAGTACTGGTACTTTAATATCTGGGATGAGAACATTTTGTGTGAAAATGCTTGACAACCTTGAAACTGTGTACTCTCTGCATGTCTTGGGCCTAAGAAGTGACTCACTCTCCCTTGCTCAAGGGGAGGAAGAGATTCCTCTTGTCTGGAAACCATGCAAAACCCTCACATGGGGCAGATCATCAAAACTGTAATTGCTTTTTTGTGATTTAACTCCCTGTTCCTTTTAAATTACAGACACATAACTGGGAACATATTTCAGCATGGCCCATGGAAAGGATTTCTTATGCTTCAGAAGGAAAATATATATTCACTGAGAGAGCTGCCATACATAGCTAACGTATCTATTGCCAGAAAATATTATAAGATTTTTGGGACTCTACCATAAAGATGGTAAGTATAGAGCACCTCAGCAGCAATAATGATGATGGTGACAGGGAAAGGGGAAATGAGTTTATTCCCTGAGACCCAAAAGTATACCTGCCAGATATATTCCCTAATGGATCCCAGAACTATCACACTACTGGTGGAGGGAGATGATTCTAAAATTATAGAAAGCTCACTGATGACTCTTCTTTATAAGATGATAGATTAAACTTCCACTGTCTTGGGCTCTCTGAAGTCAATGGAGACAACACAGTAATAGAAAAGCACAGATCGCATAGCAGCATTTGGCGCTCAGAAGCAATGTGGATGTCATCTAAGGGAAACTGCCCCACTGAAATCTATGACAATAACTTATGTGTGCTTAGAAATGAGATAGAAAAAATTGACAAATATTTTTGACTCATATAATCAAAAAAGATCAAGCATGAGAAAGTACTTACAATGAAAAATAATAATTTATCATCCAATTTCCACATCTAGCAATTCTACACCCTAGTATTCTTCTATTTAAAGTAGAGGCCAGGTCTTCTTGAAGAACTTCAAACATAATAGCAAGTACATTGAGCAATTATTTCTCCCAATATTTCCGGAGGAGTATTTAACCATTTATACACTGATAAAAGAGTTTTGTATTGCTAGATCTGGAAGCAAAAAGGTTGCCCAGGTACAAAAGCACAGTATTAAAGTTTTCAGATATTTGAATGAAGAATCTAAGATGACAATAATAAATGAATATGCAAAACAACATTATACTGCACTGATAGACTGGGAACATGTGGAGGTGGGTGATAAGTGGGATCCTGGCCAAAGGCTGCCCACCTTGGGTCAGATGATTCTGTCAGCATGCCATATGCTTCTCTACAGTAGAATGCCTTATTTTCTGCCTTCACTCTCACATTAGTTTCTTGAAGCATAGAGTAGAATTTGTAGTAGAAAGACCAAGAAGAATCCTTCACAATACTGTTTGATCCCTGGCTAATACAGAGGAATGTCACATTCTGGATAGAATGGCACAGGCTAGGGTCACTCTCAATAATTTAAAGGATTTAGGGGTCACTGCACCTCTTATACTTGTGTTTAAGTTTCTAGCGTGCCCCCTACAAAAAGAAGACATGAATTGTAGGAATGGCAGTAGATTATCATAAATTATTCAAGTGTCACACCCAATCACAACTTTTGTATCTGAGGTGGTGTGTTTACTGTAAGATATTACAAAAAGTCTGAAACTTGGGATATAGATATTGATCCAGCAAATACATTCTTTCAATCCCTGTAGTGGAGAATCAGAATAATTTGTATTAACCTGGAATAACCAATAATATATATTCAGAATTTTCTTGTAGGATATATTAATTTTCCTAACATTTGTCACAATAAAAACAGAAGGGACTCTGATCATCTGGACATTTCATATTACATCATACTGACCTACTATATTTCGGGCACTGTGTTAGCCTGACCTGGAGCAAAGTGAGCAGCAAGGACACTATGCCCTGCTAAAGCCATATGTGCACCAGAGATAAATTATACAAAATTCAGGGACATGTCACACAAATTTCATTTTTGAGTGCCCAGAGAGTAGGATTATTCCAAGACATCTCTTCTAAGATTAAAGGACAAATTATTTCTCCTATCACTAATAAAAAAGAAACAGTCTGTCGGTCCTTTTTATATTTTAAAGATGGAGTATATACACACTTGAAAGTCCAACTCCATCCTATGTATCAGACTACCTGGGAAACTGTCAATTTAGGTATAATGGGCACATTAAAATAGAGTGTCAAGATCTCTGGCAGGCTCCAGTAGTAGTGACATAGCACAGACCTTCAGAGATTTAGGGCAAGGACACATCAAATGCAGCGAAGAGGTCTTGCTTGTCTAAAGCAGCTCATGAGTCACTATTGAACCCTAATAGAGACCAAGCAACTGAGCAACTAGTGCATTTGTAACCAAAACTGATCTACACTATAGATCTGTACTATATTATGCTACACTATACTGTAGATCTATACTGATCTATACTATAGATCATACACTATAGATGCACTATAAAACTATCAAGTCATGGGAGGAGTCTGGAGCATAAGAAATGGATCATATAATTGAAATTGAACCAATCAAGTGTAGAGTGCATGAAGAACTTACATGTGAAGGTGACCATGTCATCTATTACTTTGTCACTGATGATTTCCCTCAGGTCATACTTGTAGTTTCATAGGGTGCTCCCCATAACCAGCTACTAGAAAAAAGAAAAGCTAAGGGCTGGCTCATAAGAGGGTGGATGGATAGTCTGGCACAAGACTAAGATGTGCTGCTGTACAATAGAATCCCACTACAATATGGGTCTGCAATGTATCTCAGTCAACAGAAATCCAAATTAAATTGGTATAGAACTGACCACAGATAAAAGATATTCATAGAATCGCAAACAGCAGCAAGTGGTTTAACTAGTGGACAGAACCTCTAATAGCAACAATTCAACATGTGATGACCTATTCTGGGAGAGGGGCATCAGTAGATGTATCTAAGGGATTAGGTACACAGGAAATAGGTCCTTCTATCTTCTATTGATGAAGGATTATATAACAAAACAGAGAGGATGACATGTCTAGTAGTGATCAACAACACCACCTCATTTAGCACACTACAACTAAATATATGGCTATGCTTGCTTGGTCAAGAGACCAGCAGGAAAATTAAGAGTTCTTACACAAAAGGAGCAATTGATCCTAATCAAGGAAGTAAGGTTGCTGTTTTAGAGTGAGGAAAGGGAGATGCTTTGGGGGAAACTTTTGGTTTCCAGGTCTAGTAATAACTGTACATAGGTACCTGCAGCACTCGACCCAGACAAGGGTCTAATAGCAAGTGGCTCAGACTCCTCAGGAGTAAAGGGTACAGCAAGCATTGCAGAAGAACAGAAGTGCTGGCTGACAGTGAAGGGAATCTAGAATAAATGGTATAGGAAAAAAGACAAACAGCCATTGTGATTGTAAGAACTGAAACCAGTGTTTGTGCCACTAGCCCTTTTTTATTAAATATGCCTGACACTCATGAAATCATAACTGGTAATCATACTAATGCAGCAACATTGGGAATAAATGAATTTAGCATGAGGCATGAGCAGTGCAAAATCCAGACTCTAATTTCCACTGTACATTTCCTTTCCCTTGAAACTAAGTGTACAGTTAGGCTTCCAAATGCCACCATCTATGTCCAAAGACTCTCTTCCTGTAACTTGAGAAGCTATGGCACACACAACTGCAATGCAGCAATCAGGAAATGCCAATAATTTACCAACTCACATTTAGTGACTCTCTGATTCGATGTATAATTCTCCAACTCCCACACTCCTTAGGAAAAATAATCCTAAGATGTAAGTTTCAGGCCGTTTTCTCAAGTTTCCCCAAGCATTTAATGTAGATTCACCCACTTAATAGTTCACCACCTAATGCCTTCCCCAATTTTGTATCAGCCATTTCCCTACCATGGTTCTTATACTTGACTCCTTGACTCAGAGTCTACTTTGGGTAGAACTCAAAATAATATATTATGCTAGATACAGGGATAGATAAACAGAATTTAGGATCCATGATAGTGGAAATTCACATTTTGGACTGTTATATTTTGTTTTTAATAGACTGAGACATAAGAAAATAAATACAGTGTTTTAAGAGCTATGATGGAACTAAGTACAAATACTTAGTTAGAAAAAAAAAAGAGGAAAATGCCTAACATCCTTGGAGAAGCTCAATGAATCAGAAACAACTTTGTGGAGACAGTGACATCCCACCAGAGTCCTGAAGAAATGAAGACTAAACAAGACAAGGTAGATATCGTTTTTCAGGGTACCGGGGATCAAACTCAGGACTTTGAGCTTGCAAGGCAGGTGCAATGCCACTGAGCTAAATCCCCAGCCCACAAGGTAGATATCTTAATGGGAATCTCATTTTAGAATTGAGTATAGACATGTGCTTACTCATAATTACGCACTTCTATAAGACAGCCTAACCCAAACTTTGAGAGTCTCCAATGTGACTCATTGCCTGTAGGTTATGTGTCTTGGAAAATTTTGTAAAATGCAAAAGCTCTGCTACCCAGCTGATTAAGCAAAAGTCCCCTGCATTTGTGCTTCTTGAATCTATGGAAATGCTGTTCATACAGAAGTTAGTTTCTTCCCATTATGTCTGAAGAGACAATAATAGATTTATTTGTTACACACTTTTTACAAGTAGGTTGCTGGAAAATGAAATTTCCCAAATCCACAGTTCATCACCTTCATACCTGATTGCAGAAATCAGTGATTAGAAATGTAATATAAAATGAAAGAATCTAATTTCTTTCGTGCTTTGAAGCTGCTTTGAGACAGGAAACTTTTTGCTGTTTCATGATGTAATGTCTCCTTATATAATATGCTGTCAGTAGTAAAGAGTTGAGTGAGGATTATTTTTTTCATCTCTTAGCATAAAGTGATGTGAAATATTCACAGAAAAAAATGATCCTCAAAATGAATTAAGTATTTTTTGGAAGATTAATGTGGCAGACATCTAAAATGTAGTATCAAAAATTATTTTTTCTTTCCTTTCTAGACTTACATGGAAATGTACTTTTCCTTGCAGGCCAGTCATTCACAAGTATTGATTTTTTTCCTAATGCCTACTAGACTACGTGACATTGCTTATAGAAGGATTTGTACTTTCACAAATGACTTGGTTTGTCTGGTACAAAATGATTGTGTATAATGTTCCAATAGTTATTTTTGGATGACTAAGAAGATGATCCAATTAATATAGTTAGATGAGGCACCAGCCAAATGCAAATCAAGACCCTATAAGAAAGATAATGAAAAGAAATTATTTGTGCCTTTTTTCAAATAAAAGATGCAATAATGGAAGACAAACATAATCTTTGTTTCTTTCATAATGGAGCAATTTCAAAAGGCTTATGAATTCACTGGGGAAAGTTCTTCCTATTTTATAGCTCAGAGATGGCTGAGGTCTGACCAGAGTAATTTTATCTCTGACTTTGAACTATGAGATTTCTATTACTGAATTTGTGTGGTCTACCAATATCACTTATCAAATTGTTTTTTTAAAATCTTAGTTTTTAAGGTCTTGGAGGTATGTATAATGGAGCTTCAACGTTTGTAATGCTTCTTCCAGACATTTTCTGAAGTGCATCATTTGTCATTTGACTATTTACACTTTTTGTAATCATTTTTGTAAAACACTTTCTGTGTTCTAAGTTGGAAGAAAACACATGAAGAATACATAAGTGATCTCTTTCATAGAAATATAAGAAGGAATATTCAACTAAGAAGTTTAAAATGAATAATACACTGAATAGGATATATGTGATAATTTTGTGATATACACAAGAACTGCTCAATAAGCCATGTACATTCAATGTCCTCAAATGTATATCTGTTATAGACAAAGAAGAATTATAGAAAGATGGTTAATCAAATGGAAGTTGAATGTAAATATTTGAGAATGTAAATATTTAAATGAAATGGCTGTGGGCTTTGGACAGATACTGAAATGGTGACAGTGGCTAAGACTTGACACTTCATAATCTGGTACATTTCTTGCCTATCTGATGATAAGCTAATATATATTGCAATAACTCGATGAAAGAAATCTGTTTGAACATGAAAAAGACAAAGTGACAGTTGCTCTGCATGGCATATACGCATGCCCACCATTACTATTGGGATACCTAAAAATCTAAAATCTCCAATATATGTTCCATGAGAAAACATACTGTTACTTGTTTTACAATGAAGGGCAAATAGCAAGTACTTAATAAAAGCACTGAAACAATTAAGTGAAACAAAAGGACAGTGATAAGTATATATAATGAAATTCTTTACATAATCAGCTATTAAAAAGAGAATATGTTTATATTCACAAAATTGCACACTTATTATTTATAGCTAGCACAGTTACAACTTTTAAAGCCAAACTCCCAGTGTTCTAAATCTGTAGTCTACCAGTTGCCACTTGTGTGACATTGGGCAAATCTATTAACATCTATATGTTTCTATGTCCTCATCTGTAAATGGGGATAATAATAATACCCACTCATATGTTAGCTGCAAAGATCAAATGAATTATCACATGTAAGTTCTTAGAGAAGTATTTGGTACAATCCCAGTGCAATATTCATGTTAGTAATTCTTAATTTAACATAAGAAATGAAAACCACATCTTGGCTTATTTTATCTCACTTAAACCACTATAGTGCTCTCCCCATTTCTGATCCCTTCCCCTATAAGTCAACCAATATATATTCTATTCAGAATAAATCTTAGAACATGATTTTTTCACACAGTAAAAATGTCCACTGACCATAACAAAATAAAAAAATTTTAATCTGGCATTTGAGGCCTCTCCCAACCTAATTTTATAATCAAGTTTTAACTACTCTTGTTCATTTTTCTTATAAAGTAATTTGAATTATTCTTTTTTCTGAAATAATCTTGTATATTCTCAACTATGATCATCATTTTAGCCCTGCTCTTTGATGTTGACCTCCATCTCTCCATGAACCTTTAACTGAATCCAGAAGTTTGAATTTATTTATATATTAAGGATGTGTGCATGAGTTGAGTTGTAGTTATAGTGCAGATCTGGAATGTCCCACAAAGTCTCATGTGTTAAAAGCTTAGTCTATAGCTTCAAGCACTTTTGAGAGGTGGTAGAAACTTCAGTATGTGGAGCTTAGTTGGAAGAAGTTGGTCACTGGAGGTGTTTTTGAACAGGATATTGGGAAGCTCTCCTTATGAGGTGAGTAGTCCTCTTAGCTATATACTTCCCGCCATCATGATGTCATACCTCACCATGGACTGAAGCCTCTGAAACCATGAGCCAAAATAAATCTTTCCTCAGCTAAGTTTGTCAGGTATTTTGTCACAATGACAGAAAGCTAACACAACCCCTCATGTTTACTATTCATTCTTCAGTATTGCGTCATTATTTATAGTATGTGCTATCTAATATTCCTTAGCTTATTCATTAAGACTTTCCATCTCTTCCAAGATTTGTGATGAAAAACTATTTCATCACCTTGAAGACCTTGTGCTACTGAAATAGAATATTTACATTATTTGCAATGTGACATTTTACATTATTGAACTCTGTCTCGGTGATGCACATCTTGTCTTTAACAACTCAAGACCAGAATGCAAGATTAATTTTATGCGCTGGTGATTTAGGCTTTATTCAGTTTTTATTAAACCATAAAATTTCATTTGTAATGTTTCAGTTCTAATAAGTAGTTGTGTGACCATGTAAGGCTAATACTTTTGACAAAATAACTCAGATGTGCCTTAAGTTGTGAGAATAAATGGGAAGAAGATTTAAGTGAAATATATCTATGATAGTGTGATTTTTAAAAGTAAATATTTAATCAGATAATGAAAATAGGAGTAGACTTTTAATTAGAAGTCTCACATTTGGGTTTGACTACTTCATAGTATCAGGGTATTCATTTACCCAAATTAATATGCAGTTTTTTAAAGTGGAAATACAAATTCATAGACAGCTTATCTGATATAACTATTGTCAGTAACAAATGAATCCCCATATTCTGAGTAATATAAAACTTGGTGCTATTTAAATGGAAAGGATTATGACTGAAAAAGTATGAGAGTTTCTAAACTTTCTTGCATCTTTGTATGTAATGATGTTATAACATCAGTAAAACCAAAATTAAGTTTAATAGTTTTAATTCTTAAAAAGTTATTAATTATATCCTAATGACAGATGATCTAGTGGTAGATTTGCTATCTTCTGTCTACCACTGATGGGTTTTATTATAAATGTAGAAAGAGAAAATTCTCCAATGTCTATGAGCCTTGGAATGGAAAGACAATCCGTGGGGAGAAGGCATGATTACATGGAAACTGAACTCTAATTCTTAGGGCTAGGACATAGTGAATACTAAAAGAATCTCTATCAGGTTTCTATTGCAACTTTAAGAAATAACCTCAAGCTATGTGCTTTTAACTAACACATACGTGTTCTCTTGTCATACTGGAAGACAAGTCTGAAATAAATCTCATTAAAACTAAAATCAAGGTTGGTAGAGCTAGTTCTTTATGAAGACTGCAGGAAAGAATACACTTTCCTGCCTTTTTCTAGTTTCTAGAAGACACCTACATTTCTTGGACTGTGGTTGTACATCTTTGATCCTCATCCAGAATAATGTCCTCATCACAAAATCCTTAGCTTAATCACATCTGCAAATTCCCTTTTGCCATGTAGGATAACATCTTCAGATTCTGGGGATCAGAATGTGGATATCTTTTGGGAGGGGAGAGGACATTCGTTATTCAACCCACCACAGTGGGGCAATTTTCCACCTTCAAATGGACCATATTCTACTTACCTTTACTGTCCCACCTAAGTATTTTAGCACTTTGAAACACAGTATTCACTTACATTTACAATAGAGGGAAGGGACAAATGTAAATTGAATATACAAATTACTTCCCAGTGTTAATGCTTTTTCTATGCTATAAAGAGGAATATAACAAATATTTAAGTAGGATAGTGGTCCTTTCTTACCATGATATTCTGATAGACATTTTTTTTAAAATATAGGTTTGGTCCCTTCTTATATTACCTTTACTTGGAGTGAAACTGCTTCTGGTGATCTTATTACTTTCTATCCTAATACTCACTAGAATAAAATTTATTTTAAGTCAGAGTATCAATGATTGAAAGCTTTAAACTGAGAAAACTGAAGTAGGATCTGATGATAGATCTAGGTTGCCTAGCAACAGATTTGCAGGTTTCCATTGTATGGAATGATAGTATTATATAAGACAGTTTAGGAAAGATATGAATGATAAGAACTTCTAAACTTACAAGGAAGCTATCAGTTCAAACTTTGGAAAACAAAGGCACAGAAGCATTCTATGAAGGTGATAGAATTAAAAGAGTAAGTGTGATATAAGACTATTAAAGTCCTGAAGTTGGGATTTCATTATTTCTTATTGTTTATATTTCTATGTTCCTCAATCCTTTATAACTCAATAGTATCTTGAAAAGGCCATAAAAAACCATGACAGTTGGGGACTGGGGATTTACCTCAGTAGTTCCAGTGCCTGCCTCGCAAGCACAAGGCCGCGAGTTTGATTCCCAGTACCAAAAATTTATATATATATATGACAGTATTCTCACAAGTATTGTGACCTATTACTATCAAGAACTACAGTAAAACTGAAATCTTTTGTAAATTTTTTGATATTTATTTTTGCAAAGTTTAGAGTGTTACAAGTTTTTTGTATAAATAAGCAGAATTTAAGTCTTACTAAACACTCATTTTTTAATCAAGTACAATGGAGTTGTAAAGTGATACTTGGAGTCAAGTGATCTAAAAAGGGGTATACATAAAATCACACTACTTTAAAGTCTATAGACAGCATGTACAACCTCTTTTTTTGATGTTTTATCCATGATCACATATCATGAGTCATATTATTTTTAAAAATTCAGGTACATGGTATGTTGATTCAATTTTATACAGTTCATCCATTTAAATATTGACTGTGTTTATATTAGCCCTTGACAAAACTCTAAAATTAGGGAGATATGTTGTTTGCAAATGAGAACGGCACCAAGAGATGCAGGAGAGGAGAAGGGGAGGAGGCATGGGGATAACAAAAGAATTGAGAAGTGTTACATACACATAACAACACCTCATAAAAAATGTAATTGTTATGTACTGCAAACATACACTGATAAAGGATAAATGAAAAGAAAAAAGATTAGACATGAGCTCAGTATAATGGCCTTTCTATCTGCCATTGTGCGATGCAGGCCTTAGCACACTTATGATGGACCGGTTAGCTGGCTTAGCAGACAGCTTTCAAGGCTTCTGCTGAAAAGGAGGCTGCTCAGCAAGCTCCCCTGAAGAGTAGCATTGTCTGAGGTATTTCCTGTACCAGCAAGGTTAGAACCCTGATTCTAAACACAAATTCTTCCAAATTTGTTCAGGGGATCTCTGCCAACTTAGAGCTTCTTTATTAATATGGAAGGCCACAGAGATTCTGGATTTCTCTGGTGAACCAACCACAACCTGCAGTCTTTCCTGCCATGTGAAGCCCCAAACCTCCTCTTTTTCGGAGTTTAGAGGACTCCATCCTGCTAGCCATATATTTGAAAATATTCCTAATAATAAATTTTTATCCTGTTCTATGTGTCATTTCTTGTTTTATTTTCGACCCCTGATTATTCAGATACAGTTCCTGGTGGTGGTTATGTTAGTTTCCTAGGGATGCCCTAGCAAATTCCCACAATGTGTGTGGGTTAAAACAACAGAAATTCATCCTTCCATAGCTCTAGATGCCTCAATCCCAAAATCAAATCAGTATGTCTATGTTCCCTCTGAAGGTTCTGGGACAGAACATTCCTTTCTTCTTTTAGCTCGTGGTGGTTTCTGGTGGTTCCTTGACTACTCCAAATTCTGCCTCAGTTTTCCCACAGGTTTCTTCCCTACAACTCTCTGTGTACACTTTCTTGTCTCTTGTAAGGCCATTCTTATTGTGTTTAGAGCTACCCTGATCCAGTATATAGTATACACTCAAGAATGAAGTGTGGTTTCTCAGAGAAAGGAGCCACATTATTTCCTGGAACAGGGAACATTTATGCTTCTCTTGAAGGGGTGAAAAGCCCAGGAAAAGGTGCCCTCCCACCCTAGAAGGGTACTATCCATTCTACAGATTTGGCCTTTCTAAAAATAGATAATTTAAACATTATTTGTGTTCACTCAATCTCCTTCTTTATCTTAGGACTAGGTTCCCACTCTTTCCTTTTTCAATTAAGCCTATCTAGGGACTTTTAGTATTTCTGAGGAATTTGAGGTGTGATGGGTCTGGTAGGGGAGGAGCCTAAATTTAACCAAGGAAATGCTGACATGGTTCACCTTGGGCAACTTTGGCTGGGTCCTGAAAGTTGCAGTCATCTTAAAAGTACAATTTTAGTTATGATTTCTTTGACTCCTTTTTTAGCTGTCTTTTATTTCTTCTATCCTACCTCAGTATTAGTCAAGCTACTACAATGGTATGTGACAAAAATGTTTATGTAAATGATTTCTAAGAAATGTAAATGAAATGTAAAACTTTAGGACAGTTCCTGTTCCATATTTGTGTTCCCCCTAATTTCATATATTAAAATTTTAAATTATAAGGTGACTGTGTTGGGAAGTGGGGCCTTTGGGGAGGTGTTTAAATCATGACAAAAGAGTCCTCACAGATGGAATCAATGATCTTTTAAAAGTATGCCCCATAAAGCTACCATGCCCCTTCCATTGTGTGAACACAACAGAAAGAAGTTGTCATCTGTGAATCAGGAAATCGGCCTTCAGCCACACATCAAATCCATGAGTGCCTTGTTTTTTTGACTATCAGCCTTCAGGACTATGAGACTGAGAATTACAATTCTGTTGTTTATAAAGTATTTGATCTATAGTATTTTCTTACAACTGCCTAAGGGGAGTGATAGCTCTTTAAGTAAGTCGTTCACCATAGTAAGTTAAACATTCAATAGAAGTGCATAATGTGATTCTGGCATATTTATTCCATCTCTGAGTTTCATTCTCTATCCCAAAGTCCCAGAGCTTGGGAAAGAATAAGGTGAAAAGGAAAGAAATTTTTTCCCAAGCTCCTTAACCACTCAGATAGATTATATTTAGCATTCTTAACATTCCAGTGGGGGAAAGGAAGGAAGAAGTTAAAGAAGCTAGGGCATCACAACCTGCCCTTCCTCTTCACACATCCTGTTTTCCTAGGGAGAATTCTTTCAAGTCCTACTGTGTCCCTTATATAGAGTTGATGACTCTCCTGAGACCCTGGTTAGCTTATCCAGGTCCTCCTTTTCCTTGCTTGTTCTCAAATATCTATGACCAGATTCCTTTTTGTCTACAGTCAGAAACAGCTCACCAGAAAGTAGTCGGTCGCTCTTAACAATACAAATCAAGAATTCTTTGTTTATTTGTGTGTGCAGAGTTAAGTTTCAAAGTTCAGTTGCAGGAATGTCCTCTTATCAGTATTTCCCCATTATGATACCTAGAATATGTGAAAGTACCAGAAATTAGTGTACTTCTATAAGGAATAATTACTGAAAAGAACACAGTGACTTCTGCATTCATTAATTGTGGCCCTTAAATATGCTGATTTCGGGGGGTTTTCCCCTTCCCTCCATGTAAGATTTTCACAAAATATAGGAAAGAAAGCAATTTAATATGCAACAAGTTGACTAAATCTCTCCATGAATTTGGTTAAAATATTTGGGGTAATGTCTACCATGTGGTTGTCCCAACTTTTAAAAATAGAGTGCCTGTATAAGTCCTAGATGAAAAGTGTTGTTTTAAATACTTACATGAAATTTCCAATTATGCCAATTTTCCTGGTAATAGTACATTGCTGTACATAAATTGTTTATTGAAATGGAGTACAAATTTTATAATTTTTAATATTTTTAATTTTACTTAAAAATAAAATTTTAAAATGTATTTAATCTAGATATGTAATAATTAAACACGAGGTAGAAAGTCATCCTCTCCAGTTGCTGCAGGAAGATAATACAGTGTGTGGCTCCTGCTACACAGAATATAAAAATAATCTTGAGATATTAAACTTCTCTAAGGTATCCAAACATATAAACAACCAATGTAATTATGAGCAGTTTTCCCTGATACTGCTTTCTGAAAGATACACCTCCTATAGGATAAAAGGGACATTGGCTTCTCAAAATAGTCTCAGAATTAACACAATGTTGATTTGCAGGTTATTTTCTATTAAAATAACAGAGAGCAAAATGCAAAGTGTAGTTCAATGGAAAACAATTCTAGAAAGTTTTAAAGCAAGTCTTGAGTACTTACAAAAGACTCATCAAATCTGTAATAGTGGCTTAAAAGATGAATTTAAAAGTTCCCCTCAACTATAAAAAACGTTATAAAAATCTGCTTCATTCCAGCTGTGAGTTCAGTTAAGCAACAGTGAATACACTTTAAAATATGACAATGAGCCTTCAGTAAAATAAAAAGTATCAATTAGAAATATTATTTGATATATGAATATTATTTCATAAAACTGTACTGGGTTCAGTACATTCAAATTCATGTTCACTTTATAAAACTAGTGGTAGGAATAGCAAGTCAGAAATGACTCAGGGGCATTAGAGCATTCTTTTAGGACCAGTAGGAAAGCATGGGAGTTTTGATAGTATATTGAAGCACTTGTTTTTTCTGTTGACATTTTCTGAATCTATCATAAGATGAAGTGTTTCAAGGTGAGACTGAAGATGTGTATCCTCAGAGAAGAGCAACTTTGGTTACATTGAAAAAAAGCAGGGGATCTGGAAGTGTGCTATAACCTTATAGTTATGGGTATAGCATGAATGATAGCAACTAATGTTATATTTTATAATGTATTTGGAGACTGATATAATAAAAATATACATTTCTTGAAATCAGAGAAAGATCATTTTCTCTATGCACAACTGTTTCAATAGATGAAGCCTCAAGTTAGGCAGTATGGAATTTTGAATATTTCAAATAGTTTAAGATATTACGGAATCAGTTTTATATTATACTTTAGATACCTATTTTATCATAAAAAATTAATCAGATATAAAATTTGGAAAATATTAATTTAAAAATAAAATTTCTATTCTCTTTCCTACCAGAGAAAGCCATTATTAATAATTTTGGGTGAGTATTTTATTGTTTTTTATTTAACAACTTATCTGCATAACAATATTATAGAAGCAATTCTAATAGAGAAATAAATTATTTATTATTCATACTATTAGAAATACCTGTAAGCAAAACTCAGGATGGAGGCACATCTAAATTTCCTTCAACTGTTATTGATTTTTTTAAAAATTACATTTGTATTTTTCAAGGCCTTGAAAGCATTACCTCAAATGCTGGGATTCAACTCTCTTTTTCAAAATCTATAGATGTACTAATGAAACAATTAACATTTTATAGCACTTTAGAGTTCACAAGGCACTTTCCAAATTTTATTTCTCATGCATAATCTCAAAGGCCCTTGTGATGTGTAAATCTTTTCTATAGAGCTCTTTATAATACAGAGCTACGCATAGAACTCCAAAGCTCTGCACTGCCATTGACTTTTAGTAAAGAAACAGAGGTGCTTCCACGTGTGCTAGAAATAAACTCTTGCCCATAGTTTCAACGGTCTGATCTGATTTGATATGATGTGTAGACTTCATGAAGACTTCCAGTTTACTGTCAAACACTACAGTGCTCTTATCTAGTCTTGGGCCACTAGATTATAGCTATTGCCTCTTTGAATTTTTATCCATCCAAGGTGATTGAAGAACTTATATTTCACAAGACAAGTTTATACACATTCATGGATAGTAGGATTTTCTTCTTGCTAAATAAAAGGATAGACAACTAGCAGTGAACAAGGAAACTTAGACTGACATCTTAAGGGAAGACATCACCACTCTTTTGTGGCATCCACAGATACTCTTTGGTGAAGATTTGCCTACATTCTCTAACAAGAGGGATTTCAGGGAAATTCAGTATCTCACAAGGCTGGAGAGCCACAGAATCTCCACATTGTGAGTGGCTGGCATTTCTCAACATGCTGCTCAAGTGTTGGCATGAAAATTTATCTTTTTACTTCCAGATACCAAAACATTTATCCTATGTAATTGTGAAAGTGCTAGAGGGAGAGTGAAGGAGAGTGCAGTTCCCTGTCCTACAGCACCACTATGAGACCCAGCTGTGTCCTACCCAGAAGAGCCTCTCCCTGGGATTGTGAATGAAGAGAGCTGCTCACTGCCCCTGCTGCATGAGCCTTCTGGGCTGCACCACCTGTGTAAGGCCTGCTAGTTAGTACAGCCAGGAAAAAAAAAAAGATTGAATGGATTATAATGGGGGAGAGGAGAATAAAAACAGAAAAACAGAAGACAGCCCAGCAACCAGGAGGAGGCTCTCTGGCCCCCATTCCACCACTCCCAGGGCAGAGGAGGTAAGGCAATCCCAGCTCCCAGGAAGATCTCCCCAGCCACCATTCTACCACTGCCAGGGCAGAGGAGGTGAGCCAATTCCAGTGCCCAAGAGGAGGTACCTGGGCCACAGTTCTAGTGCTCCCAGGGTAGAGGAGGTGAGCCAATCCAAGCACCCAGGAGGAGACTCCTGGGCTGCCATTCCATTGCTCCCAGGGCTGAGGAGATGAGCCAATCCTAGAGCCCGGGAGAAGGCTCCCAGGCCACCATTCTACTGCTTCCAGGGCAGAGTAGGTGAGCCAATCCCAATGCCCAGGAAAAGCCTCTCAGCCACCATTCCACCACTCCCAGGGCAGAGGAGGTGAGCCAATCCCAGTGCCCAAGAGGAGGCACCTGGGCCGCAATTCCACTGCTCCCAGGGTAGAGGAAGTGAGCCAATCCAAGCACCCAGGAGGAGGCTCCCAGGCACCATTCCACCACTCCCAGGGCAGAGGAGGTGACCTAATCCCAGCTCCCAGGAAGAGGCTCCCTGGTGACCATTCCACTACTCCCAGGGCAGAGGAGGTGAGCCAATCCCAGGGCCCAAGAGGATGCTTCTGGATCTCCATTCCACTGCTCCCAGGGCAGAGAAGGTTAGCCGCATGGGCACCAGCAACACCCCCACACACACAGTGGAAATGAGAAGACACATAAACAAGCCTCCAAAACAGACTTCCGGATCACCTACACCAACCCTGAAGGGAAATGAGATGGAACAATCTGATACTCAACCACCTGGACTCCCTGAACTAGCAACAAAAGAGGATCTGGAAAAAATGAAATCAGAAATAATTTCTCACATAACAGCAGAGATTGTGCCCATAGTGCAAGACATGATTAATAAATCTAGAGAGGACAAAGACAAAACAATAGAGGAGCTGAGGAACATGATGGAATCCCAACATAGGAAACAAAGGGATACCATAAAACAGATACAAACAGGTTTCCAGGAGATTAAATACTCCATTGAAAGTCTACGCAGCATAATGAACCAACATGAGGACAGAATTTCAGATATAGAAGATAAGTTTGCAGTTAGTGACCAGGAAAAAAAAAATTGCTTTAAAATTATAAGGGACCATGAGAAATCAATCCAGCAGCTGCTAGATGATGCAAAGAAGAATATAAGACTGATTGGAGTCAATGAAGAAACAGGAGAGAGTGAAGATGGCATAAAAAAAAAACTGTTCACAGAAGTGATGGCAGAAAACTTCCCAAGCAGGGGAAAAGAACTTGACATACAGATAAGTGAGGCATACAGGACTCCAACTAGCCTTGATCAAAAAAAATCCACACATAGGCATATAATAGTTAGGATTCCAGAAACCCAACAGAAGAACAAAATTCTACAAGCAGTGAGGGAAAAGAAACAAATCACATACAAAGGAAAGCCCATCAGAATCACAGCAGACTTCTCAGGGCAAGAAGAGCTTGGAGTGATGTATTCCAAGCCCTAAAGGAAAACAGCCTCCAACCCAGATTCACGTACCCTGCAAAACTATCTTCAAAATTGATGGAGAAATAAGATACTTTCATGACAAAGAGCATCTTAGGAACTTCATGAATATGAAATCAGCACTCCAAAAATTTCTAGACAATATTCTAGGAGAATACAGTGTGGATCACAACCCCAGGAAGCCCAGCAGAATGAATCCACTGGGTGCGACAAGAAATTAAACACAAAGGAGGAGACTCCAACAAAAAGAAAAAGTCATGACAAGGCTTTTAAAACTTTTGACTTCATCTCTGAAATGAGTGTATAATTCAATCTTGTTATTGTACTGATTAGTATTTTTCTGATTCTAGTGTTGCACACCTTTCCTTGTGCTGCATTGGCTATTTATCATCTTCTTATGTCTACTTTTAATTGGGTTGTCTATTACTGAGCTGTAAGAGCTCTTTATATATTCTGGTCATAGGTTATATGCATTGTAAATATGCTCAGTTTAAGGACTACTTGTCATTTTAACGATGTCATTTAAAGTTCTAAATTTTGATGGAATCTCATTTATCATTTTTTTTGTTTATACATCATGTACTTTGTATCCTAGGAAGTTCTTGCCTACCCTAAATTCATAA
>NW_004624777.1:5613360-5642404 GCF_000247695.1 Heterocephalus glaber
GCTTTCTATATCCTTTTAAATTCTGTAAAATCTGTGGTAATGTCTCCTAGATCTTAATATTGTAATTTAAAAAATGTATAATTGATATTGTGTAATAGGCAGAAAATGTCTAAAGGAGCAGGGGAAGTGGGAGGGGTAGGAGAAAGGAAAGAAGGGAAAAGAAAAAATATGAGAAAAGAAAAAAAAGGGAAGCAAAGTCTTTGCAAATAGGGAAGGGTGGAGAGGGTGAAGGGAGGACAGGGGAAGGGGAAAAAAATAAGAATCAAGATACTTACGTAATGGTACAAGATCCCAATGATGAATGTAACTGTATTTTATACTTAAAATGTACCAATAAACTTAATGGGTAAAGAAAACAAGACAACTGAAGAGATAACTTTAGTTAGCGGCCTTTTTTTCAACATAAAAAATGAGAGATATATGAAGATTAAAACATTCTTTCTGTTTGGAAAACATTTAAAAATAGTATTTTTGCTAATTCACAAGTATCAGTAAAGCAGCAAATCCTATGTTAAGAAACTGCTTTGTCTTTAACCATCATGATAACTCTGATAGATCTTATCACACATGTCTTCATTTTTCAAAAAACTGAAGCTGGAGAATTTAAGTAACTTCTTACAGGCAAAGGAACTAAATCATTGATAAAATTTCAATTTTGTGGCTGTAAATCCCTAGCAAGCTCTAGTATATTATGGTGCTTTAGAATGATCCTTACATTTTTTTTAGGGGGGAAAGTATTTTAACATTGCAATTGCTTATGGAATATTAAGAAATGTTCTGGATAATTAAATATTTAGTAGTATTATTTTCATAGGAAATCTATGCAAATTAGAGGAAAGATTATCTGATTATCATCCAGAGTGTATCTAATTAGAAAAAAAGCTTTTTTAATGTCAAACACCACATTATCCAGTTGAAGAAAAACATATCTTGCAATAGTAATAACCATAGCAGAGAATTCTAATTTATACATACTTCTTACAAAAATCCAGATGTGGTACATCTTACAAAATTACTAGGAAATTACTACTAGTTAAATGTGAAGTGTTAAGTCCAGCATGGTTGTGAATGTCTGTAATCCCAGAACTCTGGGAGGCTAAAGCAGGAAGATTGCAAGTTCTACCCTAACCTGGGCAACTTAGTGAGATCCTATCTCAAAATTTTCAAAAGGTATATATGGAGATGTGGTTCAGTGTGAAGGCCCTGAGGTCACCCTATAGAACCACAAAAAGGAAAATAAATGAAATGTTCTTTAGTACCAAACTAAAAGTAGGCAACAATTTTATTTTCTTCATCATGTCAAAATCCACTAGTTAGGAAAGTTCAACAACAACAACAACAAAAAGCCAATCTGCAGGAAGTGGACCTTTTTTCCCCAATTATTTTTGTATGTGCTGGGAGGAAAACACTATAGAGTTAGAATTCAGGTAACTTACTGGGATGTTAAGACTTTCACTTCTTTTTCTAACTAAATTGTCAAGTAGTAGCCAAATCTCCTTAGTTTCCTTGTCTTTTCTTTTTTTTTTTTTTTTTCGGTACCGGAGATCGAACTCGGGTCCTTGCGCTTGCACAGCCGGCTGCAAAACCACTGAGCCAAATCCCCGACCCTCCTTGTCTTTTCTTATTTGAGTTAAAAAGAATTATGTCAAGAAGTTTCCAGGTATCCTCAAAGGAGAAACTGGCCTTAGAAACAATTTCCTTTCTTTATTCCGCATCATTATTCTAAATTATGTCCTTGATTGCCAGTCTTGGAATTTATTATATTGACAATAGCTATAATATACGTGAAAGTAAAAGAAATACATATACAATATTTTGCTTAATATTCTGTCTACAGCAATAAATACTTTTTGGAAAAACAGTTTAAAATCATAATAATTGCTATTTGTCTTTTACTGTATGCCATTCTTTTGTGGTCTTCCCCAGTAAATTTTATTTTTAAATTTTTCATTGCTTTGCTTATTTGCCTATGATAAAGAAATATCACTGAAGAGATATAAAGTGACTTCCTAATTTAAACTTATTCACCCCTAATATTGTTGAGCCATCACTGTCTCTAGAAGCAGAGAGTTGTTACATTCCCCTAACATTCAATGTCTTACTGGTCATTATGGATGTGAGGGAAATGAAAGACCTAAGTTTAGCACGAATCAGTTCTTCTTACCATATACATGCACTAGCTGATCAGGAAAGAGATACTTCAGGTTTATAACTCTTCCAAGGAGTTCAGGGTATGTTTCTGATTTTAAATGATGTATCAATTCACATATAGAAATTAACAAAATGAAAGCATTAAAAAGAAGAGAAAACCTTTAAGTTTGGCCATAATGAAAAAAAATCAGTGAGCTTTTATAATTGTCTCAATGAAAACATTACAAATTAGAATTTGCTTCTCTGGGTTTGTTTGAATATCATAGATTATTTAAATAATTTGACTCATTCTATACCTCAATACATTCTGGAGGATGTTTTGATTTTCTTTTTTTACATTGCTAAGACTGCACGCTTCAAGTAGCATGAACAATTGTCTGACAGTTCTGCTAAATGGCTTGCTACAAATATTGGAAACAAGAGTCCTGAATCATCTTTTGTGATGACTCCTCTAAACTCGGTCTCAGTACAATGCTTTTTAATGGTTTGATGCTGACAGCTGGAAAACAATAAAACAAAGCTGCATGATTTTATAATAAATAAGCAAATGTATAAAAAGTTTTTGGGAAAGCCATTATTTTCCCATCCCATGGATAATCCATCATCAATACTTCCAATGTCCTTCTAATCCATGTTTTAATACACATGGATTGCATATTTCTTATTATAATTTAATTGTTCTGGTTCTGATTATGTTTAGTTTTAACTCCAATGAATTGTTGCTGTTTCTAATTATACAAGTATTTTATTAGAGACATGATTTAAAACTATGATTTTTTAATGCATTTCCACTCTTTGCTTTTTAGAGAAATCATTGCTATTTTTGCATAGAATATAATATTAATGTTTAAAAATTATGAACAGTTTTTATGACACTAAACTAGTGTCCATATTTGTTTTGTTCTATTGTATAATAAACATAAAATATGAAATATAAAAATACATATAAAATTCAGGATAAAATGAGAAAGAGAATTAAAATAGTAAATGAATTTGTAAAAAGAAA
The DNA here is from genome assembly GCF_000247695.1 of Heterocephalus glaber. The sequence continues at coordinate 5,616,518 of NW_004624777.1, forward strand.
CACCATGGTGAATTTAGGTCCACTTATATTTAAAGTAATTTGAATATTCTGAACAAAAAGTAGTTCAGTACTGATTTCAGCAGAGTATTAAAAAATAAAATAGCTTTTAATTGTGTGCCAAATGGTAGAGCTTCTAATATGTTAGGTCTGTATAGTATAATCTATATTTCCAATGTGAAATAATGCATCTAAAATTTTGTGGCATTATTTTTCAGAATGAAAGAAAATCAATTGTTTAGCTACTAGATCAACACATTTCACTGTATGATTGACTTCAAAATGAGTTTTTAGTTTGATGTTTCAGATAGCTAAACATTTTAGCCTTTTAGAAGACCTCCTTCCAAGGATCTATAAGGAGAGAGAGAGAGAGAGAGAGAGAGAGAGAGAGTATGTAGGGAGAGTGAGGGAAGGCTACACAGAGTTTCTAGCTACATAAGTTAAGAATGTAAACATTTTAGCTGTGTGTGATGGTGCACACCTCTAATACCCTCACTCTGGGAAGCTGAGTGAGGAGGATGTCAAGTTAAAGGCCAGCCTGGGTGATTTAATGGTCTGTAAGTCCATGTGTACCTCTAATGTTCAACAGTTCTGTGGTGTATAACATGATTTTCCATAATTTTCTCATTTAATTGTATCAACTTACGATGTGATGGTGAAATTATATCTCATTTACATGTTTACATAATATATCTATCTTACATATAGCATATGTATATTTTTCCTTAAAAATAAGAAAAAAGATTGATGATAAAAAAATTGGAATTGAGATGGCTTATGTATCAACCTTACATTTAGCATTTACTGGCTAAATGAATTAGGATACACTATATCATCTCCCTGAGCCTCTTAATTTGATAAGTAAGATTAACATTAAAGGTTCAGATGATTAAATATCCTTAAATCTAATACAGAGAAGGGCTCAAAAAAGTATTTTCATTCACATGTAACTGTAAATATTATTTTCATTCTATATGTACATCATTTATTTAGAATGTACTGCATTTTTAATACTGGATTTTGAAGTAATTCTACTAAGAAATCGTTTCTAGTTGATTTTGGGTGCCTCGCATTGAGACTATTCGACAATTTATATTTTACTTTTGAGTGAATTTATTCACTAAAATGTCTTCTGGCCCTATTTCTTCAATTGTTCACTTTTCTTCATCTCTGTATCTACCAGGATAGTCTAACTCTCCTTTATCTTTGAAAGTTTTATTTAATTTCTTAGTTAAGGTCACAGTCAGAATGGGTTTATGGGATTACTTATTTATTTACTTATTTATGTGTCTAATTTATTTTCGATGACTGCAAGAAGCCATTGCTTATAGAATTGTGAAGAATTACTGAGCACTCACTTTGAAGTGACAATAATCCTTTAAGGCCCAAAACTTACATAGTAGAAGAATCAGAGAGTACACTGCAACAAATGGAGGCTACATGGAATTTTGGATGGAGTCTATGACAGAGCGAACTTGATGTATCTGTGTCAGAGGCAAGAACAATCCATTAAAACAGAAAACCAGGCCAGTTTCATGTCTGGTTAAATGACTCTTCACTTGGAGAACATTTAAATGTGTTTACTATCCATAAGGTCCATTGGGTAGTTTCCATTCTTATTTCCCACCATTCTTCTCCAATAGCCATTTGTCTCCTGAATCCAGTGTTTGCTTGCCACCAGGAACTTATTTTTTGAGTCAAAGTCTCACTATGTATTTCATACTGGCCTTGAACTTACTATGTTGCCCAGGATAGCCTTGAATTTGTGGCAATCCTCCTGCCTCAGCTTCCTAAGTGTGGGCTTATGGGCATGTGTCACTATTCCTGAATATTGCCATAGGGAATTTGTAAGGTTCTCTCTTCTGTACCTAGTTCTTTCCTCCTCAATGTGCTCACAAATCATTACTTCAGTTCATATCTCTGTTCAAATTTCACCACGTTGAGAGGACTGAATACCATTGCCTTCCCTTATTACTACCCATTTTACAACATAAACTGATTTTCATTGTGATTGATGTATTTGTTTTTATTTCCTATCAACAAGAATTCAAACACCAAGAAGGAAGAGAATTCATCTGTTTTGATTACTGATGAACTCACAACACTAAAATTAAGTTATGCATTTAATAAAATTTTAGTAAGTTTAGTGATACAGAAAGAAATGAATAAATGAATGTCATATATAATGTATTTATTATTCTAAATTTAGTGTAAAAATATATTCATGAAACATTAAAATATTAATATTATGACAAAGTAGCATTAAAGGTGGTGGTATTCAATTCAATGTGTATTTTAACAAGTGCCAGGAAGTATTTCCATTTCTCCTTCGTCTGACCTGGGGGTCACTTTTGTTGGGACATTGATGTTCTGATTATGCTCACTGCATTTGTTTCATAGAGGAATACCAACTGTATTGCCAAAGAAAATGTATCTCCGCTATACACTATGAATAATGCCCACCCCTAATTTCAGGTATCATGGAATGGGGTCCCTCTCAGTCTTTTGATGTGCTAATATAAGTCTTCCTGTGAATCCATGCCTTTTATATCCTCTGTCAGCCAGCAGTGAAAGAGAATTTTATTATATTCCACCCCTATAGTGGAGAGTAGCTTCCTAATGGGGTCTGAGCTGAAATCAGATCCTTCACTAGTGAGAAATAATAGAATCTCCCCTAACCATGTATAACACCATTAAATAGTTTCCATCTGGCTACAGACATCTATGCCTAATCATTTGACCCTCACTATTAGCTTTCCTCTACTAATAAATATTTATAAATATTTATAAATATTAAAGGTACATTTTTATTACCTGGTAAAATGTTAAGTAGAAAGTAATTTACAAAAAATTTAGATTGTCAGTTACCAGGAATTTCTCTTTTGGTATTTTCCAATTATCGTACCCTTTACACTCAAGAGATTTCACAGATTTTCTTTAATTATGAAAACTATGTTTAGACTCTATGTATATTATGGGTACAAAACCTTGTAACTATCCCCATTAGTGATGATTTCAAGAAATTTTAATGTCTTGCATGTCTATACTATTTTGAATATATCAAAGTTCAGGCAAAGGTCTGGGCTAGAGGCATAAATTTGAAAAACATCAATATGTTGGTTGTAATTAAAACAAGATGATTAGTAATAGTGTGACTTTTCTAGTAAGTCATAAGAGACACCAAAAATGGAAGCATAGAGAATGGAAGAAATATTCATAAGACATCTATAAATGTGAAAATGACTGGGAAACCATGTTACTATGAAACTAAATGATTAAATAGTTCCAGGAAAAATGTTGTATGCCATATGGCTCAGTAATTTAATAAAGACAGAAATTACCTTTTAGATCTGGCAAATGGGAGAACTTTGGCATGATTTAGTACAACCAAGTAGTAAGACTACTGCAGCAGGACAGTTAAGGAAGTAAAGACAAATATAGGCCACCCATTTAAGAAATTTAAGTGGCAGGAACATGAAGAAAATGATACCAAGTGTCTTACAGTGCCAAATTAATAAAATCAGTATGCACAGGACACTCTAAAATGGTGATTCGAAGGAACAGAAGAGGATTGTAAGTAAGACGAGTGGAAGACCCAAAATCAGTTTTTGACACAGCAATGAGTCTGCTTGGTCCTCATATGAATCTAAACCAAAATTGAAAAGCCCAGATGCTAGACTAGAAAAAGTATTTTAAAATAGTGAATCAGCATTGGTTTTTCATGGAAAACTACATTAGAAAAATAAAGGCATGGTTGACATTTTAGCTATCAAGCACATATTTAAAATGTGGGAGGCCCTGTTTCATCCCCAACACCTCCTACAAACAATAAAACTAAACTGGTGTGAAAAAAGTCTACACTATCATCCAAATGCTACTGCTAATTTAAATGACAGTAAGTAATATAATCCACATAGTATTTAAGACAAGGAGAGCACTCCTCACAAAGACTTACTGAGGTAGGTTCCACAGGATATGTGTGCCTTTAACCTCAGTAAATAAGGAAAGCAGAGGGGATTAACTTGCCCATGAATGCCTCCATCATGTTTATAATTACTTTAAGTCAACTTTGACTAGTTTAGTCAAAAAAAGGAATTTGTTATAGTGTGTTAAAAAGTAAGGCTTGAAAGGATCATCTGCGTAAGTGGGGGAAGGGAAGTACCCAGCTTTCTTTGCAGAGCAGACCCATGCTTAGCCAGAGAACATCACCATGGGCGTCACACTGGATATTGGTTGCTGCCATTAGAGCCTCCATCACTGCCACCAATGAAACAGGGGGCAATTCATGCTACCATTGCCAGATAGTTAATCTTTACAGTGCTACCTTATCTCATGATTTCATTTATCATTCATTTTCAGCTTGGCATGATATATCTCTCTGGCACAGGCAAAGGCACATGGGTAAGAATTAGAGCCTGGGAAAGCAAGTACTAACTTCTAAAAGAGTGACTTAGAAACTTGTTCCAGGGATTCTGACATCAAAGAAAAACAAAATGAAACAAAAAGGTAAGTATTCAGTTTGTAGGTGGTTTTGGCTGGGTAGGATAGAAGAGGAGTTGAGGGCAGCTGGTGGACTGAAAAAAATGGAAAGCTCAAAGGACCATCTGTGAGGTGAGAGAGTAAGGAGAGTAGGAGGTAGATTATGAAACAACAAAGAGAAAAATGCCATCAAAACAAAGTGAAATATGCAACTTTAAATTGAAAAGTTCAGGTGCTTCATGGGATGACCAGATTGAAGTTTGCCCTAATAGTTTGGCAAACTTAAGGGACACAAACATCACCACATTAAACACAATTCCACATGTTACGATATGTAGACTTGTAAGATGAATTATTTCCATGGACTTTGACACCTGACATTTACAATGAAATTTTAAGATGTCAAGAAAATGATATACTGCTTCTCAAAGCCTCCAGTGAATGAGGGGTACTGAGTTTCAGGTCAGTGACAAGGGGAAAAGGTAGGGAGTGATAGAGTTTCCTGGGGCCAGGAGCATCCAACAAGAATGAACGCTTCCATAGCAACTGGAAACACCTGTATCTAGAAAGGACTGCAGCTATGAGCTTCCTATTTTCCACTGATTGGTCTTAAATATCCTGTCATTCTGTCCCCAGATGATCTCAGCAACTCATGCGGTATATGACTTGGTCTCAGGAAAAAACCAAAACTGTTATCTGTCTGCAATGCAAGAATTCCAGCCATTCTTCATTGTTTATTTCTCCATATTTCTGTGTCCCTCATTAGTTGATTCATGTGTTTATCAATCTATTTTACAGATAGATTAGACTGATGAAAAGGAGAGGGACAAAGAGAAAAAGAGAGGGAGAATATAGATGTTGGAAATTCAGTATACTACTATTGGAAAACAAATTTGGATATATTGTACAAAAACATTTGTGTTATAAGAGGCAGTAAGAGAGAAATAATTTAGGTTAGAGGTTGAGGAATGACCTCTTTGAGAAGCAGCAGTTGTGAAGAAAGCCAAGATAGGAAAAGAAGAAGATACTTATAGGTAGAGGATGCATGACATAAAGGTTCTTACATGGGGAAAAGATGGCTTAGTTGAGAAACTGAAAAAGGTCCACTGTCTGAAATACTTGTAGTTGGATTTTCCCTAGTTCAGCGATTAGTTGCATGTAAGTATCTTAGGACATGAGACTATGTATTACATATAATGGGGACCTTTAGAATCACAGAATATCAGTGCTGAAGAAACTACAAATAGCTAAAGGGAAAAATATACCACATATTTTATATCTAATATAAATATATTATATACAGTGGTGCCTCAGTTTACAAACTTAATTCTTTCCATGATTCTGGAAAAGCTTACCATGTTCATGTTCATGCAGGAAAAATGGCCATGGTCTTGTTTGTCACCTGATGTAGAGTTTGCAAACAAAAACAAAATTTTGCCAAATGCTTCCATTTGTGAACCAAATTGTTTGCAAAAAAAAAAAAGTGTTTGTGAACAGAGGTACCACTGTATAATTATGTATGTTATTTAATAATATGTCTTGGGTAGAACTTATCTATCTATACCATATATGTGGGCTCTTGGTATGTATATTAATATGTGTATATATTTATATCCATTTAAATAATATTTAATATACACACATATGCATACACATAAAATCTGGTTAGATAAGTCAGTCTGTTCTCATTTGGCGATAGTAATAATTTTGATACCTTTTTAATAAAAAATATGGGAACTTATAAGATAGCATGGAGAAAGGCATTCACTTAATAATGAGTTGATTAGATCTCCAGAAACAAGCATTTATTATTGTTCTTTGCTATTGTTTTGTGTGTAAGACAGGAAGATAGAAAATCATATATCAAAATACTGGGATGGGGCAGTCAAAAACATCAAGAAGAGAAAATACAAGTGCAAAGGAAAAACATTTCAATCCAGAGAGGACTGCTTTGAAAATGGCAAGATAGTATAATTAAAAGTTTATGAGGAATACTTTTTAGTACATTCAAGGTCAGCACTAATGTACTCGGAGGAGTGGAATTTTAGAAAGCGGTTTGCTTCAGGAGTAAATTGCAAAAATAATGAATCTTGAATGCTTTAAAAAATACCATCTATCCACAGGTTTTACTTGCTTTTAGAATATGTTTAAAATTGTTTTCTTTTAAACCTATCTTTCATAAGCCTTTAATCTTGCCTAGGTACTTTCCAAAGTACTTTCCAAGTACTTTTTGAAAGGTGGTAAGTTATTCCTTTCTTTGTCTTATCACAAATGAAATGCACATTAACATTTCAAGTCATCTGCATTATAAAGTACATGAATTAAATAGATTTTTTTGTGTGCACTGATCTTGATATAGAGAATAATAGATAGGACTCCTGAGTACCTGGTTAAGATGAGAAGAATTGCTTCTCCTTAAACAACCAACAATGCAGAAGTCAAGGACAGCAGGGGCATATTATACAGTTGCCTTCTCAGTAAAATTATCAAATAGTTTCTGATACCTGCTAAATGGATGCTCATTATTATGCTCTTCCTGTGCTTATTGAACACATATTTGCTGATTGCCTAATAAGTTCTGGACTTTACGCAAGTTGAAAGTTTTAGGTCATGAACACTGACTTCTTATTTTGGCTACTCATATTTTTATTATGAACATAGTGCATCAATCCAAGTCAATCATCCATTTATTATTTTACCACTGTACATTAGGACAAAGGCCATAAATTATTATTATTACATTTTCTTCTAAAGAGACTTTATTCCAATTTAGACATTTTATTTGCAGAAATAGCAACCCAGTGACAAGCAAAGAAGGAATTTGTTATAAAAATAAGAGAACATCTAACAGGGCCCATGGACAGAAATACATCCAGACTGTAAGAAAAAACTATAAGCAAAGAATATAAATGCCCTCAATCTTTTTCTTTCAATACTGCTACTACCTAGCTATTCATTCACATTTGAACACATCCACACAGAAAGAAACACTCTTCTCAGGTCAATCTACATGCAGTAACCTTCCTTATCTGGAAGGACATCATCCAAGCCCTCAAGTGTATGCCAGCAACCGAGGATGGAGTCAGACCCTGTCTGTCCTTAAGGTTTCCTACAATACAGACGCAACTGTAATATCTTTCCTTTTTAACTAAGCACTCATTATGCACTGTGGCTAGAACTTTTGCATTCTAAGTATAACAACCAAACTACGGTGAATGTCTTGTTTTTTCTTATTCACAGTTTCATAGATAAAAGTTCATTCTTATTAGATCTTAGTAACCTCAACATATAATTTGTTTTCTCCTTCCTTACTAAGTTAAGAACCTTTTCACTTAAAAGAAGCACTTTAAGGCTTCTCTTTGGGGTGTCCAAGTAGCATCCCTACTTTTGTGCTTTGGGGCTGTTATTAAGTAATGGCTATTTGAATTCAAGCACTGAAAGATTTTGATGGCTGACGTGATAACAGAGATAGGGGCTGTGATGGTTAATCTTGATTGGTTTGAGAATCACCTGGGGATTCGTAAGACACATTTCTGGCTGTGTCTGCTTAGGTCATGGGAGCATGATCTTGGGCACCATTTCCTCTCCCTAGGCCCCTTCTCTGGCACTGTTTCCAACCTGCTATTTCTCAGCCACTGTGAGTTGAGCAGCTTTCTTCTGTAATGCCCTTCTGCTGTGATTTTTTGACCTTGAGCCAGCAAATCATGGGCTGAAATAATTGAAACCTTGAGCAAAATCTTTTTGTCCTTTAGGTTGTGGGTGTCAGGTACTTTGTCCCAACAACTGCAAAGTTGACCAGTGCAGCAACCAATACAGTGACTTACAGGCATAGAATTAATTATGCTGGACAAGAGATGATTCATATTGGGACAAAATGAGGTAGGATAGTATGAAATTTCATCATGTTACACAGAACCATGCACATTTAAAATTTATGAATTGGCCAGGCATAGTGACACATGTCTGTAATCTGAGCTACTTCGGAAGTGGGGGCTGGAGGATCACAAGTTCAAAGCCAGCTGGGACAACTTAGTGAGGTAGTCTCAAAGAATAAAATAAAATAAAATAAAAAATAAAGTGATTACTGCTGCTAGGGTTTCCAGTGTCACAAAAACAAAGGATTTATTTATTTTTTCCATTTAATATTCTCAGACTGAAGTTGATCATGGCTAATTGAAACCATAGGAAGCAAAACTTAAAATAAGAGGGGATTACTATTCCTTTATATAGCCTATGTCAAATGTCTTCCTGAATTCATCATTTATGGCCAGGGGAGCATGTAATAAAAAAAGCTGCAAAAAGCTGCTTCTACAATAATATGATAGAAAAAGAGAGACTCTTCTAGAAGTGTTATGGAAAACTTGATAATGTGTTTCCAGTTTTTCAGTCAGTAGAAATATGAAGTAAACTAACATTTGTCAAATACTTTACATGCATCAAGAACTGCATAATATCTCTTTATGCTGATTATAACTCACTATGATAGCCCTACTTTATAGATAAGAAAACAAGCTAAAAGAAATTAAAGGACAACCCCAAGGTCACAGACCTATAAATTTAATTAAAACAAATTAAGATATAATTATTGTGCTCTTATTTTCCTAAGCAGTATTTTAAAGCTTGCATATAGAAAAGTCAAGGTACAGTCCCTGACCTTGGAGAGATAAGAGCCAAATGGAAAAGAAGATGAAAAGATAATTATTATATGGTGAGTAAACTTTATGTTTTAAAGAATCTTGTGATCTTCCAGAGGTTCATTTGTGAGTCATCAGATGATTTTTGACTCAGTGTATCATGAATAAAGAATCATTTTTGACAAAGTATTAGTTGGATGTAAGGAAAAAATTGTGATTAACTCAATGAAGAATAAAGGTAAATGAATTCAGACAGAAAAAAGAGCTGTAAAAGTTGTTTGGTAATTTCACACAATACAGCTGGCATATTGGGAAAGCAAAAAAGAGATTATATAATTTAAGGAAAGAGAGCAGAGACTGGTAATTAAGAGAGTGAAAAGATAAGTAGAGACGAGACCATGAAGAGCCCTGAATGACATGCTTGCTGCTTCTGGTTATGAAGTAGAAATGAGAAACCTTTGAACGATTTTAAAAATAGAATTGTCTATACCAAAACTGAAACTTATGAAAGGGTCTCTGTGGCAAATACAAATAACTAATAGAGTGGAAACTGGCAAGATTAAAGGTTAGAAATTAAATAAGGTTCAGTGGGAAAAGATAATGAAGGTCCATCTGAAAGAAAACAGATCGTGGGTGAAGCCAAGATTCTAGTCACAACGTGGCCTTTTAAATTACAGACTACCCCTCCTCCATTGTTCAGAGTGGGAGGAAAGGATAAGTGAGCTATCAAAAAGCAAAAATCACTAGCAAAAGCAAGAATCAAAGCATTGTTAAGGTATCTATAATTCATTTTAAAATAATTTATTATCCTAAGTGATAATTTAAATGTGTATTTTCATTTGCTTGAGGCACTCCTTTTTGCCTTTGATTTTTTTTTTTTTTTTTTTTTGGTACCGGGGATCAAACTTGAGACCTTGCACTTGTGGGGCAGGTGCCGAAACCACTGAGCTAAATCTCCAGCTGTACTTTTGTTTGTTAAACTGCATTCTTGGAACAATCATTTGACCTAACTGGGACTCCATTTTCAAGAAGTGACCAATTACCACTATTCTGAAAGTCTACACTTCAGAGCCATTACTATAAGAATTATTCCCACCCTTGAGCATGATGGCAAACTTTGTCAATTTAGTATAATGAAGTTCAGAAATGAAAGGTTTTATTAGTGAAAACTGTGGGGTTTTTGTACTTTAGTTTAATGATTGCTAAAAATGGACTTTTTTGTGTTATTAGAGATAGCTCACCCTGTGAATTGACTAAAACATTTTGAGAAGATATCTAACTCTATCATGAAACTGGACAGCATTCTAAAAACCTTGTTCAACTATCCTTAGGGATAATGCCTGTGCTTTTAATCCAAAATAATCCTGTATCCAGAAGGTTGCCTGATATTTACCCTAAGTGCATTTATTAATTGTGATATGGGAACATCATCCAAGGAACCAGATTAGTAAAATTTTGGGAATCTCTGTGAATGACTGACATGTAAACCAACAAACTGAGGGGAATAAATCAATCCCAGGTATAAGTGGTACCAACCAATGGGCTTGTAGACTGGACAGAATATAAAGGAATAATAGAAGGAAGTACTCCCTTTTGAACATTTACATCCAGTTTCTTCAGCTTTCCAACATGAACTGGGCATGGTGACCCCACAAGGACCTTCCAGGATTTTGACCTTTCCTGCACCTGGTTTCTCAGGCTCTCCAGGAACCAGTCATTTTGGATTCTTCTTCCTCTGATCCCACAAGCACCCTTGTGAACCTTCCTCTTCTCTTCCTGTAAATCAACCTAATAAATTCTTTTTTAAAAGTATTCAGACATCTTCTGTTGCTTCTCTTCCTGTAGAAAATACACTAAGTACCATAGAATCCCACCTATGAACTGTTGTCATTTGCAAATGAACTTTCATAAAAGCAGTGTTTAGAGCACGTCAAAAGAAATCTGGAGTATAACTGAGCTTGTAGAATTGTATAAATGATTTTGTAAATAATAATAATGAGGAGGAAGAAGGTGAGGAGGAAGAGGAAAAGGAGAAGGAGAAAGAAAATGAAGGAGGAGGAGAACAAGAAAGGGGGAGGAGGAGAAAGAAAAAGAAGAAAAAAAGAAGGAAATTTGTACTTTGATTTAATCTGGTCAAAATTATGCAGGGTATGGCTAATCCACAACTATTTATAACTTTTTTACTGTGATTAGCTAAAACAAACTGAAGATTTATGCATGACTGTGGTGATCTTTTACCTCTTTTGTGATCAATTCCCTGAACTTGCCTCACATTGATTTCATCTCAGAGACCTAACTCCTGTGAATACATTTTCCAGTCTCTGGAAACTGGCTGTTACAAGTTTGATCAGCCAGAAGCACTTGTAAGAATATTATCAAGAGGATAATCCCTGCACAAAGCATTGAGAGCATGGGAAGACAAGCCTAGCATCTTCAAAAGGCTTCCAGTGGCTGTGATCTGAAAATGGAATGGTAGTGAAGAAGACATCATTGAAGTGGGCTCTTTGAGATCCTGAAGCATGATGAAGATGAGGTGGTAGTTTTTAGTGAAAGAAAAGGTAGGTAAAAGTATCATGATAGGCATGAGAAGCAGATTGGTGACCAGAATTTTTTAACCTAGGTGGCTATATGATTATGGGGTCTGTAGCAGTGAAACAGATGAGTAGTCTACAAGCTTATTTGTGGATTTAGAAAACGAGAATGGCTAAGTTTGATGAACAAACATAGTACTTATACAGCTACAATGGAAAGATATGATCTGTAACTATGTTTAATTTTGTATACTTTGAGGGAGTTTAAAATATCAAACTATTCATTTTGACATAACACAACTCTTGTCTTACACAATTAAACTTCCCATGTTAGTAAAGAGTTTTACAGTTGTTTGTGTTCCCATTTCTTTTCTGGCTCTGGTCATTATAATGGATATTCCAAAGAATGGAGAAATTGTGCTATCCTCCAATGTTTATCATTGAGATTCAGAATTTATAACAGTAGAAGTAAATGTACAAAACAAATGACTTAGTTTCTGGTTCTGTTTCAAACATTCAATATTGTGTGTGTTTTATGAATATTTGAATCAGAAAGAGGAAGTTGGTCAGTGATCATCTTAGTTGCCAGCTATCTTAAGCCACAAGACATTCAAAATAGCTTTAATTTAATAAGTGAATGTAAGAATATAAATTGCATTTACTTCCAGTTATAGCAAATCAACTTTTACTTAACACACATCTTTGGTTCTTTGAATAATACACAATTTTAGAAAACGATGTTCAGCCCATGATTCTGACAATAAGCAAATGACATCATTTGTCTAATTATATTTAATATACATTTCCCATTTTTGAGAAAAATTAGGCATTTATTGTTTATATACAAGTATATATATTTTTGAAATTATGCATTATACATATAATTTACAGATATATTTTTGTCATGTATAACAGTTTGTTAAGTGTTATTAGTTTATATGAGATGTACAAGTAGGACTGTCATAAGAATCAATCCCCTTTTTCTCATTATTTTGTTTGCAAGGCATGTTAATTTCGTGAAGCCAAAATGTTCTTTTTGATTGTTGGTTCATACAAAACTCTGTGATAAAATTTTTCAGACTTCTATATTTTATGACACAAAGTATGTATCTTATAAATTGAATAATAAATATTATATTTAAATCCTACTGAAATTATAACTTTGAGGAAGTGAGAGGACACTTCTTTTTTCTTTTTTTGGTACTGGGGATTGAACTCAGGACCTTGAGCTTGGGAGGCAGGCACTGGAACCACTGAGCTAAATCCCCAGCCTGTAGGAGCACTTCTTTAGTATATATTTCTTCTCATGGATATTTGACAATACTCTTGATCATGTATGGCGATCAATATTAGGTGTATCAAAACCATTTTTTGTAGAGAACAATATGAACATCTTAAATACTTTTGAAAAGATAGCCTAAATGTTATCCCAATATTTGATCAAAAAACAAATATTTTTAAGTATTAACTGCCTGAACATAAATGTAAAGTACTTTGTTTGATAATTAATGCCCTCATTTTCTCCAGACAGCCAGAGACAACCTTGTCAGATGGTTTTTACTGACCTTGTATTTGACTTGTTTGTATTTGAGGCTTCTATCTTGCATTACACCGCCAAATAATTTGTAAGAAGTTTTATGACCCTTCGAAAAGCACTCTGAGAAGATTTCACAATAATGAACACTGAGTCATCTCAGACTGCATTGTACTAGGTAAGGCAGAATATCTGAGTATATTTGCCACTTTTCAAACAGTTAAAACCTTTGGAATGTGAAACACTGAGTCATTATTTTAACTTCTTAATTTCATTAATGGTATACTTATCTCTATATATTATTGTTAATTTTATTTTTGCCTTATTTTCAATATTTCATGTGTGATAGGATAATTCAATTTTTAAAGTCAAGGTCACATTTAACGATACTAATGATGATTTGCATTAATTATATATAGATACAATGAGTCTGGTTTTATGTGTCAGTGAATATGCTATTTCTTTCATCATTTTAACATAGGAATCCCATAAATTTAACACAAATATTGCAAGCTATTTGATATTCATTAGAGACACATTTTCTAGGGCACTTCTGAGTATGCCTCTTTCTAATAGTTATAAAATGAAATATCATTAATCATTAATGAGATGTAAGGTTTTTGCTAGTTTCTCATTACAAGAGTAATACATATTAATTGTGATGAATTCAGAAAACATCTCAGAAACTCTTGAGTTCTGCTTAACTGATTACAAAGATTAATGAAGCCTCTGTGGCCTCTCAAGAATGCTGAACCCTCAAGGCTGCAAGGCCACAAGCCATCTGAACTGTTTACTTACCAGTTTGGTGTGTATTTGCTCTCAAATTTGTGTGCCTGTTACTTAATACTACTATTATGCAATTTAATTTGATATTAAAAAGTAAGAATATGTGGTTGTAGAAAAAGAATTACTTTCATAAATTTAAATTGACTACCATGAGAATAATAAATACTAAAAGTCTACTTGAGAATAAATTGCTGATAAAACAAGTATGCGTGAGACAACCTTAAAATATCAGAAGTAAAATTTTTTTAAAATCTCTAAGGATTCTCTGTTTAGATTCTGTACAGATATCCATAAGTTCTTACTACACACAAGAGAAAGCAAATCTTAAACTAATAAACTTGACAATGACAAATCATTAATTGGTCATGAATTTTGCAATATTTTGTATTTTGTTTTCCCTGTTAACAGCCTACCCAAATAAAGACAACAATGAGAGCAATAAAAAGCTATCCTTAATACCAATCAAAAATAACATACTGGTGTATCTTACTAAAGTATTTACCAAAACAGTTATAAGGAACTTTTGGCACATAAAAGTTATGAATTTCATGTTGTAATAATAATATTCAGATAATTAAAGTCAGTGTTATCAAATGTTTACAAAGTTATGTTGTTTCAATTTTATTAATTTTTCTATCTTTGAGAAATTACATACCTTCTCACTAAGATGAACAACTTTTGTAACATATGTGTTGCCTGTGCTAAATTATACTTTGAACTTCAAACATAAAATTTTTTATAAATATATTATCAGAAAGGTTAGAATCGTGATGCTTTCTCAAAGCATATAGGTTATTCTACAGTCATGCTGATGTAATAAAGTGTAATTCTAAAAATGTTTTATGGAAAGCAATGCGATAAGAAATGTTTACCACCATATATGACCAAAAAGAAAATACAAACTACTAAAGTATACTAGTCAGCTTTCCCATTGTGGAAAAAATATCCATCATCTACAACTCAGAAGAGTAGTTTAATTTGGCTCTCATTTAGGGAGCTTTAGTCCATAGTTGTCTAGCTCCAAAGTAAAAACTGTGTAGTAGGAAGGGACTGGCATAAGAAAGCAGCTCACCTCATGGAAGTCAGGAAGCGAGAGAGAGAAGACAGGAGCCAGGGGCAAGAATACAACTTTCCAGTAATGCCCCAGTGACCAACACCTTTGACCAGACCCCATTTCTCAACTCACATTCAGCTATACACTCATTGCCCTCATAAGTCAATCACCTTTCAAACACACAAGACTCATGAGGAATATTTTTAGATCTAAACCATAATGTTAAGCTATCTCTACATTAAACCATATATTTAATAACCATTCTCCAAATGAAGAGATTCCACCAAGCTTTGCTCAAGAAACTTGTACTAAAATAATCCATGAGACATGGTCAATTGCTGCCCTCTAGAAGACGCACATATACTAAATGAAAGTAGTGAATATTCCACTCTGATTTTGTATGTACAAATAAGAGTTCTTTAAAAGCAGTGCTAAAGGTCATTTAAAATCCATTTTCATACCAGTTCAGGAACACAAATATTGTCATTAATTACAGTTACCATGATATATATCTCACGCCCTTATTCCTCCAGTCTAGCTGAAGTTTTATAACCTTAAATACATACAATTTACTAATTAAAAACAATAACTGTCAAGAAAGCAGGAAAGGCAGATAATATGATAAAAATAGAGTTTGATTTTCATTTACAATTCAAGGAAATCATTCAGAAGATTTATTTGTGTATTACCCGAAATAAATTTACCAGTCTCAGTCACTCTTCTTTCTGCTGAATTGTTTTCTTGGAGGATGGAGAAAGCTGATCCTTGCAATTATACCACACTTAAAACTTTGCCTAAAGCCAAGTTAAGTTTTATATTGTTTTTAATATATAGAAAAGAATCAAATACTAGACTTTCTTTTTTTAAACTCTTTTATTGGTACATTTTAGGTATATAATACGTTTACATTTATCATTGGTTGTTTGTACATATATATGATATACCTTGGTTCTTATTTTTTTCCCCATTACCTGTTCGCCCTTCACCCCCTCCACACTTCCCTATTTACATAGATTTTCTTTCCATTTTTTTCTTTTCTCATAATTTTTCCTTTCCCTTCTTTCCTTTCCTCTTCCACTCCCATCACCCTTACACCTTTGGACCTTTTCTTATTTCAAAGCATCAATTATTCATTTTAATCATTTTGATCCTTATTTACACTTTCAGTTTCTCACACTAGAGAAACTATTTGGTATTTACACATGTGTGTCCTATTTATTTCACTTAAGAGTATGGCCTCAATATGCATCCATTTAGCTCTAAATGCCTCTAGTTTCTCATTCTTTATGGCTGATTAGTACTCCATTTTATTAAAAAAATCACATCTTCTTTATCCAGCTTCCAGTTGATGGGTACTTCATTGAATCCATGGAATGAGCCTGAAAGTGTACTATATATTCTTAGGTTGATCATTGCCAAAGATGGACATTCTCTCTTCAAATCAATTTTCTTTATGTATTTTATTTTATACTAAATAAAGAAATACTAACATTTTTAAGATTTACTCCATTATTATTCAATTTAATATTTAAATCCATCCAGGCTAACATTTCTCAATCAAAGCAAGAAGCATGTTACTGCATTAAAATCATATTGAATATGATTTAAACCAAATTAAGTATGGCAAAAATAGAAGACTGATATTAAATAGAATATTTTCTAATATCTTTATTTTTGTTAGATGTTTAAAAACAGTTATTTTATACATGCATTTTTGTGTCATGACAGTTTGCATGTGTGTATTGTATTTTCTTTTGGATATTTTGTATTCACTATCTGGCACTGATAAATTAATTAATTTTGTTTTCTCCATTTTTCCATGGAAGGAGTCTTATGGTTCACTACCATAGAAAAAGTAATGGACTTGGTTTTATTCTTAGCTTCCTTTTCTATCCTTGAGGAATCTCTCTTACAAAATGAGCTCCTTTCCTTTTCTCAGTTTATGTTTTCAATGATTTTCTAATCTCTTTTTATACCTGTCCAGAGTTGTCTGGCAAATTTAGTACAGCCTTCTGCATTTCAGAGGTTCATAATACATACCAAAAAGACTATGAAGAAAATATTAGCTTATGCATATCTGGATTATAGTACATTCTAAATTGGAGTTTCCTCTTCAGCTTTAGTAAGGTTTAATTGACAAATTAAAATTATATGTATTTGTGGTATAGAATGTGATGTTTCTACATAAGCATAAATTAGGACAAATTTGAATTTTTCATTTCTTAAAAATTACTAATATAATTGATAAGTAAGACAATGTCTTCTTAAGTATGCATTGTTATTCTGTATGACTGCCATAGGAGTTCTGATCCACGTGATTGCTCTACAAAGCCCATGGTAAAAAAAAAATTAATAAAAACAAAAGCTCATGGAGTTGTACAGTTCTTGACATTATCACTGCTTTGATGATTTAGTTGCTAGGCCCAGAAAGTAGCAAAAATTATAAATTATTGCCTCCTTCTTTTCACTATATCTTTTTATTCTAACTCTGGTATAATAATTACCACATTGTTTCTTTTTTTCTTTTTCTTTTTTTTTTTTGGTACCTGGATCCTTGTGCTTGCGAGGCAGGCAGGTGGAGGAACCACTGAGCTAAATCCCTGGCCCCTACCACATTTTTTCTTAAAGCTAATGCTGAAGATTCTTTTTTATATTTTCAGAGCCTAGTATTTAGAATACTCAATAAATACTGAATAAATAAGTTCATTATCAGATTATTAAAGTGTACCTTTATTGAATAGCTAAAGAGTAGAATGTAAGTATTAGTCATTGTATGATATGTTAGGAAGATAATTCATCTTTTTATATAACCCACATAGGTTCATATAGCTATTACCGCTCTTGTTACTGACATATCTTTCTCCTCCTTTTTATAAAGTTTCTTGCTCTAGGATTTAAAACAATGACATCTACAGAATGAGAATAATGAGAATAACAACAGCAATAAATGTCTAAATGTGGAAGTTTAATACTTAAAATGATATCTATTATTAAGGCCTATTTTTTTCAAATAATCACCTGTTCTAGGTGATGTAGTAAGTCCATCTATGGAGGTGCCTTTTGGTCCAAACAACTAGCAATGATACCTAAAATACAAAGAAAAGTACATGATTTAAACACAAGACAAAATCTCTGCAGAAAACAATAAATACAATGAGTGAGTCAGTCTCCCTTTCTAAAGCTAGACTAGAGGACAGTTTGCAGAGATCTATAGAAAAACCCACACTTGGGCAGGTAGGTGAAGGCAAAACAACATACTGACAGAAACCAAACCAAGCACCTCAGTATCCAGGAGACTAAATCTGTAGTTCCAAAATATTACAACAGAGAAGGACATCCTAGTGCTACAATCCACCTACATTCACATATACATGTACATACACTCACATACTCACATATGCTTACACAAACATGCACAGAGACTACAGTGTACCTAAGAATACATTTAACAAAATCATACAAAATATTTATGGAAAATAATTATTAAAGTATTATTACTGAGAACATTAAAGAATACAAAAATAATGAAATATATTCATATATGAAAAAAATTAGTGTGGATCTTTTAGGACAAAAATTAATATTTCCCCATTTGTTAAGAAGTTCAAATGCAATTTCAACTAAAATTTTAAAGGTTGCTCTTGGAACTTTGGATTCTAAAATTTGTGAGCAAGGAAAAAAGTAAAAATATAGCAAGGGAATATTGGAGAAAAAGAGAGGCTTGTCTGAAAATCAAGGTTTACTACAACTATGAAATTATTGTTACATAGGTATAGATATATAAAACTGAGTTAAACATAATCAGTACAAAAGATACAAATTTTTTAAATTCTGATGTATGGTCAGATATATTTTATTATGGTAACAAATAAAAATTCATCTTGGAAAGGAACTGTTTATATAAAATAGGAATATCTTAGATCCCTACTCATGTTATACATGAGAAGAAATTTTCAAGTGAATTAATTATATTAATATGAAGGTAAATTTGGAAATAATTTAGAATAAAAGATACAGCTTTATGATCTCAAGATAGGGAACAATATTAGGAAAAATTTCTTAAAATATGATAATACCAAATGAAACAGTAAATTTTATAATATTATAATTGAGAGCATCTCTCTAAAAAGACATTTTGTAGGTAAAGTTAAAAACCAACTTACAGACTGTAATAATATATTAAACATTATTGGAAAATGATTAGTATTTTTAATTTAAGGATATCTTTACCTTAACAACAGAGCACACACACAAATTACTAAAGAAAATGTTAATAAGATCAAAGCAAAAACAGGCAACATTTGAAGGAAAAGTTTTGATAGAGATAAACATGCAACATGATGCTTATCCTCTTTGGTATTTCTAGGGATGCAAATTCAAAGGACCTAGTGACTTGTTCACACACATCAGTTTAATAAAAATTTTAAGACTAATGGCCTTTTCACAAAAAATCATGAAAATTAGGAATTATGAAAAATATATAACTACACTTTCCAAACAAAATGTTGAAAGTAAGGAGATATAATTGAAAATAATGTGTCAATAAGTTTGACAACATAGATTAAATAATCAAACTTCTTTAAAACAGAAATCTTTAAAATGAACCAAGAAAAAATAGAAAGTATGAAAGCTTAAAACATTGGAATCTGTTATAAAATTGCCTGAAATTAAATCTACAATTCCTTAACACTTTAGAAAATACTTTTGAAGATATTTTGCATAAACATCTTCAGAAATAGAGAACATTTTATAAATGATTTCATAATGTTCTGCAGCTCTATCCATGCATATATAAATAAGATGATTATTCAAAGGAAAATTACAGAGCTAAGAAATATAACTATAGAACAATTATAAAATTATAAATATCCAGGAATGGAAAAGACAAAGCTGATCTCTGATCCACTCTGAATAGAAAAGAATTGAGATAATAATGGGAAAAAAATAGTGAGATACAACATCAAAGCAATTGGAGAAAAGATAACAGATGTCATAATTTGAACATGAAGAAAATTATCAAGAAGTAAATGTAGAATACAGTAAATATATTGAAATCCACTCAATGTCATAATAGAAATGACCTTGAAATTAAAAATCAGACCTGCAGTCAGATAAAGAATAGTATGTTTCTGAAAATAAATTAATGAGCACTAGAGTCATGTTTAACTGACTGAATTTAACAATTAAAAAATATTAGAAGCAAGTAACTAGATAATAAAAATATTTTACAAGGGAATATATGAGTCCATTTTGTGTTGCTGTAACTATTACCTAGATCTGGGTATTCTCTTTTAAACAGAGGATTATTTAGCTCACAGATCTGGAGGTTCAAGGCCATGGAGCCAGGTTAAGAGTACATGTGGACGAAATCATATATGAGACAGGAAAGGCAGAGAGAGTCAAGTCAATGAAACCTGCTTTACACATAATCCATTCTGAAAGAACTAATCCGCTGTGTGAGACCTGCATTAATTCCGGTGCCCTTTGACCTAACTGCCTTTCACAAGGCTCCACTTCTAAAAGGTTACCTCAACTCAACATCTCCACACATACACATGCATATGGTTTCTTTTCATTTAAAATCATTTCTACCTAGAGGTAACCATTATCTGTATACTTTATACAGTCCAGCCAAGCAGAAGATAGAAGGAATAAGACATGCTTTCATCCTCTGAAGATCATTACCTGAGTCTTATCCCTCTCTTTTATCTGTCTGGACTTCCCACACCACAAACATCTGCTTACATCTGGATGCAAAGTGGACAAAGGGATGTGTCCTTTTTCTTAGCAGCTAGGTGTCCAGCTTTAATTTTGATGTAAATTCACTGAGGAGAAAGAAGAGGAAAATAGGTGGAAATAGTGTTCAAGAAGCCAGCCACAAATTGCTATATGTACAGTATAGTAATATAAATTGTTTGTAAGTTTACAATTAACTTTACACAAACATTTCTAAAATTTTACTCATCTAATCACTGATAAAAAAAACCAAATCATTATATTTTAATCTCTCCGACAAGACATAATATTTCTTCTTCTGTCTTCTCCCATTTCAAATTTACAATTTGTTTCTATGATCATTTGAGGTCAGATATGATTTTTAAAATAGTTTCTCTGTTTTTCATGTTTTTGATAGCAGGTTATAACTTATTAGGTCATAGATTTCCAGTGTTCTCAATAGCCATAAATCTAAACCAATGGAGGTCACTGAGGTTAATACCCAAGGTTATAGACAGGAATAAGCAGTCCTCAGTGGTTATTAGTGTTTTTCAAAGAGATAGGTGCAGGCCACTCTTGTTCTCAGTGGGTGGGCACTATGTCTGTGAGGTAGAGTCAAGGGCCTTGAACTATGGTGGGACAGAAATAGAGCCTTGAGGTTTTTCAGCCAAACATACTTTCAAAGATACATTATTAAATAAAGCTTTTACTGGCAAACCATCATCTGCATGTTCTTTTCAATTTCAGAAGTCTCCTTTTGGCCTGTCTTATACTTTGATGACATTAATGTATTTCTGTTTTCACAATTAAAAATATATACATTAGCCAGGTACCATGATGTGTTACTGTAATCCCAACAGTTTGGGAGCCTGAGGGCAACTTAGTTATTTAGCAAGATACAGTCTTAAGATAAAAAATTTAAAATGGACTGGATGTGTGATCAATGTGAAGACCCTAGGTTCAAACCCCAGTACTCGAGATGATAGGTAGATGATTGTTGGATAGGTAGGTAGGTAGATAGATGCTGTAGACAGGCAAATACATATAGATGAGCTAGAATTGACTTTAATTTTTATGATTATTAGTTATATAGTTATTTTTATTTTTCTCACCCTCATATTAACATTAATTTATACTAGAAAGAAAAATGTTTTTTTTTCTGCTTTCTCTTACAGTGATAATGATTCTAACTGAACATTTTCCCAGAGGCCTTTATACCTGAACATTTGTATTTTCTAATACTTAAGAGCATTTTATTAAAGGACTGATTCTAGATCCAACTTGATTTTAGTATGTGGTAGGCAATCATTTTAAAAACTGTATTGAAACTATTTATTATCTCTCTTTCACACTGGGATCACTGATTTACTTTCTGGTATTTTCTGACACCTTTCACATTTCCAAGAAACGGCTAACTGAACCAAACTCATGTCAGAGGCACACATTGTCCTCTGGCGCATCTCTTTGTGCACTGAGCCACGACTCCAGGCTTATGGAATTTTATTTTTTATGTATTTTTGAGAATATCTTTGCATTTATTGAAAAATTTTAAAAGGCACACAGAGTTACTATGGAAACCAGCAAAGCTAAATGCCACAAGGAAGGAACCATTGCGTTACCTGTTTCACAGAATATTCTGTCTTTTCTTCTACTTTCTGGGCAACTAGAAACTTCTGCCAGTGTTCACAAAATACTGTGGACAGGTTTTAATGTTGGCCCAAATTTCAATTGGATGAGGAAAAACTTTTTCACTTGTATCTTTGATTATTATGTCTGATATATTTACTTATATTCAACTTTTCTTGTACCTCTTCACACCTTAGTACCCACCACAACTTAGGTTTCTAAGGCTAAATTTCTATGCCAAATCACTTCTCTCATAATTTTTCATTTCTTTTAATATTCAGGAAATACTTTATAAGTCTATTTTCAAAATCATTAATATGAATTTCTTCAATATAGATCCAATTTTTATTCTTTGCAATGAACATTTTATTTGACAATTACTTCTCATTGAATTTCATACTTTTCATATCCAGGCCTGTCCTTGTTTAACAAAACTAAAGTTTTCTTTTATATCACTAAGAATAAGAAACAAATGTGCTCTACATTTTCTTTTGTATTGTGAACTAAATTCAATCAGGGGAAGATTTTCTTCTGAGTCATTACCATATTACTTCTCTTTACTGATGTTTCATAATGTCTTTGTGTGTAACAATTCTAACACATTTCAATTAACTGCTATTGGATCTTGATTTGTTGGTATTTGTTCATGCTGTAAGGATGGCTGATACATCCTTAATTTAAAGTCTTTTGCTTACAATCTTATTACACAGGACAGAAATGGCCCATGCTCAGGGTTGGGGGATAATAAGGATGTGGGATAGAATTCTCTTTCCATAGTAATTTTCTGGACACTGGAAGAAGTCCTCAGTTGAGTTGAAACTAGAGGGCAGAACATTACATGAATTGGGTTATCTAATTGTGGCATTTAGCAAATTCTGGCTTCCTTTGTAACTCTGAATTCCCCTTCCAATTTTTCAGTAAAAGGAAAGACATCCCAGAAATAGGTGAAAAATAAATTTCCACAGGCCTGGAGTCATAGTTTGGGGAGCAATGAGAAGTGGACCTGAAGTTATTGATGTGGTTCTCAAGTATATACCTTACAGGATTAATAGCTGTGACTAAAATCCTGAAAGGACAAAAACCACAAAGTACTGGAGATTTTTCACTGTGTGGGTTCCTGTGACAGAGTTAGTCGGAGGCAGTTAAGGTTACAAACCTAGAGAGTTCGTTGTGCAGATTTCCACGGCCAGAAGCCAAGGCACAGATTGTCAGTAGAAGCTGGCAATGGCTATTCTTAATACAGGTTTTTCGAGCAAAATGCCAGAGGATGGCAGTTAGTTCTAACTCATTTGCTCAAACAAACCTGAAGTGTGCTCACTTCTTATTTCTCATTGCAAAGACATAAACCTGCCTCCCACTTTCAAATGGATTAATGTCTACTTGGTTTACAAATAAAACAAAATGAAAATCTCAGGACAGTGTTCTAGTTAACCCCACTCTTCTTTGTTTTCAGAAATAAGGTAAGCCAAAAGTCTGGATTCTTCCCAGTTAGCATTTACAGCTCTCTTTCCAAGAATATCAAAACAAAATGAAGCATGAACTCCCAGAGAGCAAAGATGACATGGGAGTACATAGGTAGAAAGAGGTAAAAATGTTCCCCCTGGCAGAAGATGGGTATCCACACACTAAAGAGTTAAATTTAAAGCTTCCTGCAGTAAAGCTGAGAGTAAATTCAAGGACTAATTATCAGTCTTAGAAGAAGTAGTAGTTCCTGCAGAAAATCATGCTACCTTAGGGAAAAGAAGCTGATGAAATGGCTTGGGGAGGTGAGACCAATAGCCAACACCAAAGTAAGGAAGAGATACAGTTTGGGAAATGACTGGGTCTAGCAAACTAGGGGTTGGGAAACTCTCTCCAAGGGGACCCTGATACTGGAGCACTGAATCTTGGCAAGGGCTTGAGTGACAAAAGCAGATGGTCTGCTGTGTGGGCACCTAAAGGGAAGGAATAACCTCAGTGCAGCAAATGAGACAGAGCTTCTTTTCAACATATGAATATAACAACCAGTGGTTCATGTCAGAAAACTAGTCTTTTGCTGTTGTTTCTACATGTACCTTGTTCTTTGTCAGCCTGTCATGTGTCTACTCTCAATCATTTTAGTTCACCACAGTTATTAAGTGTGAAGGGTGAAAGGGAGAGATTCTCCTTCAAGGAAGAACCACAGCGTTGACTATCTCAGTCCATGTTTATGCTCTAGGTTACTTATTATAGGGAATTTTCTACATGCATTAGTAGATAGCATACTCTAGATGAGAAGAATCAGTTTCCCCCTCTCATCCTGACTACTCTATTTATTGCTAGTCATGAATATTGGTTTGTTTCATTTTAAATAATAATAGAAAACCAGACAGAACTCTAACCCTTCATAATCTCAAGGAACATTTGTTAATCCCTTACTAGGAATATCTTTTGCTCTAGACCCCTGAAGTACTCTATTAGGAGTCTCACTAACATGGTGTCAAATCCTCTCCTGAACCTCCATGTAAGACTCATTTTTGGATCTAGGAATTGTCAAAATGTGAAGTAGTTCTTTTCCTTAGGCTCAAGTAAACAGAAGAGATGAGGAGTCACTCGGAACATGCCGAATCAGCCCGCTGCAGACAGGCAGGTCTGCGCATGCCCTACTGAGGTCCGAGTCACGCAGCACAAGCCGAATCAGCCTGCGGCCTGGCAACAATCCACTGGACCCCACACACACACACTCCTCTGTACAGCCACCTGGTTCCACACTACAAAGACGCAGAGGACACCGGACCACCAGACCATGGTACTGAGTCCCGCTGCTCCCGGCCCAGAGGTAGGAGCTTCTGAGCCGCCATCCCGCTGCTCCCGGTCCAGAGGAAGGGGCTTCCCGGCCAGCATCCCTCCCACTGCTCCCAGCCCAAAGGAAAGGGCTTTGGGGCCACCTTCTGTCCCTCCACTCCTGGCCCAGAGGAAGGGGCTTCAGGGCCACCATCCCTCCCAACACTCCCAGCCCAGAGGTAGGGGCTTCTGAGCCACCATCCCACTGCTCCTGGTCCAGAGGAAGGGGCTTCCCGGCCAGCATCCCTCCCACTGCTCCCAGCCCAAAGGAAAGGGCTTTGGGGCCACCTTCTGTCCCTCCACTCCTGGCCCAGAGGAAGGGGCTTCAGGGCCACCATCCCTCCCAACACTCCCAGCCCAGAGGTAGGGGCTTCTGAGCCACCATCCCACTGCTCCTGGTCCAGAGGAAGGGGCTTCCTGGCCACAATACCTCCTGCTGCTCCTAACCCACAGGAAAGGGCTTTTGGGCCACCATCCCTACTGCGGCTGCTGGCCCCTGCCCCACCTCTCCCAGCTCAGAGGAGGTGATCCGTGCAGGTGCCAACAGCACCCCCCACAGTCGAAATGAGAAAACACGTAAATAAGTCTCAAAACCAGACTTCCAGATCACCTACAGCAACCCAAAAGGGAAATGAGATGGAACCCTCTGATACTCAACCACCTGGACCCACTGAACTGACAACAAAAGGGGATCTGGAAAAAATGAAATCAGAAATAATTTCTCAGATA
>NW_004624777.1:5655188-5700318 GCF_000247695.1 Heterocephalus glaber
GGGGTTGAAGGGAGGGCAGGGGAATGGGGAAAAAATAAGAACCAAGAGAGATTATGTAAAGGTGCAAATTTCCAATGATGAATGTTATTATATTGCCTGCCTAAATTATACCAATAAAATAAAATTTTTTAAAAATGTAAAAAAAGAGAAAAAAATGATTGCAATTCATTTATATTAGTGGCTCAGGAATTCTGAAACATCTGAGCAGTCCAATAATTCACCTTAGCATGGAAGAAGTAGTGATTGAACATACACTGTGGCAAAAAGTAGGAAAGATGGAGGAGGAGTAGAGGACAGAGGAAAGGGAAAAGAAAGGGAAAGAGGAGAAAAGGAAGAGGGAAGAGGGCAAAGAGAGAAAGTAGAGGACACGAGGCAGGGATATGGAGAAGGATAAGGGAGAAGAGGTTTGGATATTACAGCAAGGCCCCAAAGGCACAGGATTTTATTTTCTTCATATGTTATTGAGATTACAAGGCTGATGGACTCTGGGTAGGTCATAAAGCCACTGCTTTATTCAGACTACTACCTTGAATAATGGAGACATCAGTATTTATCTTTCCAAGTTGCTAGTAGCCTGCAAGTGACAGAGAAATGACCCACAAAAGATATGAGTGCTAATGGGTCACAAGGGAAAGTGCTTCTGTCTGGGAAAGTTACAAAGGTGATCCACAAAAGGTGTTATAGCCATACTGCATGTTTCAGGTAAGATTTAAGAAGACCATACTGGGGCAACAAGAGAAAACATTCATTCCAGGTAGAGACAAGAAACAGCAAGCTTAGAACACTGAACAAATCACACACATATACACAAAGTAAATACTCACTGAGTCAGGTCCCAAGGAGTTGTTCTCATTTTCAGTGAGCACAAAATATTTTCTACTTAATTTGAGCTCATGTTAAGAAAAAAAAAGGCAAAATAACAAAGAATAGATTAGCAAACAATTCTATTATTCAACAGAAAATAGTACCTGTCATTTCAATAGAAATTTTAAAAAGTATTCATATCAGAAAACCAGATTTTCAGTTTCCACTTCCACTAAGAAGGAATGTTTTGGTCAGCTTTCTGCTACTGTAACAAAACAAATGAGAGGATCAACTTAAAAGGAGGAAAGGTTTACTTTTTGGCTCCCAGTTTTGGAGGTTTTAGTCCATAGCTGGTTGGCCCATTGAATGTGGTAGAGGAAGATGCACCCCTCAACTGGGAAACAAAAAAGAGACAAGAAGGAGGCCAGGGTCCCACAGTCCCTTTTAAGGCCACTCCTCTAATGACCTAACTTACTCCCAAAAGTTACAAGCTTTTTAAAGTTTCCAATGCCTCTTAATGGTGCCACAGACTGGGGGGCAAACCTTCAACACATGGGCTTTTGGGGAACAGTTACCCAAATCACTTACCAGCACGAGAATAACTTACTGTTCTTACACAAAGCAGATTTTTATAAACAGTGCTTCTACATGTAGTCTAGACTAAGCAATGTTATGAGGCTCACTAGTTCCTTATATTCAAACACAACCCTAATTATGGTCTTGGTAAGAGAGAGAGAGAATAATAAACTTACCCAGAAATAAAAGCAAACATGAAAAATGACAGCATCAACAAAAACAAACTAAAGAAATAGAAAGTCAACAAAGGTAAAGTTCTAGTCTTACTTGAGAATCACACTGCAAGCCAAGAAAATATGTACCTGGGCTTCAGTTGACCTTAGGGTGTGCTCAGAAAACGAACTTCAGTGGGTTCCATCAGGTAAATCTACTTGAAGAAATTTGATATATTAGTGAATTCTCCAGAGCTATCAAATTATAATTTTTAAAAAATAATTAAAACTATGGCTCTCAAAAAAGTAGAGAATATAACAAAGTTTTATTAACTTGATAAAAAAAATAAAATGTTATAAGAGATTGCAGAAATACTTGAGGAATTGCTTATTTACAGCCATTATTTTCCCATAAAAATATTAATATTCAGTTAAAAATAAAACTGATTAGTGGGTCATGGAACAATAAAATGATAATTTTTGAAGTGTTTTAAAACTCTCATCAGATATGTACAAATTGACTTGTAACCTTTTAGTATATAAGCTTTGTACAATTAGAACACAAGTTTATTCTCCTAGATAATTAAATAACCTCGAGTATAGCCATAAAATAGTGCTCCATTATGTAATGTACCCTCTTTTCCATTACTCTCAAGTTTTTGACAGTTTTTCTACACATTGTAATTTAATTTTGCTAATTTACATATTTTATTGGAAAACAGTCACATAAAAAGGATTTCTACTGAATCTGATTTAAACTGGAACATTTGTCAATATGGTTATTTTCATCTTCCTGAAATTATTACCTAATTGTGTTCCTACTTAATATTACACATTAATAAACAAACCACAATAAAAATCCTCAAGAGTTTGGAACAAATATTGTTTTTTAATATAACCCAGTCTGCATTACAAGATTTTTCTAATACAGTGGACATCAGAGTGTCTAATTTACAGAATAAAACATGATTACTGCTTTGAAATGATCCTGAACTAATATTAATTACTAATATGTTTACACATCCTTGAAGTTAAGTTACTAATTACCTCTTACTTTGATTTATGGACAATGTACAATTTCTTTGCTAATATCATTAATAAAAGTGCTCAGAAGGAAATTATGTGAAATCTATAAAAATAAAATTTAATGATCTGTTTTGATAATGAAGTAAATTGAACAAAATATTATGGAATCTCTCCAATAAGTACATACATATTTTTCAGAAATATATATGTACATATATTTACATATATATACATATACATTTACATATATATAGTTTTGTCATATACACACCCATGCTATGGCAAAATTTAGGTTTTTTTATTAGTATTTATTCTTATATTTAATGGTAGCCATTACTTGTCATTCTAATTTACAATGTTGTGAAGCAAAAGTAGCCAAATATCCAAATACAATGTATTTGCAAAAATTACTTTGCAGTGTTTCATTCCTGTCACTGGTAACAGAAAAAATTCGCTCTGTCTGTCATGTATGTCTTAGTGTATTTAAGAAACAGAAAAGTAACCCCAGGGTTCCCCTCAATAATGAGCACTGATATATTTCACCTATCAGTATCATTATTTTGTTGAGAGCATTACTCTAAAACAATTGAATTTTGAAGAAAATCCTGTTTCTATTTTTCTGAACATAATAGATTCTGAGACAAAAATAGCATACAAAGAAGGAATACTAATCTTTACCTTGTTTTTAGAAGTGATTGTTTTTTCTTATCTTAAACTTGAACACATAAAGGGATGTGCTTAAGTCAATTACTTTCCATTTTTATATACTGTTATTTCCATATTTTCACCATTGTCCTTTTATTCTTCCTATTCTTTTACCACAATCCGTTTATCTTCTTATTCTTTCTTATGAGAATTGAATAAGATAAAAGTTAAAGTAAGGGGGGATTTTATCTATTAATTTCATAATGCTTCTTATTCTTTTTTGTTTGTTTAATCTTTGCATTTGAAGTTAAACACTCCTATGCTTAGCTCTTAATAATGCTAAAAGTTTTGGTTTGTACTCTTATTAGCCACTAGTAGGCAGTTTAGACAATGGAAGACAGATTATCAAATATGTTTGTCAATCTGTTCTGCCTGGCTGGAATTCCAAGAAAAATAAGAGAAATAGACTGGAAAGAACACTTTCTATTTAATTAATAAAACATTATTCTTTGAAGGTTTTCTTGAAATCAAGGAGAGGAAAAAAAATAAACCAGATTAAATCAAATAGGTTTAGGGCTTCGTATGCTGTCCTAAGAATGGTACAAAATTGATTTTTTAAACAATTTTTAAACTTTATTGTAAGGTTGCAGAGAGCCCATTAGGCAAGAAATTCTTGGAATTGCCTTTTAGTTTACAGCAATTAGCTGTTTGAACACAGCCTTACTTTTTGCAGCAATTAACTTTTTGGAAAAATTCTCTGTTATCTTTGAATAATATTCACAAAATTATCAGCAATTTTTTTTCTCATAGCTGTCTTTGTTGTTTGTTTGGTCTTTGTGTTGCTGTTGTTACAAAATATTTTTTCCATGTAGGAAAGGAACTTCCCATTGTTGTTGAAGTAAATCAGGAGCAAGAAGGATAGGATGATAAATGTATTATGTATACAATTCCTTCCCTCTGGTGGGTTAAATGTGAAAGACAATGATGTATTCAGACTCCTTCAAATTATCTTGTGACTTATCTTTTAAATACCTTATGGGTGCCACGTAGCTTTAGAAAAGATAAATCAAATAATGTTCCTTTGAATACTGATAATTTAATTCATATCCATGAGTCATCCAAAACTTCCAGATTAGTATGATATATTAAACTGGATTCTTCTAATGTAAAAGGATACATTTCATAATTGACACATTCAAATACAAAATGTTTTTACATACCTACCCGTATCCATCTCTGCATTAGTTTATGTCTATCTCTATGCAGACATTTACTCATATCTTCCAAAGCTGTTTCTGGAATACCTCCATATAATATGCCAGTCTCTTTTTTTTAACTCTTGGTGCCATTGTGACCCGCTAGGTCAAGATAAGGTTAACATCACCTTGGAGGAATCAAAGATATGATATGAAAAAATATTCAACGTAGTAGACCATGATCAAATGCAAGTTTAAAAAACACTGAAATTTCACCTTACTCTAGTAAAGGATGACAATCATCAAGAAATCAAATAATAAATGCTGCAAAGCTGTGGGGGAAAAAAGAACCCATTGTTGGTGAGAATGTAAACTAGTACAACCATTATGGAAATCAGTATGAAGATTCCTCAAAAACCTAAAATTAAAAATTCCATTTTTCCAACTATTCTCATACTAGGTATCTTCCTAAAAGAGTTAAAGACATCATATTATAGCAATATACCCATACTAATGTTTGTAGCAGCCCAATTCATAACAGCCAAATTTTGAAAGCAGCCTATATGTTCATCAGCAGACAAATGGATAAAGAAAATGTTGTGTTTATGCACAATGGAATTGTAGTCTGCTGTAAAAAAATGATGATTTTGAACCTCTTGTAGGAAAATGGGTGCATTTGAATACATAATGTTAAGTAAAATAAATCAGACACACATGGTTTCTCTCTTTTTTTTTTTTTGGTACCGAAATTAAACTCGAGACCTTGTACTTGCGAGGCAGGTGTCGGAACCACTGAGCTAAATCCCCGGTCCATGGTTTCTCTCTTATGAGAAATCCAAAGTACAAATAAAGAACAAAATAAAAGATAGATAAAAGAAAATATGGAAATACATCTAATGCAAATGAGAAAGAAACCAAGGGGATTAGGAGACAGAAAAGGGGGGGATGAAAATTTAAAAAAGGAAGTGTATCATACACATGTACCAAATACCCACAATCAAAGGCAGTATATATCACAAACAAGTACTTATTTTAAATAAATTAAAATTAACAAAAAGATAGGATATAAGGTAATTTTTCTTTCAGTCAGGAAACAACAGAACATCACCTGTCCACTTCAAGCAGACTTTGGAAAGACAGCAGAGTAAGTAACAAGAGGCCAGGGTCTTTCATCACTACACCAATAGTCAACTTTGGGTAACCTATGTGGAATTTGACCAATCTAGATAAATATTATATGATAACTGAGAACATCATAACCAAAGGCTTGCTTCTCCAACACTTAGTTTGGTCTTCCCCTTGAAGAAGCTGAACATTGGCTTAGAATCATAGTGGACAGAGATAGAGAGAGGCATCAGAGGCAGTGTGCTTGGTTCCTATGGCCTGGAGCAGTGGTAAGGATTATTAGTGACCTTCAGTGAGAAAATGTGGAAGTGCTGAGCTGATCAGTGGGACAGTGGAGGATCAACATAACCACACATTTGAATGCAGAAAATGTAAGAGAGACTTTCCAAAATATAGCACATGTCTAAGACTATACAATTTAGCAAGAGGTATCTAACTAGCCATTTCTAGTTCAGGTAAATTCGGTGAGTTTTACAAAACTAGTCAATAATTCCATTTTGAACTATTTTTAGGACTTTATGTCTTTGAAAGAGTATTTTCTGAGTGTGAAAATACAGTCTTACACTAGTTCAGCTTTTCTGTGATTAATTTGCACTGTGTTTGGAGGCATGGAGCTGGAGATGGTGTCTCCTGACTGGCTAAACTTCAATGTCTTTCCCAATACAATGCCTAGTCAAGAAATTCTTGAAATATAACTACTATGCCTAACTTGGTTAGAATTTTCGGACAGTACTTCACTCTTGCACCTTGGTTTCATTAGGTAATGTCATTGTTCCCTATACTAACCAAGGAAATTTCTCTATTCCTAATTCTGAAGTGGGTTCCCTAATATCATGCAGAGTGCTGATGTATTAGCTCAACCCTGCACATAAGGAATAAGTAAATGAGAATTTCTAAGGATAGGCTTAAATATGCACAACATTAGTAGATTTTGTAATGTCATAGAATAAGCTATGTACTTTCCTACAAGTTCATGTGCTATACATATGAATATCCTTGCATCATTTCATACATACTTATTGATACAACTACTGTACCATAGTGCACTGTTCTAATTAGTGTTAAAAATGGTTATTGTGTGCATTCCTAAGTACAAAAACTGTTATCCACATAAAAGTCATTAAAGAGAAGCTAACAACAGCTACTCTTTCAGTGCTTTGGTTTTCTTTGTGCATAATGACTCTTAATGGTATGCGCCAGTGTTTCATGCCATTATCTTAATATGTCCATGTCATGGCATCAGCAGCACTGTTAGTCATAACTGAACTCTTAATATCATTACAGATGTTGTTTAATAGGGATATAAATTTAAAATTTCTGACTGTAAAATCTAACAGTTTTATTAGAATTCCACATTTACTTTTGTCTTTACCATGCAAAAATTTCAAACAAAATAAAGTATAAAAAGTGTTTTCATGTATTTTTCATGTATTAATTTGCATGAATTTTACCTTGGAATGTTTTAAATTAATAGAGATACTTCAGTGTATATTCAAATAGTACAGTAATTGGTACAAAATATTCTGTCATACTATACGTACATAGAGATAGCAACAAACTCAAAATGGCTTAAGCAAATAACAAAACCAAAATGAAAAAAGACATTGGGATAATTGGGTAGATTACCTTCAAACCTAGCAGGATGTGTAGACTTAAATGATATATCATCAGTACTCTATTAGATTTATTGTTATTAATCTCTATCCGTATGCTGACATATTCAAGGCCAAAATAATTTTTTTCCAACAGAAATTCCAGATTTCTAATGGGCCTTTATTGACTTGTCTTAGCTTTTGGGTCAGCCTCTCTTGTCACTGTCAGTGGAAATATGGTGGGATTCAGCTCCCTATAGACCCCTATGTCAGGCACAGATTCAGAGCAAAGTACTACAAGGGAAAAGGAGAGTGGATGGTAGAATGGAGAGAATGCCACTATGTTCATTAATTCAGTTATGGAATCAACAATTATTCACTATATGTCTCTTCAGAGAAAAGTGTGGTTCTTGGTACGGAGGACTAAGAGGTGACTAAAACAAAGCCTCTGCCTTCCTGGAATTTTCACTTGGTTAAGAGGAGAGACAGAAAGCAAATAAATACCCAAGTAATACATGACAGGTAAGATTAAGGGCAATTAAGAAAAGAGAGAACAGACTGATGGAAGTATTATGTTGAGATAGAGGGCCATGAAGTAGTGTACTATTCAGAAAAGAATTTATAACAATTTAAATATTAAATTTAGGGACATGTAGTAACTTTTCAGTTGTAATTTAAAATGACATAAGTCTAATTACAAATTATATATTAGAAATACATCTATACTAGGTCTAAGATAAATATTTGATTAAATAGATGTAGGTTTCTGTGTGTATGCGTGCACCTGTATACATACTCAGGTACATTTCCATACATATGTGTGAGAGGAAATTTATTATAACAGCCTAAATATTAATAATTTCACAATGAATCGTCTTCAGCACTAGTGAACTATTTGTAATAAATCATCTATGCTGGCTTGGGGGAGGTAAAATTTTACCTCTGTTCTTTAAGGTTTCTGGACAGGGCCTGAGAATTAAATTAAAATAAGGCAGATGAACAGAAGAAAGGAATATTTATTTCATTCAAGTTTTACATGATCCAGGGCCTTCATAGGAAAATGAAAACTAAAAGATGAAGTTTATGCTAAACAGTTATATACTGAATTAAACGAACAACAATAAATTGTGAAAACATGATGAGGCAAAGGGGCCTTTAGGTAGGTGGACTGACTGGGTAGAGAAATGACTGGGAAGATAAGGGTGGACTTTAAAAAGTTTGTTTGTACAGATTTTCCTTAGCTTCAACTTCCTGTCCTTGATAAAATGATACATTACATTCTAGTGTAGGAAGGAATCACATGGGAATTTTATTTCCTGCTTTTATAAAATGGAATGAAGGACAGAGCGATCTTCTTGCACCTACTTTTTTTAAAGAAAAATAATTAACTTGCCAAAACAGCAGATGAGGGCGATTTATTCTTAACTCCTACACTGGCTCACTTGTCTTTGGTAGAGAATAGTATAACTTACCATTAGTCCATGCATCAACCCAGTGACTTAGAGTAATATATTCTTTTGAGGAAGTAAATCTTGATAATATTGTTTGCTTTCATTGAAAGAAGAGGAAAGTAAAAGTATAATAAATTTACTTGGGGTTATAAATAAAATAAATGAGTTTTAATATATTCCCTTTAAATTTTAAAAACATTTCTGAATTGCTATAATGTTCTGGAAAAAGACTACAAAAATATATAAAAATATTTATATAAGTACATA
Source organism: Heterocephalus glaber (assembly GCF_000247695.1). The sequence goes on from NW_004624777.1 coordinate 5,664,023, forward strand.
TTTCTCTTTCTTTTATCTGTTGCTTTTTTTTTCTTTGTAGTACTGGAAGTTCTGGACATTGACCCTAAGGTTTTCCCACTGAAATACATTCCCAAATCATTTTTTATTTTGAGACTGGTTCTCCCTAAATTGCTAAGCTGTACAGGCTGGGCCTGAACTGAGGATCCTCCTAGAGTGCTGGGATTACAAGCCTACAACACCATGCCTGGCACATTTTCTTTTGTACCTTAAAATCAAATATAATTCCACAACTCAGTTTTGTCTAGCATGTAGAAGTTGGTAAAAAGATATTTTTAAATGAACAAATAAGTAAATTATAGCCACTAATTAGTCATTCACAGGAAGATATCCTAACCTTTTGTAAAAGTAATATTTGGAGGGTTTTATTCTTTTTGTTTTGGTAGTAATAGGAATTGAACCCAAGGGTGCTCTTCTACCAAATTTCAATCCAAGCCTTTTTTTTTTTTTTTTTTTAAGACAGTCTCAAATCTGTCCAGGCTGGCCTGGAATATATTATCCTCTGACTTCAGCCTCTTGAATGTCTGTGATTATAGGCATGGGCCACCATGCAAAGCATAAGTGAATTTTTTTTACTTTCATTTCATATCTTAAAAATCCCTAGTTGGACAGATTTTAGCTCACAAAATAGAAGGAAAAGCAATAGAATAGCAGAATAACAACATAAAATAAATTAAGGAAGTGTGACAGTGTCTTGCTTCTGTGGTTACTATTTTCATGGCTCCTTTTATTGGACTAGAGATCATTTTTGGTATTTTGGTATTACTATTAATTAATATTTGTTGAACATTTATTATACCACCCTCAGTACTTTATATTTATTAAAATATAAAATCTTTATAAAATTTAAGAGATGAGAAAATCAAGGTGCCCAGAGTTTACATAGTGTAAAAAGTTCAGAGAGGTCTAGTGAAAACCTATATAGTAGACCTAAGAGTCAATGTTCTTAATCATTATGTAACTCTCCCTCACTGGATCTAATTTCTTAGGCTGCTATAAAATATCGTACAAAATATGGAGTTTCTCATGAAGAGTCTATATTTTTTTTGTGTGGTGATCTAAAAATCAAAAAATAAAACAAAAGAGCTTAACTTTATAAAAAAGCATAGAAGAAAAAAAACGACGTGCTTTCTACTGAATATGACTAATGGTCTCAGAACTTCATAAAATTTTAATGGGCTAAAAAAGTTATAAAATATTATATAGGCTCCAAAGCTCTATTTAACACACTTACCTGTATTCCATGGAAGCCTCTTTCTTTTCCTCAGCAGTGCCATAAACATAGAACCTAATAGTTTTATATTGATTTTCATATTATTTTCATTAAACTTTCTGAAAAATTTTGCTTGCTGCTTATAAGTTTAGAGATAAAGTTACCAAGGTGGTCATGAACGTAGTAGAATAAATTAGCCAAGCGATATCCATGCCTGGTCTTCTCTCCCGGACTTACATGGTATGGTATTTTTGTGGCCGTTGTTGGTGTCAGTGGCTTCTGAACAGTTTCCTTATATTACATTGAAAAGTATGTGAGAAAAAGCTTTGTTATCAGGGCAGTGAGGAATAATAATAAAGAACAAATGTGATAACAATAATATAAAGATGATTTCTTTTCTGTATAGTATCTCTGTTTCTCAAGGGAAAATAAACAGCAAAACAAGCATTTGTTCTTGATTTTAGAAACTTTAAAAGCTTATATGTGAAGATCTATTCTCCACAACAAAATATTGATAATTATTCAAAGATGGTTGGTGTTACAACAATTCATCCTGAAGTTATGAAACTGTGAAACTTCTAGAAAGCTTCTCTACCCATCCTCATTCTGAAGTGGGACTGGAACAGCACAGCTGCCTCATGTTAACTGGAAGCAAAATATAAGTAGGGAATTTCACATGATAATTGTCTTATTTACTTTTTGAGGTTTAAAAGGATTTTTTCAGGTATTTAAAAGACTTTTTTGACCATGTCAATTTACTGAGAAAATATTGCTTTAGTTTCGCTAGACATTTAAGAATATTTCATTTTCTCAATGACGATAATTAGAAAATTTCTTTACTCAAAAAAGTTTGAAAAGCAACAGAACTTAGTGGTTAAAACTTGAGCTCTGTAGTTTGACAGAGTCAAATACAAATTCTGTATCTCTCCATGTTATCTTGTAAAGTTTGCGTTTCCCCAGCTGTAAAATGAATAGTTAATACACAAAAACATGATTGTTTCTTTCTCTTTCTTGTTTTCCTTGTTCTATTTCTTAAATTTTTGTACATGGAATCCAAAGATCAAACCCTAATAAAATAAATACTGCATTAAGTACTATTCAAAGTAGTTGTTATTTTGTATCATACTCTAAACTTATGGTATAGATAATACTCAATTTTTACAAAAAATAATCTATGCCTTTGAGTGTTTAAATAATATTATCTAAGATTATAAATAAATAATGGAAGTACAAGTATTCAATTTAATGTACTCCTAGAGGTGTGTTTACATCTTAAACCTACTATTCATTACTCAATATTTTGCATCAAAACATATTAAAATTATATATTAAATTGTAATTCCCTTTTCCAATACTTTCTCACTAAGAAACTGGTTATAAGTGTATTAAGATATTTATCTTGGCTAATGTATTATACTAGTGTAAACTTATTACTAGTGTAAACTTGATTGTGGTATCACATTTTGTATTATTCATTGTTTTACTCTCTGTGGTGTCTATTTTTGGCAGTAAATCTTTCATTATCAATTATCCATTTGATTATAGAAATTTATTATAAAAGTCTTTAAATTAAATACTAATTTATTTCTAAATTGTATTTCTTTTCAGTTTGCACTGTGAGATGCTTACCATTACCTATAAACAGTTAATTTCTCTAACTTTAGTATAATGTGTATGTTTATTTTTATAACATAATGACCAGAAAATATTTTAACCTTGCCTTAGCAGAAAGGATATAAACCCCAGTCAAAAAAAGACATAAGCTTGAATCTCATTGGGCAGAAAATATCTCTCCATAATACATGATACTTCATGATGTTTCAAAGCATAATTTTTCAATTACTTCATAACAGATATTGAATACATGGAAAACTAAGCATTTCATTTTAAGGATATTTTATCTCAATGCTTCAAGAACTTTTTCTAAGTAAAATGTCGTCAACGTGAAAATGCAGGGATTTTTCACATGTGAAACATATATATTTTAGTAAGATAGCATGATTTTTGTAGAATTCTATGTGTACAAAGAGAGAATCATAGACAATGGAAAAAGTCTAATTTTCTAAACTGCTAACCTCAGGACATGTTGTACTATCTATTCTAAAGTGTAAAAAGTTAGCCTATTGAATAAGTGTTCATATTTGTCATCTATTATTCATCAAAAGAGGACAAACTATGACTTAATATGATAACTATCTTTTATTTTCACATGATTTTGCAAGTTTCCCAGTATTCAATGGAGACTGTCATGGAATCATTGACCCACCAGCTTCCTGAGGGCTAAAGAACCTATTTCCAAGATGGCTCATGCATACGAGTAGCAGCTTGGTGCTGGCTGAAATAGTCAAGGCTGAGCCAAAATATAGAGTAGAAAAATAGTTCCTGAATTTTGGCTGTGGTAAGTATAAAGGATTTGAGGCCATTCTTAACAGAACATAACACATTGTCATAAAGCAGAGAAACATGGGTGTGTCTAAATATTCTGTAGAATATTTCTATTGATGAATTATCAATTTTAATTCTATGAGTTTTATTATGTTAAACTATGAGTGCTTAACAGGAAAAAAAATCACAAAAATGAAGTATTGCATTTTAATATTATTGTTTATTAAAAGCACCAAAATTTTCAAAATTCACTATTTTTTGGTATACAAAGTCTAAAAAAGAACAACATAAAATAATTCCTATATGAGCTGCAATGGAAATACCAATAGCACTCTACAAATAAAAATTCTTTACTTCAATTATTATTCCTAAGGCAGTCTTCACACATGACAGCAGCATGTTCCATACACTCAGATCATTTGCACTGACAACACATGTGTTTTGCTTTCCTGGCCTTTTTGTAGGACATACTTGACCTCTCGCTGGTCTTGCAGTTTTCTCAGCAAGTTCTTATTTATTATACAATATGTAGTTAACAGGAACATAAAATATCAATAAAATAAAATATTAAATTATTAATATGTATTGTACATTTAGAATAAACTATTCTCACATCAGCTGTGTAATTCCTTACAAAACCTAAAAGACAACATCAGAAATCAAAACCTATATGGACTACAATGAAATTACCAATAGAATTCTAAAACAAAAATAATCTTTGTTTCAACTGTCACACCTAAGGCAGTCTTCATACATCAAAATTGCACGTTCCATGCACAAACATTGCTTACACTGATACCATCTACCTTTTGTTTTCCTGTGCTCTCTTGTAGGGCACAGTTGACATCTTTTCAGTTTTCCCATTGTTGTAGTAGGTCTTTTGTGATGCTGGGCCTGCCTGTTCACCTGTCAGCTCACCAGTGTGCTTCACAATTTTTGACATAATTCTCTGGGCAGAAACATTTTGTTCATTCTCTGCTGTAAATAATCTCTTATGAGCTCCAGTCCCAATCCTCTAAGAAAATTTCTCAGTGGTATCTTGCATTTGTTATTTTTTTTATAAACTATCAAATTATTTATGCCACATATGTTTAGGATCAAGTAAAATGGAACCATCGGCCAACATTTTGTATTTCAAGTGACATCAGAGTTGCTGCATAACTCATCAAAAACATCTATTCCACCTTTGGTTTTGTTGTAGAAAATTTCCATCTCAGGCTTCCATTTTGTCAAGATTTCCCTATCAATATTTCCATTGTGGTGTAATGTTGACATCAGCAGTACCAGTTTGTTTTTCTTTACTATATATAAGACCAATAAATCTTTCTAAAATGCAAATATTTTACTATACAATTCTGTTTTGAAATTACAACATTTCGTTTGGAATTTCCACTTTGATCCTGCATACAATTCCTATGCTGGTCAATTTGTGCTCTGTTAGCAAATGCAATATTGATTGAAGCTGGTAAACCAATTGTCTAATGGCATACTTCAATTAGTTTGGGAGATGGGAACAATAAGCCTGTTCACAGCATCATTCAGTTTATTACTATATGAATAAGGTTGAGTTCCATGATAAATTTCTAAATTGAAAGGATAATAAGTCCTCGCATCTACAAAGGCATAAATTTTTATGCCATATTTTGAAGGGGTTTTTATTTTGGTTTTTTGGGGTTTTTTAGCTTATACTCCCTGAAACTATAGCTGCCATGAAATTCTGCAAGATGTTCATTAATAGTAATGTATTCAGCCGGGGATTTAGCTCAGTGGTTCCGCTGCCTGCCTTGCAAGTGCAAGGACTTGAGTTCAATTCCTGGTATCAAAAAAAAAAAAAAAAAAGTCATGTATTCAGATGGTATGTAAGTTTCTTGGCAATTACTCACAAATCTGTCAAACGATGACCAGATATCACCCAGATTATCAGTTCTGTTTCTTTCTTGGGGAGTGATTTTTTCATGAAACCTCAGGCAACTCAGAAGGAAACCAAATGTCCTTAATGTCATTATTATTCTACAAACCTCAAGCCCACATCCATCGCTTTTCCATATGTAGTTTACCTTCCTGCAATTTTCCAGAGAAAGCCATGCTAAGTACAGCAGACCTATGAATGCTTGCAGTTCAGCCAATGAGGTGTCATAATAAATACATTTCTGAGTGTGGCTATTGGCACATACAGAACATTTTACTTGTATTTCAGCCTTTGTGTATTTCACAATATCATGTAGCATTTTGTCTGTTACAATTTCCAACATTAAATGGCAGTGCCGTTATTCTGCCCAATAGATGTCATCCTTGCTGAGGTCCTCAGTATATTTTCAGACCTAGTCCATTTGGATCATTTCATTTGATTGGGTAACCATTTTGCAACATTTCAACTAGTCAAACAGGCACTTACATTGTTGTTTTCTTTGTTATTTGAATCAAGGAGGTCTGCATTCCTGTGACTGTATCAGTCGATCTTGTTCCATTTCACTGTCACAGGAACTTTGGCTCACATGGCCAACATCAAAGTCATCATCATCATCATCATCATCATCATCATCATCATCATCATCATACACCCACACCACTCTTCTGTTATGAAAACATGTATTTTACCATAATGGATCATCTTTATCTTATGATTCACTGTTGACCTCCTCCAAAACTTGCAAATCTGGTTTTTCATGTGTCATTATACTGAATTGAGCTACTTTTACCAGAAAAATCAAAAGAAAACTTTGTTTAAAACAAATCCTAGAGTGGTGTGGGTGAATTATATCCTGTGTGATGCTCAGGTAGATACACAAAAAACCTGTTGGGTGTAACATAAATGGGCAAAAATCCCAGTTTGACACTTTTGCACAGGTGCACACACCTTGTCATTCATCAGACCAATGACTGCTTGGTAAACACAATGATTGCTTCCTGTATCCCCCAAGGTAATGTACTGAGATGTATAGCTGGCTACTATTATGCTAAAGTAAAAATTTACAGTAGAAAAGTAAAGGATGTGCTTGTGGAACCCAGTGTGATGCTCTAATTATGTCTCAGTGCTTGCTGTCCAGAAAATATTAACATCCCTGCCTCTATAGAAAGACATGCCAAAATCTTCAACACTATGGCATTGAAGTCCAGGAGTTCATGATCTAATTCACATGTAGATGGCATGCCATCTACTGCAGTTCCTCTAGATCTATTGATCTGTGAACTGAAGAAAAAGTTTGCTGCTCTCTACATGCTCACTTACCTCTGAAGCTCCCAATTCAAAAACAGTAAAGAAGGAAGCATACTTTGAGGCACAATCCACAAGTTTGAAAATCTGAGTGTTTGCTATTTTTTCCCTAATTAGGGGATTGCCATTTTCCCTGGAAGTGTTCTCTTGATTCTATTTTAATGGTTCTGGGTTTATTGCTTTGAATTTTATCTTTCCTATGAGAAATGGTCTGTGATGGCAGTTAAGTAGCTTTCCTAGTCTGTTTCCTGACCCTAATGAATTGAAAGTCCACAGCTCTCTTTAATTTGGACTCTCACTGACAATTATTGCAATGTTATAATTCCCTTAAAAATATTGTTGCATTCCTGTGTATTAAATTATAATATATCCTATTAGATTAAATCCACAACAGATTTCTTGAAGACAGGGATCTCTCTACTTACAGTACTGTCACCCTTGTAAATTCAAAAATGTTTTGGATATCAGTGATGGTGACTCAAACTAACCAATTCCTATAACTCAAAATGGTAATAATCACTTATTTGTTCATGCTTTTATGATCAGGGGAGATCTAACACTTGTTCCAAATTGTTAACAAGTAAATTTCCAAGAGGATTGCTACAGTTTGGCTGTAGTTTAATGTACCTGAAAGCCCCATTATGATTGTAGATTTAGTCCTCAGGTTAGTATAGTATTGGAAAAGGCCATGGAAACATTAAGATGTAGGACTTCATAGAAGGTCCTCAAGTCAATTGAGATCATGCTTTACACAGGGTTGGTGCAACTCTGTCCTGCCTCTGTTTCCTGGCTGGAGATGTGACTGCTTGCTCTGACATGAAGTGGTACCATTGTTCTCTGCCATTTTCCATCCACCATAGAATTGAGGTAATGCTCAAACCATGCCCTTGCACCTTCAAAACTATGAGCTAAATAAACTTCTTTTGTCTAGAAGTAGCTGGTGTCAGGTGTTTTGCTACAGTAAAGAAAAGTTGACTAATATAGTGGTCCACTCAACTCACATGATGAGTTATTTGGCATTTCCTTGTTGCTGGGAGGATTTGTTCTGGTCTGTTCTTGCCTTCCTCTGTAGTTGTATGAATTTTTCTAAAGATTGACTTATGAATTCTAAAGAGGATGAGGAAGAAACTGTCACTTCTCTAAGGCTAGGGATAGATTAGTAATACATTAATTTCATTATGTTCTATTTGTCACAACAGATTCAGATGCATGAACAGATATACTCATCTCTTTGTGGGAAAGAGAATTTATAGCAACCTGACATCTACTATAATGTTTAAACTTGTTTTAATTCAGGATTTTCCACCTTCCAGGAATGCTGCACACATAATATACTTAATTTCCAAGTAATTTATTATATGAACAAGAAAAAAAAATTGTAAATATATTTTTAAAGAATTTGACATTTGCATATGAATTCTGCATAACTTATCAAAATCCAGTAGATAGGTAATTATCTGAAAATTTTAAGATATATAATTTTGCATGAAAATTCAAATACTTATTTGTTGGTGGTGGAAAATAACCCAAAACTGTTTATCTACATACCTAGAACCAGACAACTGTATTTGTACTTAGGTATTCTCAACCTTTTGTACTATGCAAAACTAATAAAAATTAATTAGTTAAGGATTAATTAATTGAGAATTAATTGTGGAAAAAAGCAAATTATTTTTGTGTATTTTATTTTCCCATTAATATAGTTTGTTTTTTTTTATTCAGTGTAGTATTTTACAAAAGATGCTGGTAGGTTAATGCTTAGAAAAGTCTGTAGAGAATGTGTTATGGTTGGCTAGACTACTCCCAAGATTAAAGTCAAATTTTTATATCATTATAGAAATGTTCTTACATATATGTGCATTTGTGTGCATGTATATCTTTTAATTTTGGTAATTTGGGGACACTGTCTTGACTTCCAAAAGCTGAAAATACATTGCTCAAGCAGTAAAAAAAAAAAGTAATCTCTTTCTGATTAGTTTTGAGAAACCTATCATTAATTATTTCCAAATCAATTCCCAGTCTATCTCATTTACTTTATATTATGTATTTATTTGTATATTATAATAAAAATATTGTAGCTCCTTTTCATAAAACAAGTCATGTCAGTGAAATTTATTGAAACAAATCTTTTATTTCTTATAATGAATAGTAAAAGAATTTTTAAAAAGAAATGTTTTCTTTACAATCTTACTATACCATTGCAAAATTGTTTAATGTATGTGGACTAATAAGCATTTGATTGAAGCTGAAAACACAGAAGACTTTAGAATATTAATTTACCTGAGTGCAGAAGAAATGTTCTTATGTTTCAAAGCCAAATAATTTATATGCCAACAATTTTTATTAAACAAGTAAAACCTGCATTATTTCTTTCTAAAATATGTATCTTTTTAACAGAGAAGTTACAACAAATTACAATAAATCTTTTCTCAAAGAATTAATACTATTTTAATAGCTCTAAGTTTCAAACACAACTTAAGAAATTATTTTTAATAAGACTGTAATTGGAAGAACACCAGTTATATTAAAAGCATGAAATTTTAACATGATGATTATAATCATTATGTATTGCAACTATGTGGTAAAAAATTTACAAACTATCAAATATATTTGATTCTAAGCATGTTATAAATGATGAAAATTCTTGATCTTTAAATACATCAAAAGCAATCATAATTTTTCCAGAGCAAAGATAACAAATTTAATTATTATAATTACACACTAACAATATTGAACACAAATCCATTTTGCAAGACTGGTGTAAAGATGACTTAACAAAATCATTCACTCTATCTAGTTTTGAATTTTTTTTATGTTAATGTTCATTGAAATCTGTGTGGCTCCAAATGAAAAAACTTTTTCTCTTAAATTTCTCCCAGAATTAAGACCAGAAAATACTAAGAATTGCTTTTTAGCCATTGTTGATAGGACTCTGATAAAAAGTAATACAAATTTAGAGGAGAGCGGTGCTTAACATTTTGAGGTCATGGATAGGGTTAATAATGTGTGTGTTCATTCAGACCCAGGCCTCCATAGGTGTGCAATCAGGCCGTGAACAGATGCTCAGAGGCACCTATATGTGCATGATTCAGTGGTTTGCCATGGCTGTCCTGAAATTCTTGATGTTCTTGAACCAGGAGCCCCACATTTTCATGTGGTACTAGATCCAGCAAATTATATATTTGACCCCATGTGGCTACATATTCCACATGAACTGTGACTTCAGAAACTTCCAGTCTCCTTGAGAGAGACAATTAGGAGGGAGACAAATAATTCTGTGATTAAATACTACAATGAGTAGCATGAAAGGAAAGAAAAGAAATGGTATTGTCTTAGTATGTTTGTGCTTCTACAACAAAAAGACTGGAAGCTGGGTCATTAAGAAAAGGAATGGAAATTTATTTCTCAGTTCTGGAGACTGAGAAGCCTTAGATCAGGGCATTGACAGGTTTGGTGTCTTGTGAGGACTGCGCCCTGCTTCCAAGGTGCTGCATCCTCTGGAGGGAAGACTGTGTTCTCATGTGGCAGAGTAAAAGAGAAGAAGCTCACTCCCTCAAATCCTTTTACAAATACCTTAAAGTCATCAATGAGGACTCTGTCCTCCACTTTAAATCACTTTCTTAAGACTGCTCACTTCTTAATACTGTCATATTTGTGATTAACTTTCAAAATTTGGGAGGCCATTCAGATTCATTCATTGCTGTTACAACATCTGGTCCTTTTTTTTGGCTACTGTCAGGAACTTTAATAAGGTGCAGTCGATGACTCTTGCTTCTTATAGCTATAGGTCAAAGAGGAAGGGCATCACATCCGGCTGGCTCATGCACTGCTGTATACTTTCCAGCCTAGTGGAAGCTAAGGCACGGGCCTCCTCTACAAAGTGGCCGGGGTCCTTCCTCAATCAACTTCCAGAGGCAGGATCCAGGCCTGGTGCTGACCTCCCCCTGCATACTGACTGGCACTTTCTAAAAGCTGTCTCAGAAACAGATTGTGACGGACTGTATTTTTCCAGGCTTCTGGAGCCCTCTGGAAGAAAGGGAAGTGCTGATGAGTGAAACTGCAGATCTGTTGCACGTTGAGGCCACAGAGATGTTAAAGAGGTTGCCAGTTTTGACAAAAATAGATTCAGTAAATAAAAAAGTTTATATATTTGTGTTCAAAGTCCTTGGAAAGATTGTCCTCTGAAAATCTGAGCATTTTAGTTCACTGGGTCAGTGAGGAAGGGAAGGATTCTAGATGAAAATGCTCATATTTTCAAGATACTTTCAGATTATAACTATTGTTACATATGTCCAGTTTATTCAGACTGCACTGTATATATAATGGACAAATTGAGTCCTTACAAAAAAAATACTCTTATCTAAATGTTTAGAAGTGCCCAACGTATGTTCAATGTAAAGGTAGTAAAATATTACTTTGTAAATATCTTTTTGCTAAAATTCCTATGACATATCATCTTGTGGGAATAGAATGGTTAAAGCATCTCTGTGAGCAATTGCTGTCTGTTCTTATCAATGCTTGAAGGAGGTGGGAAGTAAATTGCCAAAGGTAGCATGTTAGTGCATTTATAATTGGATATTTTGAGACATTACTTTTCTGTAGTATATTTTATGGGTTTTGTTTTGCTGTTTATATAGTGTATTTAATGGACAAATAATTCCAAATTTTATAACATCTTCTCTTTAGATGTTGAAGAGGTTACCAGAATCTGACAAGTGGTAAAGTTAGCACATTTTTGTACACTTTGTGCTGAAATTCACAGAAAAACTAGTTCTCTGCAATACTTTTTTTCACTTTTTCTTTTTAAAAAAAATTTTATTAGTACATATTTGCCATACATAGTATTCATATTCATCACAGAGAATTTGTACCTATACATACTATATTTTAATTCCACTTTTTTCCTCATTTCCTTCCCCACTCTTCAATCTTCCTTTCTCTCCCCACTTACAAAAGCCTTTCTTCCATTTTTTCTTTCCATTCTTTGTTTTTTCATTCCCTTTCCTGTATTTCCCTTCCCTGTCCATTGTTTCCCTTTCCATTTGGACATGTTCTTCCTGCTTCTCAATTCCTATCCTCCATTTTGCTCCTTGTTTACCCTTAGGATTTCTCACACAAGAGAAACAATGACATATTTAAACTTCTGTGTCTTATTTTATGTGACATTTTGGTCTCAAGGGGCATCCATTTATCTACAAATGACTCAAGTTTATCCTTCTTTATGGAAGAGTATATAAATACCACATATTCTTTATTCATTTGTTGATGGGCATTTATTTGGGCTGTTTCCAAGATTTAGCTATTATAAATTGTGCTGCTATAAACATGGGTATGCATTGTCTTTAATGCTTTTGATTCTTTTTGCATTCTTTTAATTTTAATTCTTTAATTTAATTAATTCTTTAATTTAATTTTAAATTTTAATTCTTTTAATTCTATTAGAATTTTTTCTGTCAAATGGAACTTCTAGTTTTAGTGTTTTGAGGAATCTCACCTACCAGCAATGGAGAAAGTTTCCTTTTTCTTGAGAAAAAGGAATTTGTTATTGGTTGATTTTTTGATAATAGCCATTTTTTCTAGAGTGATATGGAATCTCAGTATGGTTTTAATTTATATTTCTTGAGTGGCTAGTGATATTGAACTTTTTCTCATATGTTTATTTGTTGTTTGTACTTTTAATCTAAGAAGTATCTATTTATTTAAGATGCCTATTTTGGGGCTGGGGATTTGGCTCAGTGGTTCTGGCACCTCCCTCGCAAGTGGAGGGTCCCAAGTTCGATCCCTTGTACCAAAAAAAAAGATAGAATATAAGATGCCTATTTTTGGATTGGGTCTTAGAATTTGGGGGTTCTGGGGTTTTTTTAGTTTTTTACATATTCTGGATATTAGTCCTTTGAGGAATAGCTGGTAAAATGTTTTTTTCTATTCTGAGGGTTGTCTCTTCACTTTGCTCTTGGTTTCTTTTGCTGTGTAAAAGCTTTTTAATTTGACATGATCCCAGTTGCTGATTCTTTGTAATATTTACTGTGTGATCAGATTTTGTTCATACAGACTTTGCCTACACCTATATATTCAACAGCCAACATCATACTAAATAGTCAAAAGCTGAAAGCTTTCACTCTATTTTAACTAGAAGACCCCAAAATCTCCACCAAAAGACTACTATAAACAAATTTGGTGGCATAGCAGGATAGAAATCCAACACTGAAAAATCAAGAGCATTCCTGTACACAACTAACAAACTCACTGAGAGAGAAATTAGGGAAATAATACCTTTCACAATAGCATCAAGAAAAATAAAATACTTAGGAATCAGTCTAATGAAGGAAGCCAAAGACTGTTACATTGAAAACTACAGTACAGTGGTGCCTCAGTTCATGAACTTCTACCATTGTACTCTAAAAAAGTTGATGGGAGAGGATATCAGAAAATGGAAAGATATCCCATTCTTGGATAGGCAGAACCAATATACTGAAAATGGCTGTTATGGTTTGTATTTAGATGTCCCCTCAAAGCCTCATGTGGATGAAATGGGGCTTTATTTTTCAGAGGTGGCTGAATCTGGAATATGGCTGAATGCTGGAATTAAGGCCAATTGTTTACTAAACCACTACATGTGAGTGATTGGTTTAACACTCCCCTAATCCCAGTAGTCTGGATAATATAAAAGGGACAGAAAGATGTTTCTAAGTTTCCCTTGTTGTTTTTGCTGCCTTGTGGGCACCATGAACTGTTTATCATGTGTGACACCTCTCTGCCATGTGACATTCTGCATTGGAGCCAGACAATTATGGACTGAAACCTGTGCAAATTGTAAGCTTAATAAATCTTTCCCCCTTTAACTTTGGGTGTAGGATATTTTGTCTCAGCAAGTAAAGAAAAGGAACTAAGACTTCCAAAATTGTTATACAGACTAAATGCAATCCCAATCAAAATACCAACAGCATACCCCATAGAACTAGAAAAAATAATTCTAAAATTCATATGGAACCAGAAGTGACTCAGAATACCAAAAGCAATTCTGGGCAACAAGGGCAAGGCAGGGGGCACCATACTCCCCAATATGAAGTTATACTACAAAGCTACCATGGTAAAAAAAAGCATGGTACTGGGGGGAAAAAAACAGATCCAGTGATCAGTGGAACAGAATAGAAGATGTGCAAACAATTCCAAGCACACTCAGCTACCTTGGATTTGACAAAGGTGCCAAACAGCTTCACTGGAGAAAAGATAGCCTCTTTAATAAATGGTGTTTATTGAAAAAATTGTGTTCCATATGCCTAAAATTGAACCTAGATATATATCTCTCACTATGCTCTAAACTAAATTTGAAATGGATCAAAGATCAAAATGTAAAAACAGAAACACTTAATTTTTTGGAAGATAGAATATGTAAATGAACTTTGGATTCAGTTATCTCTAACATTACATATGCTTGTACTTGTTCACTGGATTGAAGTCAGAAAGAAGAAAGTAAGGAGGAAATGATTCAAGGCAGAATGGTCATATTTAGAAGATACTTCAAATTATAACCATTGCTACATGTACACTTATCAGTGCTGCAAGCACAGTGGACAAGTTCTTATATGAAAAATCTAGTCCTACATATGTAGTAGCACTTGATATATTTAAAAGTAGAAGTAGTATAGTAGAACAACACTTTCTGTAAATAGCTTTTTAAAAAATGATGGGTAATACCATACTTGGAAATAGAATGGTTGAACTACCTTTGAGTAGTATACTTTCTATAATTGTTCATTAGGTTGCAGGAGGAGGGAAGGAAGAAATTGCAAAAGGTGTTCTGTCAGTGTATGGTAGAACATTTTAGCTTTTCCATTGCTCTTATGTTACATACATTTCATTTTACTATGCTCTACTACATATATTGTGTATGTACCAGACAGGTGAGTCCTAATTTTATAGTATCTAGTTTCTAGATATTAAAGAGTTTGCCAATATATGACAAAAGTAGAGTTAGTAAGCTAATACATTTTGTATACTTTGTGTTAAAATTCACATAAAGGCTGTCTTCTGAAAAGGATTTTTAGAAGTATAATTGTAAAAATCACTTTTGAGTGATACATGATCCTATATAACATGTGATAAGGAAAGAAGATTGGAAGAAATGAAAAATTTCTAGACCAAAATGGTCCTACTTAGAAAACACTTTCAGATATACCCACTGTTGTTTGTGTGTAGTGTATTCAACACTACTGTATATATAGTGGACAAATTTGAGTCCATATTTGAAGCATCTAGTCTTTCTAGATATTTAGGAGTACAAGACTATATTAAAAGTAGAGGTAGTAAATAACACATTTTGTAGATATCCTTTTATTAAAATTAATAATGAAATACTGCCTTTAGGAAATGGAGTGATCAAACCACTTCTCTGAGTGGTACACATATTTGTGCTAGTTCAGGGAGGAAGGAGGAAAAGAAAGTGCAATGGGCTTTAAATCGGTGTGTTTTGGTGAAGCAATATTGACAACTGTCCCTTACATCTGTGCATTTTGTTTGTCTATCTTTGTGTATAGTTGTACATAAAAGACAAAGGAGTCCTAATTTACATCTAGTCTTTCCAGATGTTAAAGAGCTTGCCAGTGCATGACGTAAGTAGAATTAGTACTAGTTAACTTTGTGTTAGGGCCGGGGATTTAGCACAGTGTTTCTGGCACCTGCCTCGCAAGCACAAGGTCCCAAGTTCGATCCCCGGTACCAAAAAAAACAACAACAACTTTGTGTTAAAATCATAAGAGAGACTGTTCTTAAAACCACTTAATTCCAGAAAGATAATGGAGTGGTGAGCAGTAGTAAATCAGCCTTTCTGAGATTTAATGTCCAGATGCTGGAATATACCAATGTGGGGAAAAGAAGGAAGGAAGGAAGTATGTCCCTGGGACTCAGCAAGGATCTGAAGTAAGAATGGGACCCCACTGGAAAATTGAAGAGAAGGACCTCAATGCAGAAGAGGGAGGTGGCAAACAGTGCTTTCTCCCTGAATCTCAGCTCACAGTATGAAAGAGGTGTCTCAAGCCTACTGAGGCATGATGACTATGAATGATTCCCAAGGCCTCCCTGTAGAAACACACCAAGGGAGCAGAGCAGTAGACACATTGCAGGCTCCAGTGGCTGGTGAGTTATTCTGGGTCAGATGTCCCCAGGAGAGGGTGATTGGCTGGTTGCCATTTTAGAAAGGGCACAGCTGAACTCAGGACTCAGAGAAGACATCAGTGTGCTCAATCTACCAGCTCCTAGTGTCAGGGTGAGGCACAGCCATGGGAGATACAAAAGGTAAGGGAGTTGAGTCAAACCAGCAAAAGGCACCAGTGTGCAGTGTTGTGGACTGAACAGCTTGAATCCCACCCTCACAGCCAGAAACCAGGATCAGCCTGAACTTCCTGGAGTTGAAAGCACAAGCTTACTTGGATTATCCACCACCCTACTGTAATTCTATTGCAAGCTTGCTGGAATAGATCAGCAGGGATCTGTGTACTATCAAGCCCCTTTCTCTAACAGAGACAGCAGAGATACGCCCTGAAGGGGATTTTTTTCTTTCTTCCTTTCTTTGTTTTTATTTCTTGATTGTTCTTTTTTTCACATGAGTTTGAACATTATTCCTAGTTTTTCATATTGTTTTGTTTTGTTCTTGTTTCTGTTTCTTCCATCTTTTTCCCCTCCTGTTTGTTTCACCAGTTTCCCAAAGTTTGGATAATTTTCCTTTGTCCATCTGCCTTTCTTCTAATTTTTATATCTTCTATTTCTCCATTTTTTGCTCTTACCCCTTTTAAATTTTTTCCACTGAGAGTAAAATTGCTCTTTTGAGGGGATATTTACTGTATACAACTTTCTGGTTTGTTTTACATTTTTTTATATAACTACAAATCTTGTTCATATGGCTAAAGGTGACAAACTAATAGTTACCAGTTTGACATTTTCTAGACTGTGCTTGATGCTATTTTTATTAGTGAGTATACTACTTTATCCAAGGTGACACATTTTCCTCCCTTGAGGATATTATAAAGAGTAGAAATTAATCCAATTGATAATAAGAAAAAATACAAGGAATCTATGAATCAAAGAGTTGGTTCTTTGAAAGATTAAATAAAATCAACAAACTGTTAGTCAACCTTATCAAAAAAAAACAAGGAAAGAAAAAACTCAAATCTATGCAATTAGGAGTTAAAAGGATGAAATCTCAATGGATGCTGGAGAAATCTTGAAGATCATCAATACCTACTTTGAGAACTTGTATTCTAATAAGACGGAAAGCACAGAAGAAATGGACAGATTCCTAGATACATATAAATTACTAAAGCTGAAACAAGATGTAAAATTCTAAATAATGCAATATCAGTCAACGAAATTGAAGAAGTAAATAAAAATCAACCAACAAAGTAAAACATAGGTCCTGACAGATGCACTGCTGAATTCTATAAGAAATTTAGAGAAGATCTAATACTGCTACTTCTCAAACTCTTTAATGAAATTGAGAAGGAAGCAACACTTCCAAACTCATTCCTTGAAGCAAGCATTACCCTGATTCCAAAACCAGAGAAGGATCCAGCCAGAAAAGAGAACTACAAGCCAATCTCCCTAATGAGCATAGAAGCCAAAAAAATAAAAATAAATAAAAAATAAAACTCAATAAGATACTGGCAATCAGAATGTAATAAATAATCAAGAATTTTATACACCATTCCAAGAAGGATTCATTCCAGAGATGCAGGGATGGTTCAACATATGAAAATTAATAAATATAATAAAACATATTAATATCACCAAGGACAAAACCCATGAGATCATCTCAATAGAAACAGAAAAAGCATTTGACAAAGTCCAACACCCACTCATGATAACAATGCTACAGAAAATTGGCATAGATGGTCTTTATCTCAATCTGATAAAAACCATCTATGACAAACCAACAGCCAACATCATAATAAATGGTCAAAAACTGAAAGCTTTCATTGTAAAATCAGGAACAAGACAAGGATGTCAACTATCGCCACTCTATTCAATATAGTTCTGGAAACATTAGCTACAGCAATTAAACAAGAAAAATAAATCAGTAGGAAAGAAAGAAATGAAATTAGCATTATTTGCACACCTCATGATATTCTGCATAGAAGATCCTAAAAACTCCCTGAAAAGATTCTGGATTTAATAACGAAGTTCAGTAGCATAACTGAATAGAGAGTCAGCACTCAAAAACCACTAGTATTTTTGTACATAAATAACAAACTCACTGAGAAAGAAATAAAGGAAACCAAACCTTTCACAGTAGCATTGAAGGAAAGTGAAATATTTAGTAATCAATCTAATGAAGGAAATAAAAGATCTTTACATTGAGAACTACAGTACTCTGAAAAAATCCTCTTAGTACTCTAAGAGGATATCAGAAAATGGAAAGACATTCCTTGCTCATGGATAGGAAGAACCAACATAGTAAAATGGCCATACGTCCAAAATTGTTATACAGACTTAATCCAATCTTAATCAAAGTAGCAGTAGCATATTTCACAGAATTAGAGAAAATGACCCTAAAATTCATTTGGAACCAGAAGAGACTTAGAATAGCAAAAGCAATTCCGGACGACAAAGGCAAGAAAAGGGGCATCACAATCCCTCACCCGAAATTACACTACAAAGCTACCATAATAAAAACAGCATTGTACTGGCAAAAATACAGACCTGAAGATCAATGGAACTGATTAGAAGATACAGAAACAACTCCAAACACACTCAGTCTCCTTATCTTTGACAAAGGGGCCAAACACCTTCCCTACAACAAAGCCTCTTCATTAAATGGTACTAAAAAAACTGGCTTTGCACATGCTGAAGATTAAACCTAGACCCATGACTCTCACCATGCACTAAACTAAAATCAAAATGTATCAAAGATCTAAACATTAACGTAGAAACACTAAATCCACTGGGAGATAGAATAGGTAGAACTTTGGAAGACATAAGTGTGCAGAAAGACTTAATTAACAAAACCCTGGTCACAGAAAATATTACAAAGAATCAACAATTGGGATCTCATTAAAAAGGTTTTGCACAGCAAAAGAAATCAGCAACAGAGTGAAGAGACAACCCACAGAGTGGGAAAAATTTTTTCCAGCTGTTCTTCAGACAAAGGACTAACATCTAGCATGTACAACAAACTCAAAAAAGAAAAATCAGAGCCCCCAATTGTAAAAACCCAATCCAAAAATGGGCATCTGAAATGAATAAACATTTCTCATGCAAAGAAGTGCAAAGGGCAAATAAATATATCAAACAATGTTCAACTCTTGTGGTCATTTGAAAGATGCAAATTAAAACAACATTGCTATTCTATCTCACTCCAAAAAAACCAGCTATTATCAAGAAATCAACCAATAATAAATGCTGGCAGGGCAGTAGGGAAAAAGAAACCCTTCTCCACTGTTGGTGGGAGTGTAGACTGGTGCAACCACTATAGAAATAAGCATGGAGATTCCTCAGAAAATTAAAACTAGAGGTTCCATTTGACCCAGCTGTTCCCTTTCTCAATATCTTTCCAAAAGAATTAAAGCAGCATACCAAAGCGATATATGCACACTCATATCTATAGCAGCACAATTTGTAATAGCTAAATCTTGGAAACAGCCCAAGTGCCCATCAGTGGATGAATGGATAAAGAAAATACTTTAAAATATATATATATATATATTCCACTCTGCCAAGGATAAACTTGAGACATTTCTAGGTAAATGGATGCACCTTGAGACCATTTACTTAAGTGAAATAAATTGGATGCACAAGTTTAAATATTGCATTGTTTCTCTAGTGTGAGAAACCAAAAGGGTAAACAAGGACCAAAATATCTAGTAGATATTAGGAAGCGGGAAGAAAATATTCAAATGGGAAGGAGAACAAGAAGGGTGAGGGAGGAAGGAAGTGAAAAGAAAAAAAAGAGACTAGAAAAAAAAAATGGAAACAATGCTTTTGTAAATAAGGAAGGTTTGAATGGAGAAGAAGGGATTGGGGAAAAAAGAATCAAGATATATTATGTACAGATACAAATTCCCTATGATGAATGTGATCCTGATGAATGTGATCATTATGTAAAACTAAAATGTACCAATAAAATTAATTTTAAAAATTCACTTAGAAAGTGAAATTGAAAGTCCCCTCTAATTATTGCATATGCGTATATCTGTCTCCAGTGTGAAAAAAGATGGAAAGGGTTCTAGGCCAAAGTGTTCTTATTTGGATAACTTTTAAAAAATCTGGTCTTTGTTAAATATATATGTGCAATTTATGGAGTGCTACTATATATACGGGAAATTTCAGTTCTTGTTGTAAATATCTACTTCTTCCAGATGTTTAAAGTTCACACATGTGAAAGTCAAGCATTACTTTATGTCTTTTAATTATTTTTTGATTCTTCACAGGAATGGTTGCATTTTGGGAATTGTATTGTCAAACATGATATCTTGGAGAGTATGCTGAATGCTCTTGGGGCAAGGGGAAATATGCAGAGAGGGAAGTTAAGTGAGTTCAGATTGTTTAGCCTTTTCTATATATACATTTTGGTTAATATTTTTGGTGTCACTGGATAAGTCCTAATGCCCAAATTTTGTTGGAAGTTGCAAAACAATCTCTATATAAATGTCCTTTGTTGGTTTTTAGAAAGAACTGTCTTCTGTAAGTCACCTATTGGAGCTAGATGTGGTCCTGAACTTAATCAGTGAAGTGGTGAAGAGGAGAAAAGGCTGAGGGGTAGGGTTGTTTGCTAGTATCTCCATATCTGGTAAATGATTTGAGAGTATAACAATAGGTTTGTGTGCATTTTTGGTAAAGTACTCAGGTGCACAAAGTTCATATTCTATTGCACAGCATCCAGCATCTAAATTTTATAGATGTCCTGTGGTGATAGTACAGGAGGTACTGGAGGTAGTGAGTTAGAAAATGTGTCAATGTCTTTTTGTCATAATTGATAGAAAAGATGCATCTTGGACTTGGAATTTTTATACGACTTTTGGGCATTGTGTATCAGGCCATTAATCTGGCAAGAGAGAGACAGAAATGGGTATACAAGGAGAAATGTATGCAGAGTGTTCAGATTTACATTTTGATGACAGCCGTTGCCATAGATATGTGTGTGTCTCACATATATTATATATATACTATAGAAATGAATTAACAATATTTTAATAGTAGAGGTCTAATAACTCTCAGACATATGCTTGGTGTACTCTGTTGCTTTATATCTCATTTTAAACTGAGCATTAAGAAAAAACAGTATTTTTATTGTAACTCTGCTAATACTATCTAGAGGCCTGTTGCCATTTTTATCTTCAATAATAAAGCAAGAAAGGCAAGATTACAATTTTTTTCTAACAGATTCAGCTAGCATAGTATATTCTTGGTTATCAGAAATATTCTTCTTTGTGACGGTGCCAGCCGTCACTAGTCGAACGGTACCTGAGAGGAGGGGAGAGGATGAAAGAAAAACACAACCTCTGAGGAAAAGAAAAAGGAGAGAGAGGCGGAGGAGAGACCCCTCTTCCCACTTTATTGCCCTTTATATACCTTTTCCACAACCCCCAACCCGTCCTCTGTACATAATTCGGCGACTAATTATTTTCCAGGGAAAAGGTCGAATGTATCCTTACAACTCCGGGAATAACGTTCCCTTGCACTGCAGACATTCGAACTCTTTCTATTTAACCACTCTCGTTACAAGTAACCATCCTTGTTTTTGTGCCAGCTGCATATCCAGGATTCATTATGTTCTCAAGAGACTCAGAGGTCTCTCAAGGTTATTTCAACCTTTCGCTCTCCACACTTCTTGTGCTCACTTTGGCAGCACATATACAAAAATATTCTTGTAGCTTTGGGATTTTCAATTAGTATTCATAATGTGTGGAAAAGTATGACACACATCGTATAATCTCAATCATACAAAATGACATGTTGTGTATGTACACATGGGACCTAGAAGGACACATCCAACTAAGTTGTTTGCGACTACGAATGCCTTTGTTCTTTACTTCTTGTGTTTTTGTTTCCGGTATTCACACATTAACTTTTAAAAAGCAAACATTATTTTTAAACTAAAAAAAGAATAGATCATAAAAGTATGCAAAACGTGACTGCCCAGATTGAGGAGAGCTGATTTACACAGTTATCATGGCATATGATAGAGGAAATATTAAAAACCTCAGTGAGGTATGTGCACTGTATGATGTTCAAATGCAAGAATTATGAAATAATATTTTGCACTGGAATTATTATTGGACTTACCATTTATTAAGACCATAAGCAGTCCCTATAGCTGAACACAATTGTTATCAGATCAGTGGAAGATCAGGGTTGATGATTGTAAATGGTATTATGGAAATGTATATGCTGATAAAAGTAGAAATGGTGGGACCTCAAAGCAATAGAGATCAAGTAGCATTGTTTAAATGCCAAAAGACAGGACCACGTTCATAATAATGACTAGAAATGACAAGAAAGGTCAAAGTAGAAACCAAGGGAATTGGACTTGTGGAGAGGGATGGAAATAACCTGCATATCAATGGCATTGCCATATCCATGGCCATGAATAGAATACATCAATGGTGTATCCTATTAACCATCTCCTTCCCTCAGGGGAATATTCATGGACAGACTATACTAGTGCTACATAATAACTGGACACTGGGAGGAGAGAAGCATCTGATTATTTCAAATGTCTGAACTGACATTGATATCAAAAGTCCTAAAATCATCATGGTTTCCTTATTTAAATTTGAGACACGAGGGCACCAGATAAAACATGAAGTCCTAGTTGAGGTCTGATTTACAGTATGCCTGCTGTGTCCACAGATTCCAGTGGTCATTTCCCCTGTCAGTGAATAATTGAAACTGACACTCTTGGCAGCTGGTACAAATCTTATATTGAATAGATGGTGGATGATTAGGCAAGAGTCTGTGAAACTACCGACAAACTTTTCTAAAATATACATCTAAAACAATATCACATTTTAGAATTGATAGGAAAAATTAATACCCTTAAAATATAGTATGCAGGGATGGGAGATCTGATAACATCTTTTTAAATTCATCAAGACCCTGCATAAATGTGAAAAATCTTTAGAGTAGCTGTGGACTACTGCGCACTCAAACAAGGAATAGCCTCAAAGATTGTTGGGAGCAATGCTACATAATTTTAGGGAAAAATCATTTGATTAGGCCTAGTTCTCCAGCCTATAGGCCAGCTACGGCATTCCGAGACATAATTCCATTTTGGCCTCTTCTCCATCACACCTGAGACCTCAGTGATCCCCTGGTGCTGCGATGCTCCAGGGCAAGACCACACCTGCGGGAGACACCCTGGGAGGAACCAAATCTTCATCTGCGTAGTTCCTCATTGTTCTTAGATTTCCACCCCCCCCACCAGTCTTTTGTTACACCTTGTTTATCCCAATATGAAGTACTAAAATCTACATATTCATCTGTTACATTTGTTTCTCCCATCTACTGAATAAAAGGTGCTGCTAGTTAGGGGTTTTTGTCTTTGCTGCCCAGAGCAGCACTGATCAGACTCAACACTCAGCTTCTTCTCAAAGTCTCATTTTTCTACCTTTCCTGTAATTCGCCTTGTGCTGCCCTGGCTCGCAGGAGACTAGGACTTACTGCAGGGGTTCTAGCAAGGTCCCCTTTCCCTGTTCCCTACAAAAGATAATCTTAAAAGCCAGGTGACACCTCTGTTTTAAAGAAGATGAATATTATCTAAGGCACACAATATGTGATTATTGACTTGTGAATGCTTTCTTTAATATCTTATTTAAAATAAAATATCAGAGGGCCAGGGATTTAGCTCAGTGGTTCCACTGCCAGCCTCACAAGCGCAAGGACCAGAGTTCAATCCCTGGTATCAAAAATAAATAAATAAATAAAATATCAGAGGCAGTTTATATTTGTAATGAAAAGAAAACCATACACAACCACCGCTTTGTCTCAGGGCTGCAGTCTTACAAAATGTAGATGGAAGAGACGTAGATCAGCTGGCCTTTCAAGATGATCAAACTGATACACTTCATTAATAATATTATGCTATGTAGGCCTGATAATGAAGAAGCTAATGCAATGGAAACATTGTTGGCTCATATATACTCCAGAAGACAAGAGGCAAATCCTATGTGGGTTCTGAGGCATTTACATTGGTAAAGGCATTAACAGTTGGAAGATCATGAACATTGTGGGCTATTTTGTTCAAAGGTAAAGAAAAAATTATTAAATCTTGCACCCCAATCCAGGAAGAAGGAAATGTTGTAATCCTCTTTGGGTTCTGGAGGAAGGATATTTCATACCTGTTATTCCAGCCCATTCACTGGATAATGTCAAAACAGCTAGGTTTGAGTGAAATCCAGAGCAGAATGTATCTTTTCAGCATATCCAGACTGCAGAGCAATCAGTATTGTGATTTAGGCCAAAACATATGTGTTTTTTTGACCCTATGTGTTTGGAGATATCAGTGGTAGGAAAAGCTACCCATTTGGAATTTCTGGCAGTTCCTAGTGAGAAAATTAGAATAGCCATTTTGATTCTGGATCAAGGCCATGACATATTTTGTAAAGGTGTAATTAGATACCTTTATAAAAACAGTTCCTGGCATGCGAGTGCCCTGGTAGTAAAAGAATGCCTGCCAGTTGACTATGAATCTAGAGCAGCTCTCAATGTAACAAGGCCAATCAGACCACCAGAATGGAATTGAGAAGACCCAACAATAATCCAATAAGAGATGCAAAAGGAACAGTCAGTACTAAACATGAACAAGACCAGAGTGCACAGGTAAGTGGCCCGAGCACGAAGACTGCATCCATGTGGCACACTCAACCTTGTGACACTTCTTCTTTAGTTCATGCCTAAAGTCTTACAGGTGAACCTCTACCACCATTGGCAAAGGGGTGAAGAAGTGTGAGCTTGTTGTATAGATGGGTTAACTTGGTGTGTGAGTATAAACTGAAAGTGGACAGCAACCGCACTATAGCCTTTTCTTGAAAGATAGTGACAAAATCTCTCAAAAGATCATGATTTTGGGTGAATAACCAGGCACTGAATAGAGAAGCATCCCAAATTTGAAATATAAATGGCTTGGCTGAATAATAATCTCTCTAGCTCATATAACTTTATCAAATAAGAATATGACTTTAAAAGGAGCATTGATTCTTTAATATCCATGCTTATTCACTATTTCATGCTGAGAAAGAACTGTTTACTGTGTATGTTGAGAAAACTTTTGCATAAAATACTTAAGTGTATAAAATGAGTTTGAATGATTTAAAATAGAAAAAGTATTAAAAGTACTGAATTCATGAGCTTAGTCTAAGTAAATGCTTTGAAAATGATTTGGCAAAGAGGATAATAAAGTTACTTTTCTGATCATACTTTTCTGATCATTTAGAATTTATTATTATAATTTTTTATTTCTATATTTGTCTTTCTTCCACAGAAATGTATATTCCTTTTTTCAGTTTTAAATGTTGCCAAGTAAAAATTATTCAAATGTAATCCAAGCTTCCAAATCTACTAGCCACAAAGAGTAAAATGATGATATCTCTGGATATGAAAACATAACAAATGCCAGAATGGAAAACCTCTGAATAATCATGGATTTCAACTACTGTTTTATATAAAACTATATTTTGACTCAGAATTTTAGAAAAAGATGACATAAAATAATAAACATGTCTTCTCACTTATTACAAAATTCTTTGGAATATAAATATGCAGTATATGTGCAGTCTCATATACTTGCTTTTTCAGTAGCTTCTCTGTATTATTGGTACAGTGTGAAATGGATTTTGATCCATAAAACATTATATAGAGAAAAAGTAAAATCAATTACCTTGAGGTGTTTTAAGGTTAACTATAATCAGGAGTATAAACTTGTCTTTGTTGTTGCTATTATAAAAATTGGGGGTTATTGTTTGATTTGGTTGCTTATTTATTTGTGTTTTGAGACAGGGTCTTGCTCTGTAATATAGGCTTGCTTGAAACTCTGTGTAGCCCAGGATGGCTTCTAGTTTCTTATCTTAGCATCCTGAGTTATTGGGTTATAGGCATAGGCATGCACCACCATGCTACCTACTTAGGTGTAATTTGTTTGCCCAAGTTGCCTATAACTTCTTTAAAAACAAAGGTCATTTATTTTTCAGTAGCTTTTTATTCCTATCACAGTTGTTTGCAATTTAAAATCATTATTGCATTTAATCTCTATGATTACCCTTAACACGTATTATTATAATTATTTACTAGTAAATAAGCCAATGATTCTCTTAAGTGGGTTATGTTTTTAAATACCAGAAGGTAGGCTTGGACTTAAATCATTCTGACTCTGAAGCAAATATGATTTTCTATCGATAACAATTATTTTTGTATACTTTCCCAAATTGATAATGAATCACAGAAAACTAGAGTAGTACACATATTTTCCCCTCCAGTGTCAGTTTTTTGTATAACTGTAAGATCTAAGGTTTTCCTTTCTGTTTAGAAACCAACATTTGAGCATCTGTGCAGTGGTAAATATTGTGCTAAACTGAAAGAGTTCTTTTTCTATCAATCAAATTAGGATTTGAAAATTAATCACAAGATTTGGAGTCAAGTCACTGCTCAATATTGTAGTTCATAATACATGGTTCTCTTGTGTAGGGGATAAACTATCATCTTAATTAGATATCTAAATTTTGAGTAATCTGTAATGATAGTGTTTTTCTGTGCAACTACTGCTGACAATTTTAATAATTGCAGCCAAAAGTCATTAACTTTTAAATAATGATTAAAAATCAGTGACAGTGGCGCTTACTCATCATTCATGGTTTCCTTTAATTACATAATAATCCTAGCTAATGATATATAGTGTTCTTGCTATCTAGAACAAAGTAGTTAGAATTTTTTATTCTTTTACCAATGAGAAAAGTGAATCACAAAGCTTAGCAATTACTCAAGGCACACAGCTGGAAATGAAAGAAGGGAGACTTGTAACATGGTTGTTTTTGTCAAAGCCTATGTCCTTACCCATTGTCCTAGCTAGTGAAGGGAGTCTGAAGGCATTGGCTTAATGTAATTTTTAGAACAATAAAGAATATTCCCATCAAAGACTTAATTACTTAGTAATTTCAAAAGTGGTAATGTTAAAACAGATGTTATAATTCTGTGACACAATTAGTGTCCTCTCATGAACAAGGAATAAGTGTACCTTCAAAAGACCCACAGCATGATTAGATTATTTTTCTGTTCTAACAGCAGACATTGAAAGACTTTATTGTGGCACATTTGTGAGTTTTGGAAATTATTACAAATCATTCCATGTTTCTCTGCAGGGTCTTAGTTTTGTTTTTTTCAGAAGAGAATGAGACTTTTCTTAACTGTGAGCCAAAGAATACTGCGTTTAATTTCCCCAAAGGGCAAAAAGCACTACATGATGGTCCCCATTGTAAGAGAAAATGGCAAGAAGATCAAATTTTTGTTGATTTGCACTAACATTTCCATTTAAAGTAGTGTTGGGACACTGATTATCCACTACATACTAGAAGTTGTGGAGCAGATGATGTGGTACATAAAGAATAATACCATGTCAAAATTGTGCTATATTCAAGCTAAATTCCTTGGTATTTTTATGGAAAAGGAAGCAGTTTCATAGCAATCTTTATAGCCATCTTTGAACTTACTATTTTTGCAACATTTTTCTGAATCAATAACAGTTGTTTCCAGATACACAACATCAGTCTTAAGCAGCGAGTATGCACTCACACAAACTTGGAAGGCAGTAAAGAATTTTCATTCCTTTGGCCCAGTACTACTACATCCAAGTATATAGAGTACCACCTTGGCAGTCTTGGGTTTCACAACTGTTTTGACTTCTTTCACGGGGGAGAATATTCTAAAGGGTATTGTTCAACGTTAATCACCTTCCCAAAAATTACTAGAAGAGACTCTCAAACAGGCTACTGGAGACAAGCCTTGGAGTGGTGATTTGCATTGTATTGCAGTGTTTTAAGATGATTGTGTTTCTGCTTTTGCTAAGTTTAATCTTAGTAAACACAAATGTTATCTAGTCCTTCACAATGACATTACACAGCTCTTTAAGAACTGTGATAATTGAGAAGGTTATGTCTACATGAAACAGCTGGTCAACAAGACTTGAATAGGCTTCTTGTCCTTTCAGTCCAGCAGAGACTGGCTTAGATTTGTGCTTCACATTACAGTATAATACATGGTCCTCCTACTTATAGGGAGTCAAGAATATTAAGCAGATATGTAAAGATTCTTTAAGGGCATGACTCTACCTTACATCTTTTTTATTATTGCAAACATAATCTTACTGAAATCATTAGAATCATAGAGATGGATTCTTAGGGGTGCAAATCATTCATGATAGTAGACGAGAACCCAGAGTCAAACACTATGTGAGGGGATATTTTCAGGATGACTAAATATAAAAACCCTTAGAAACATATCTAAGGACACCAGTAATGACTTTTGATTTTGCATCCTGCAGCTTTAACAGAAAACATTTCTTCTCTGACAGCTTGGAGCAAATTTTGAAAATAAGTTACTTAATTTCTATAGCTGGTTACAAGAAAAAAATAGCTCTCCAAATGTTTATAGTTTGCTTAGCTAAGCAGAAACACATTAGTATCAGCCCAAGGATTCACAACTAGAGCTGGTTTTTGTTTTGTGTCTGTTTTTTTTTTTTCTCCATCATTGCGAATTGTTTCTTATTCAGTTTGGTTTGGTTTGGCTTGCTGTAGTATTTGGGCTGTTTTGAAAGCTACAGAGTTTTAAGTGTGGTTAATCCAGAGTATTAGTTGCAACAATAAATCTTTGTTTTCTTCAAGGACAATCTAGTTCTGAAGTTAATTCCAAACAGTCTTTCTGAAGAAATACAGTACTGCTCCTCATTTCAATAGTGGTATTTTGTGATTACATTAAAGCTAAATATTCCGAACATATTCTTCAAAGTTAAATTTGTGAAACTTTCATTTCTGAAAAGAAATTATGCCCACATCATCTGTTGTGTTAAAAGCAGACAGATGAGTTTTTTAAAATGTTAAAAATCAACACACTTTATTTGATTTCAAAATCAGAATATTTTCAACCCAGCAGCTAAAATTGTTAGAAAATATTTGGTACCTATTGAAACATTCATTGGAATTTGGAATGTGTGTTAGAGTTTAAGCCAGTAAATCCTTTTTAATATTAATATGTTAGCAGATGCCATAACTCTAATAACAGACTGAAAGATTTTTAAGTAATTGTGCAGAGTTAAATAATATTATCAACATAAAATTTTTCATACCTTAGGGACTTAAATGTGCTACATTTGAGTATGAAAATGATTTATTTTACTTTAAAATGTTTTAAAAAATTAAATTCAATAAAAATGTACCTTAAAGCTTACTCTATCATATATATTTCATGTTTTCTGTGTGCCTCGATCTTTATGCAGACTTCTACTTTATCAGGAGAAACGTAATATAGTATCATATGCTTTTAATTACTTGTTACCTCTGTCATTTTACATAGAAATTTTCTTCTGAACAGAAGAAAATTTTTCTTTTAAGACTATGCATGCAATGCCTCCATAATAGAATGTGTAATTTAATGTTTTGCTACCATAGTTACCTGTGGTTTTAGAAACAGTGAATGCCAAAGGGCTTCTGCTCATTTTTGATACTGAGGTATGCTTATGTAAGTGTATCTCCCAGCAATAAATTAAATAACCTCTTATACATTTTCAAATAAAATAAAAGAGAGACATGAAAATATGCTTCTTTTTCTGGCAGAATAACAGTGAAAAATTCAATAGCTTTCCTTTCATAATTTTGGAGTCCTTTTATTTTTGTTGATTTTTCATTTAGTAATTCGTGAAACCAAACTGTTTTTGATACGCTTATACTTACCATTCAATACAGAATATTTCACTTATAGTCGTCAAAATGTGCATGAATTATTTCCCCAGGAATTCCACATCAAGCATTGACTGAATGTCGCACCATTCAGTTTAATTCTGACACAATCTACCTGGAATTAGAGTCAAATCACACAGATGCAATTCTCAAGCCCAAAAGACTACTGTTTACTTCAGATGTCAGTAGCAAGTCCTTGGTTGGAAACTGTACTTTTGATGAATCAGCTATAAATCGGTGGTTCCTAGTACACTCAATAGGTTTGACTTATTTGATAGGGCAAATCATAGAACTTAGGAAATACTGTCCTTATACTCACAGGTGTATTGTACAGGATACAGATGAACATCCAGATGGAGGTAATGCATAAAGCAAAGGGTGTATGTCTTCCATGCCCTGTCATAGTGAGCCACCCTCCAGGTACCCGTACATGCTCACCAACCCAAAAGATCTCCAAATTATGCCATTTGGAGATTTTATGAAGGCTTAATTGTGTAGTTATGATTGATTACATCATTTATGATCAACTCAATAATCAGTCTCTTTCCCCTTTCAGGAGGTAAGAAGATGAAATTAAGAGTTCTAACCCTCCAACCACATGGTTGATTGCCATGACAACCAGCGTCCATCTTGAGGCTCAACAGGGGCCCACCAAGTGTCATCTTGTTAGAGCAAAAGACACTTACGTTATTTAAAAAAATCTCAAAAGTTTTAGAAGTTCAGTTTCAAACACTCCTATCATCAGGAAATTACCAAAATGTTAGAAGCTCTATGTCAGGAACTGAAGTCAAAGACCAAATGTTAGAACAAAAGCTTCTCCTAGCAAAGCTCCTTTAGGAGCTTTGTTGCAGGAACTAAAACATTTCTTACTATATGACAATACCACTAAACTCAACATTTAATTTTATGTGTTTCTTCATCCCTCAGCATACAAGTGTGCATTCCATCTATATTTCATTATCAAGAAAACAACAATATGCATACTTTCATAAATGGGAAGAGATCATTTCCAATCATTATTTACTTATATCTATTAGCAAAATGAGCTTGCTAAAACACTGTTACCTTTGTCAAATTTAGTATTAAGGTATTCTAGTTAACTATTTTTGTATAATAAACCATCCAAAACTTGGAGGTTTAAACAACATTTTATTATCATCTTGTGTAGTCCCAAGGATTGACTGGACTCTGGTTGGTTTCATCAGGGAATTCTCATGGAATGACATGGCTATGTGCAGACTATGCTTATTTGAAGATTGTTCTCCATTGAACATCCAGGCTGACTTCTTCATTCAAATGTTTGGAGCAGAGCTGGGATAATTGGAAAAGTTAGGAGCGGGGCATGTATCTGTCTCTCCAAATAGCTCCTCTGGGTGACAAGTTGAACCTTTCTCACAATTTGGTAGTTTTAGGGTAGTAAGAACTATTACATGTTGTCAGTTAAATTCTCTCCAATTTGGTATATAGGCAGAAGATTCATGGCATCCTGTGTCTTAACCTTAAAAATCACAGGAGGGGGGGGGAGAGAGAGAGAATATTAGTTGAGTGGGTAGTCCAAACTTAAAACAGATAAGGAAACACACAAGGGAAATGATATTGGAAAATATAAAGTTGGGTTGGGTTCATCTGTTGAAATTAGCTACTGTTGTTTATATCTAGATATCCCCACAAAGCCTCATGTATTCATAGGTGGGGATTTTGGGAGGTGATTGGATCATGTGGTGTGATACTCATCAGTGGATTATAGTGATGTTTATAGCTAAAAATAATGCTGGGAAGTGAAGCCTAAAGGGAGCAGGTTGGTCACTGGAGGTGTGCCCTGTGAGGGTTTATCTTTCTCCTCCTTTAATCTGTCTTTTCTTCCTGTCTGGTATGCCATGAATAGCCCTCCTCTGCCATGTTCCTATGTCATGCCACCCTGCTTTGGAACCAGGAAACTATGGTCTGAAAACTGTACAAAAGGTGAGCTAAAATCAACCTTTCCTCCTTTAACATGCAGGTGTTGGATATTTTTTCCCAGCAATGAAAAAAGTGACTAAGACAGCTATAATGCAGTCACTATATGATTAAAATTAATACCTGGTTCTTAAAAACAATTTAGAAACAAACAAAATATTTTAATTACTTTTAGAAGTTCCATTTTGACTTATTAAAAAATTACCTCTCCCAATGTTTCTTCTAGTAAATTGAAGAAGAGTGAAGGAAATGATTTCTGTGAAATCAGATTAAGATTAAGAAACTTACTTTAAGAATCTGATTAAACTTAATTTTTAAAATGATCAACTTTTAAATTTTTCCCTTTAAGAGTTTTTTTGAGAGTATTGTGCATAGAATTGGTTAATTGCTGTGGCTATATTATACCTACCTTGTTGATTTTACAGAAATTCCTCAGGATTGCTTTATTTAGATACTGCTTTAGATTACCTTGATAGCCACTGCTGGTATGATCAGATGCTACTTAACACAAGATTTGATATAGTGTTAAGAATGAGTCCTTTCCTAAGGCTTCTGGACCATCTACTGCTGCTCAGAATAAATTCATCTCATCTTAAACTGTTGTGCTATTTCTAGCCATTAAATGAGAAAATAATATTTTCCAAAATGAGAAAATAATATTTGTGCATTACCAAAATTTGTCAAATATAGAATGTTGATGGATCACTAGACACATTAATCATTATAAAGAAAAAGTATTAAGTTTCTGATAACCTGAGTAGGTGGTATAATTGGTCATTTCCCACTCTCCTTTGGGAAATCAGAAGTTATCAAAGAGACTAGGTCAGCATGCGAATTTTAGTTAATATATACTGCATACTGGGAAGGTTGGAAAAATTGGAGGCTCTTATTAATATCTGTTGGTCCTTGGATTTTCACTCTTCTGGAAGACAGTGATAAGCTCTATACCTGACAGCAGGCAGTGCTCCAAGAAAAAGGTGAATACTCATTCACCACAATACCAGGATAACTGCTTGGCAGGTTTGGCTCAGACAGGAGGGTGAAATCTATGAAGCTTTATGACATTGTGGAACTGTATTTTCCTGTATTTTCCTAGCTCTAGAAAATTATGAAATCAGATTTTAAATGTATTTATTTTTATTAAGCAGAGTTAGAAATAATACTAAAGTTCATGCTGCAGAACATGTAAAAGAGAGAGAGAACCTTTTGTATTGACTAGAAAGAGTAAACTCAAAATAAGTGGTATTGTAATTATATAAGTAATTAATGAGTTTTTTTGAAAATGTTTTGCTCTTAATACTTATTTTAAAAGACTGCAAATTGAAAATCCAAAAATTACCTGCCAAGTTAGGTCAAAGGAAATAAATTCATTTTTCAAAAGTTCTTCATTTAGTTAATATTTATTGAATGATTTCTTTATACCAAGCACTGTAACTGGTGAGTAAAACAAATTCCCAACCTTTTCATAACTTGCCATTCAGTGAGGATAAAGACAATGACTAATGAATAAGTTAATGATCAAATGATATAAAGGACACAGATACTCCTGGAAATATTGTAGAATGAAGTGATTTTTATTAAGAACAATCAAAGAAAGTTTGAGGAAGTTATATTTAAGGAACATCCTGTAATAATTCTAGCTGGACTTAATTGAAATAAAAGATTTTAAAAGAGCAGGAATTATATGAATAAAGTCCTTAAGAAGAGAAATAGGTAGAACATTTTCAGAAGTAAATCTGGTTCAGGTGGTTGGACCATGGAGAGGGAAACCAAAATGAGACTGGATCTATAAGATAGGCTAGATCACAAGTCCCTACCTGCTAACATTAGAAATTGATATTTTCTCTGAAAGAAAATAAGAAGCCACTGGATATTTTGTTAGCTTGTGTTCCAATTTGTGTGTGTATGTATTTTCATATTATTCCGTAAATAGTTAGAGATTCAGCTGAATAAGAGTGATAGAGGAAGAATGTTGAGACATAAGAAGGTAACCAAGGATTATGTTGGGGAAGATGGAAAGACATGTACGTATATGAAATATATTGATGGATTGCATGTAGGAATTTAAAAAAAAATGAAGAAGAAAGACTCCTGGGAATGTATTTCAGAACTGAAAGTATGGTCATCCTGTTTGCTAAAACACAGCTGATGAAGCTTTAAGGATAAAAACAGATTCAATTTTAGAATTTTAATTTTGGGACCTAGAATGACACCATGAATAAATTTCAAGTTATGTAATTATCTACCTTTGGAATACAGATTTAAATTTGAGATTTATGAAATGATAGGTATTTTCTAAAGCTATAGGATTAAGAGCACACCACAGGAGAAGCTGTTCAGGGGAGGAGAGAGATCTAGACCAGAATCCTGGTGTTATCTTGAAGTGTTATATTGCAGAGAGGGCTAATACTCATAGGTGAAGAGTGTCCAGAGAGTTGGAAGAAAATAGAAAGAAAAATAAATAATGACTTTATACAGTCTGAAAAAGAACAGTGTTTCAGAAGAAGGGAATGGTGAATCCTGACAAATTGTCAGGAGATCAAAATATAACACAAAGAGATGCTCCCTGACTTTGAAAACCTACAAAGTGTTAGAGACATGTTTAAATGCTAGAGAAATCCACATAGACACATAGGTTTGGGGTCCTTTTAGTAACCGGATGGAAGACACAACAGACAAAATAAAGCCAACAAAAGTAATTAAAGGACTCAAAACATATTTCAATGAAAATATTAAAGGATACCCAACTCATAACCCAAAATTTAAAAGAAATTCAGTCCTATTAAAGACTGTTTCTCTGTTTCACACTTGAACTTTACATCTTCCGAATATCCACATCTACTGCTCACTTCTGATTTCTTTATTTATTCTAGTAGATAAAGTTAAGACTCTCGCAGTTTTTGAGGAGGTTTTGTTTTATTTTCTCTATTTTTCTGCTGTGGTTCTTTTTCATTCTTTTTTTTCAATAATTAAAGTATTTGGAAATACCCCAGCAAAGCAGAATACTGTAGTCTTTAAAATTATCTTCTTGGCTATATTTTCTAATTTCTGTCATCAAAAGTTTGGGACATAGGTTGGCTAGAATATAAATTTTCTTAAAGAACAATGGAAGAGTGAGAGAAATGAAGAGCTGAGGGCACAAAGAGAAAATTCACATTAGTATGTAGAATGAGGACAAGAGGAAATAAAAAGGTTGTAAATGTGTATACGTCGATAACTATTGTTCCTTGTCATATGACAGTCATGAAGATTTATCACTCTGAGATGCCCAGATAGGAAGAACCATCAGTGTTGAAGTAAAAAATTACTACCTTTTCTTTTTGCCACATTCAAAGGAAAAGACAAATATATGGCCCTTGCTTAGAACTTATTCCAGTGGAAATCAAATGATAGTTTACTACAGTAGTTTACTACAAGTCAATAATCTTAAGTGAAGGCTTAACCTATATACAAAAAAACAAAATAGCAGTGTACATAACAGATATTGACAAAACTGCAGTCAATGGGTAGGAGAGGTATAGTTAGAGGATGTTGAATCAATTCAAAACAGAAATAAAACATTTGAAATATATTAAATAACTAAAAGCATTCTGAGATTTAAACTTTGTTCTCAGGTATATGATTGGGAATGTTAAAATTCTCAGAGGCTATAAAAAGCCATACTCAGAATGTGATCCACTGCCATAAAGTGAGATTCACTCATAGGACTCCATGCCGTTAGTTTGTGGATATCAATTATCAAACCACAATATCTTATTGAAGATGACCAAGTGACTAAGCTATGCATGATGAAAGAATTAAACTTGTGTGCTAATTTTCCCATTTGACACTTCATTATAGATATCATAATAGCCCAAGCAAAGATTTAAAATATTTATGGATGCCCTACGGAGGTCCTGAGTCACAAGGAAGACGCCAAATCAGCCCGCTGCAGACAAGCAGGTCTGCCCACGCCCTACCGAGGTACCCAGTCCCGTGGAAGATGCTGAATCAGCCCGCTGCAGACAGGCAGGTCTGTGCACGCCCTACCGAGGTCATGAGTCACGCGGAAGACACCGGATCACCCCACTGCAGACAGGCAGCCACCTGATTCCACATTACCAAGGCGCAGAGGACACCAGACCACCAGACCAAGGTACTGAGTCCCACTGTTCCCGGCCCAGAGATAGGGGCTTCTGAGCCGTCCTCCCACTGCTCCTGGTCCAGAGAGAGGGACTTCCCGGTCACCATCCCTCCCGCTGCTCCCAGCCCAGAGGAAGGGGTTTCCCAGCCACCATCCCTCCAGGCCTCTCCCAGCCCACAGGAAAGGGCTTTTGGGTCACCATCCCTACCGCTGCTCCTGGCCCCTGCCCCACCTCTCCCAGCTCAGAGGAGGTGATCCGTGCAGGTGCCAACAGCACCCCCCACAGTCGAAATGAGAAAACACATAAATAAGTCTCAAAATCAGACTTCCAGATCACCTACAGCAACCCCAAAGAGAAATGAGATGGAACCCTCTGATACTCAAACACCTGGACCCACTGAACTGGCAACAAAAGGGGATCTGGAAAAAATGAAATCAGAAATAATTTCTCAGATA
>NW_004624777.1:5705533-5728836 GCF_000247695.1 Heterocephalus glaber
CAATTCCCAATGAGAAATGTAATTGTGTTGTATACCTACAATGCACCAATAAAAGAATTTAATACAAAAAATAAAAAATAAATAAAATAAATAAAATAAAATATTTATGGTTTTATTTCTCTCATTTTAGAGACAAGACAGCTAAAGTATAGCAAAGATCATTGATTTAACAAAATGAATTAGTAAAACAAAAAAAATTGAGAAAATTCAAGTATTCCTTAATATTTTAAAAAATGGTTTCTATAATGAAAAAGAACAGACCAAATGCAGAAAACTTGTGTGGCTATTTATCTTTATAGTCTTTATAAATTGCCCTTTGAGATGTAGGGAAGTTTAGATTTGTGATTCTTCCTCCCATCTTGCAATTAGTAATGTAACTTGCTAATGATGGTTTTAGACACATAATATTTCTTGTATGTTTCATCTGAGTACCCATAATTTTATTATCTGTGTAAAATCTGAAAAAGTATTCTTCAGTTGTATTGGTGTTATCATTAAAATTTTAAGTTCCTTTGGTTCCTTTAAGTTCCTAATTTTCTGCCAAAGTTTTAAAATATCAATATCATTCTAATACCTACAGAGGTAGCAGTTTCATGTCTTGTAACTGTGAGTTTATTGGTTTAATTCAGCAAACTGTTGTGCCCATCTGTGGGCCATTGTTTTCATATAAATCTGTGTGCAATTATGCTCCTATATATCAAATATTTTCATCTCTATCTCTAAATATACATGTATTATATATGCCTATGTGTATATGTTTCTGTGTGTCTGATTTGACTGAGTCTCATATCACTTCTTTAAAGCTCTGTTTTATTTTTACAGAGAGAGGAAGGGGTAGTGTAAAATAGATCATCACTTGTAGCTGTATAGTTCTTGTGTTAACAAAACTCCTTGCACAGGAGAAGAGCTAGCAATAGGTTATCATTAATAAAGAGAAACAGAAAATAAAAGCATCCCAATCAGTAATCCAGGTATCACATTTAATAGTCAAGCAATTTAAAATAATTAGGACCAGTAGATTTTTATAATGTATATTTATAAGATGTTAAATATAAACATTTTAAAAAGATGAAAATATTGAGAATTTCAACAAAAATTGAATAAATGGACTTCCTAGAACTGAAAAATATAATACCTGAAATTTAGAAAGCAGACCAGCAGTTTAAAGGAAGACAAAGCGAGAAGGGGACCAAGAGATTGAGGAAGGGGAAGACAGGGGAGGGGAAAGCAAAGTAAAAAGAATTAAGATATTTTATGTACATGTACCCGCTTTTCAAATGAATTTAATCATTATGAATTGCAAACATCTACTCATAAAAATTTTTGAAAAACAAGAATATGCTAAATAATAAATAGAAGACTAAAAAAGCAAGGTAGAATTAACAAAGGTTCTTTCTTTCAGGTTTTAAGAAAATCTTTATAATGAAACATGGAGGAAAAGCTAGAAAGAGAGTTGAAATGATGTGGGATTCAGTCCACTGATGTAACATTTAATTGGTATAGAAGAATAGTAGCCTCTTGGGCTGGGGATTTAGCTCAGTGGTGCCACTGCCTGCCTCACAAACACAAGGTCCTGAGTTCAATCCCCATACCAGAAAAAAAAAGTAGGACCTTGAAAATACATAAGAAACAATGTGACAAAGAATAAATGAATAGAATTTTTTAGAGTTAATGGAGAACATTTGGTCAGCTCATGAATCCAGAAGTTCTGCAACCCCAAACAAGATAATTTCATAAAAAACAATCCCTCACTAGAGTCAGTTGAAAATGGAAACAAATTTAAAGTACCTAGAGAAAACAAAACAAAACAAAACAAAAGAAGAAACATTAACTTCAAGGGATCAATAGTAAGAGTGAACATTGATTTTCCCGAAACAGCATGAAAGCCTGAGAAAAAGGATTATCAGCACTTAAGTGCTGCGAGAAAACATAGCTTGTTCTTCAGGTTCTATAGCCAGTTAAAACATCCCTCAAAAATAAAGATAAAATAAAGATTTTTGCCCATCTAACAAAGCCTCAGGCAGTTCATCATTAAAATGCCTGCCACAGAAGCTTTAGTAATTGATGTCTTTTTCAGGCAGCAGGTAAATAAAACTAAAGGGAAATGCAGAAATTCAAGACAGCAGTGGTGAGCAGGAACTGTGATGAAGAAGGATGGTCAGAGAGTTGAATCTTGCTCACTTTGAAGACAGGGAAAAGGAGCCGTGAGCTAGGAAGCTGTGTGGTTTTTAGAATGTGGAAAATGCAAGATAATATGTTGTACTTTGTATGTTTCCTGAAAAGAATGCAGCCCAGGTCATGCATTGATGGCAGCCTAGCAAGACCATTTTGAACTCCTACAGAATTGCATTGATAATTGATTTTTTAAGAACTGTTTATCTTGTCATAGTTTGTTAAGAGGAAAAAGAAAATAAGATAGGTAAAATACTGTTTTCTCTCAATAGAAAACAAATATAGAAATACAAGTTCAAAATGCAATGAGATATTGTTATATAACTACTAGAACTGCTAAACAAAGTTTTGGCCAGAATGTGAATCAACTAAAATTGCTTCACTACTAATGTGTATATAAAAAATGGTATTTGCACTGTTGAAAACAGTTTAGCATGAATCTCCTACAGTTAAAGTCCATCTACCATATGAATTAGCAGTTTTTTCAATGAAGGTATTTCCATGAAGAATGAATAAATACGTCCACAAAAGACGTATATCAATATTTCTTATGAGAGCCAAAAAAAATTCAAAGCAGATGATAGCTCTTCAACAGAACAGATGTAAATTCAGTTATACTCATACAATGAAACATGACACGGCAGTGAACCACTGATGTACACCATAACACAAATTATTCTCACAATGATTGGATACTATGCAATAAGTTAAAATTCTTGTTCAGTCTGAATTGATTTTAGTCTGGGAAAGGGCACACTGGAATTTTATATATGGATTCCATCTTATGCTATAAATGGAGTTTATACCAGTGATGCACTGATAGTAGAGATTAAAAATCAGGCCAACTTGGTAGCAAACACCTGTAATCCTCACATTTGGGAGGATCACAAACTCAAACCCAGCTAGGATGATTTAGTAATTTAGAACTAGGGCTATAGCTCAGTGTGAAGGCCTTGGGCAGTCCTGCTCTGGCAAAAACAGAAACAAAACAGAAACAGAGGCCAAGAAGTATGAGAACATCAGCAAAGCTCTTAATTTACAATGAAGAGAAAATGGGGAAGGAACTTCAGCTGGAAGAGAAGATGAGGTGAAGGAAGAACAATATTGATAGGGGAAAACCAAGCTGAGCCATTAACATAGGAAAGGAGCCAGCCTTTATGAGGTTTCTAGGAGGGGCTAGGGTTTGGTTGATCATCATCTCATTCAAGTTTTATGAGATGGTTCCAGAGAAGTTCTTATTGCTTGATGGCGCAATATGGTTCTCATGAGATGATTGCTCTTGCTTAAGAGGTCAACCTCAGTACACGTCATAGTGTAATTGCTCTAATTTTGGGGATGACCTTATTATGGGATGACCTGTCTGCAAAGCTCCTTCCAGAATCCAAAATGACTAGATGTAGCACAATAACTGCAGACTTTGATATGTCACTCCCAGAGTGTCTTGGACAAGAAATTTAAAAGCTGGCAGTTGAATATTTCTGAAAATCTTGAAAACTACTTAGTCACTCTTATCTTGATGTGCTAAATTTAAAGGGCGATGAGATAGGTTAGGAAAATTTAGGGAAAATAAACCAGTTTTTAGACAGACATTGGCTGAAGGATTATATGGCTAACCTGCAAAGCTGAATAGGAATCTGAGCCAGATTTTTAAGGTAGTTAACTCATTTTTAATTACCCATTGGACATCTGCAGGCTCAAGTGAAGACTCAATGCCTTTTAGCAAAATCAGTGTTAAGTCTCTGTCTCTCTCCTCTTTCTGTCTCTGTCTCTCTCTCTCTCCCTACCTTTTCTCAATTTCTCCTCTTGTGTGTATGTGTTTGTCCATATTTGTGTGTATATACGTATATATATGTGTATATATATGTATATATGTGTGTGTATATATATGTGTGTGTGTGTATAAAATAATCAAGATGAAAATTTGAGGTCAGAATATTTCATGCTCCTTTTTGTATTTTATCCTTTAGCAAAAAAAAAGCACAATAATGCAATGTCCTATAGAATTTGAAGTCATGTACAAATAAAATAAGTGACCACAGAAGCACAAAAGACAAGGGACATGAACCAAAATATGTTAGTTTTATTACACTAAATGTAAATGAGACAAACAATCAAATTACTCTTGCATATTTTTGAAGGAGTAAAACTAAAAGTATACTGAAGTTTAAATAAACACCTATCAGAGGAAAATAACATACAGCAAAGCCAAAAAATTATTGTCAAAAGTACAAAGTGGAAGACTAGGGCTTTATTTTAGTAGTTTAGAAGGAAAATGTTAAATGATATTCTTCTAGTCAACAATATAGAATTTCAACTAGAAGGTGTTAGTTTTTCTTCAAAAGGATCTCTCAAGGGCCAGGGATTTAGCTCAGTGGTTTCGCCGCCTGATGTGCAGGCGCAAGGACCCAAGTTCGGTCCCCGGTACCAAAAAAAAAAAAGGGATCTCTCAAATAGAAATCAAAGTTGTATAAAGTGGTTATTGTATCTAGGAATCCATTATGCTTTAATTTGTTAAAGTAGCTTTGGATGCCAGCTCTAGCTTTCAGAATTGCTTTCATTGGCCTGACTTTTGCCTTTTCAGAAATAAATCATCTTAAGGATATAAAATGTATTACTTCTCTGTATATCTCTTTTGAATGAATATTACATTTATTTTAAATTATTTTCAAAGAGTTATGTTTTTGACACTGTGAGATAAAACTACAACCCTTGGCCATAAGTTAAAGTCTATCTTGAGGAAAGATATTTTCCTTTACATCAATCCACCACAGTGTCAATTGTTCAGACAAGAAATTGAAACATACTAGACAGGATTTGTATACATGGTGAAGGCAATCTATTTCCTTCTGGGACCCTCTTTTGTGGCCATTTCAAAGGGCAAGAGTCAAGTCATGAAATTAAATCATTTTAAAGTTTTAAAGTTCTTGCATACTTCAGAAAGTGCTAAAGAATACAAATTTAAGGTAGAATACAATGATTCAGGAAGATACATTGTGGTAGAGGGTAATTACTACAAAAATGATTCAAGACTGTATTAGTAAAAATATAATACAGGATAAGTACAAAAAATTAAACATAATAGAAGACAAAAGCTAAAAAAAAAAGATGGTTAATCCATCTCTGGAGAATTTCTTTTTCTCATAGCCCTTGAAGTTTGATTATTTCCATTATGCTCAGCATGCCCTGTAACATATTGCAGTAAACTTTATTATACTTCCAACCAATTTTATCCCAGTTTACACAAACTCACTGTTCCTTACCCAAAATCCAAATGCATATGTATTTAATCCCTTCTCCATCTGTTTTTCTCCCTGACACTTCTGTTGATGTTGTAGGTTTCATTTTCTCCTGCGTTTCTTTGACTCCTAGTTCTGACTGACATCATTGGTTGTCTGGGTTGAGGACTCCCAGGTTCATGTAGTGAGCCCCTAAAGACTCCTGGTAAATACCTTAATCTGTTTGGTAAAAATATTAATTATAGCACCACATGGCTGTTTAATGATATACCATGGAGTGATGCCACCTCAGTACTGTGGGAATTCACTTTTGATTATTTGTCTTTTCTATTTCAATGGAAGTTCCAATGGGGAGAGCCCTAATATATATTTTTGACTGTTGTATTCTCAGATAGTAGAACAGAGCCTGGCTCAAATAAATACTCATTAAAATCTTAGTGTAACTGTAGGTGTGATTACTACTACTCTTTGCTTCTTAGCTATAGACAAATTAAGTAGCTTATTTGAGTTCTGGAGGCAGAAATTAGATAGAACCTGTGCTTCCTAAATCACTTATGTAGCAAACACTCTGTACATCTAAGGACACCCTTCTAGTCTAGTGGCTGAACATACAATGGAAAGTAAAACAAGCCTGTACAAACAGTAGTCAGGTACATATGCATAAAGCAGAATGCTTGCTAACAATGTTTTGGGAAGACAAACAATTTGGACCAGGTGATAGGAAAGTGAGGGATATGGAATTCTAGAATAGTTGGGAAAGCAGTGGGTCAGGCTCTGTTTATTTGATCCTAAAACTACCCAAATAGGAGTTCCTATGAAGCATGTCAGCTATGGGTCTTTGTTGTAATTCAGTTAAGTGTTCCATCCTATCTTAAGACATATGGTAGAATAATTGGTTTTTAGTCAAC
Organism: Heterocephalus glaber; assembly: GCF_000247695.1. The sequence goes on from NW_004624777.1 coordinate 5,711,850, forward strand.
CTCATTTGTTAAAATGAAAACTTACATAAAAAATTCTAAAATGAGGGTCAGTAAATTTTACTAAAAGTATTTTAAAAGATTTACATGGCATGCTTATATAGAATGAATATTGAATTAACTTTTGGGTATAAAAACCTATATAGATGTAGGAACCATTTTCTTATGAAAGGAAAACATACATGCATATTAATGTCACAATGACCTTTTCAAAAACCATTCAGTTTACAGAATAAATGATGATTCATTTAAACCATCTTTTACAATACTATGTGTCTTTAACATAAACTTACTTATGCTAATGCTAAAGTTGACTTTAAAAGATCAACTGATCAGACCTTTGTTTTGAAGTTCTGAAGGGCTTAGCGACATGCTTAAGGTGACAGATGCTATATGAGGATCAATGAAGGAAAGGAGACATAGAACTCTCATCTTTTTGCTGTAGGCCTGACAACATTGTAATTCAAAGCCAGTTGCATTAGTTAGCAAGACATTTTAATTTGGAGAAATAATGAAAGTTACTGCAAAAGCCAAAGAAGATATATCCCTAAATAGTTTTGCTGTGTTGTGATTTTCTGTTGCGTTGTTTTTTGCTTAAACAATAGAAAAAAATCTTGTTTCTTCTTTATGTGTTCAAGGACAAGAGGTTCAGGTGGTGCTGACTTAGAGTCACATCATTTCTTCTTCTTTGCATTGTTTGATTCAATTCAATTTCACATCTTTTCATGCATTAACAGCCTTACTTACCAAAATACCTTAACACTTACCTAAAAAAATGTTAATGCAGATTATTCATGGAGAAGTAGTAGTTTAATTGTTTTTAGGAGTCAAATTGATCTTTTAAAAACAAGATTCCAGTTTCTAACTAAAAAAAAGTAAAAACTTTTAGGATTTAAAATGAATTTAAACTACAACCCTGGGTGTTATAAAACCTTTCCATGGACATTTTATTGTATTAATTTGTAGGCTTTTACCAAACAAGAATATTTTATTAGCCTATTTTATGAAACCAGAATATCCAAATGAAAAAAATTTCACAACCTTAAAATATTAAATATCTTTTATGAATATATATAAAATGCCATAATTGCTTATGAAATGTATACTAAAAATATGCCATGGTTTTGCTTTGGCTGAGTATTTGCAAGCAGCCATGTGGAACATTTCCTTTCCAGTTACTTTTACTGAAAACTCAGAGATCCATTTTCTGTCTCTGAAAGGCCACTTGGCTGTGCACTGGGGTGGGGAGAGCAGGGTTCAGAAGCAATGGCTGGTGAGCAAGCTGCACTGCTCCCTGCACTGGCTCCATCTCTAAGGATCACCTGTCAGGCTCTTAGACAAATAATGTGCCTTTGTCCACAGCGACAACATAGAGGGTTTGGGCCTGCAATGTAGCAGGACAAGAGCGCTTAGAGGATTGTGCTCACATACACCAGCACCCTAGGAAATACCTCACTGATGAGCTTTGGGGGGACCCAGAAAAGCGAATCAAATAGCTCACTCCAGAGAACCTTTTTAAATTTTCTTTTGTACTTGGCATAGTAATAAAAATTATTCAATAATATAGAAGGTAAATTATAAACATCTTTGTTTATTGGCTTTATTTAAACAATTTAAAAAAATATTTGTGTAGTAATTTAACAAGTACTTCTTTTTTTTCTAAAGTTTCCTTTTCTATATAGCTTAGTGTTTCATTCTAACTACCTTGATAGCTGCAAGACTGCCACTTCTATGCTTTTTAAGAGTGGAATGCTAGTCTTGATAGTTTAGCAAACAGACCTTATCAATTTGACCTAGAAGTATCTGTAACTATATGACAGGAACTCCTGCGGTCTGGCTATATGGTTTTAAAAGCCTGTGCTACAATTATTTCTTTTGTTTTCAGAGGCTCTTGCAAAATTTGATATTCACAGCTGCTAGGCATCAATTCGGTCCAGAAACAATCTCACCACAGAAAAACAAAAGTGACTGAATCCAGATGATTGCCAGGTCACGCACTGTAGTGCTGAAGAGGATTCAAGTGCAAGTGTTACAAAGGTAGCCACCGCCCAGGTGGGCTATAAGGTTTCAGTGAGCCAGGCCAGACTCCTGTCTGCTTATAGCCTTGATAGCATCTAGGAATTCCTACTAGTGAAGTAACCACAAAGGATTGGGCTTTTTTTCTTTCTTCACAATGACTGTCTTGAGGCAGAAAACTGAGATAGGAATTACAAGACTGAAACTAATGCATATTTGCTTGCTGAGATACTCAATTGAAATTTCTATTTATATTATAAATAAAATAAAGATTAGCATGACTATATATATATTTATGTATATATTTTATATTTAAGGTTTTTGTAAACTGATCAGGGCAAAATTAGGAAGCCTTTTGAATACAAAGCCAAAACTTTAGAAAAGAATTGTTTTATTATTTTAATTGCATCTCTACATGACACTCTATTAGTTAAAATTGTATAAGAAGAAAAATATATGATAAAATTACTGTAGCCACACAAAGATAGAAAGACATTATGTAAATAAAAATGGGTAATACTGTAATCTTTTGTGTTATAATAAGAATATTTGTCAATAACTCCTTGGGAAGTAGATCAGTTTGGGGAACTCCTTCATTGTCTAACTGTATGGCACATTTATTGTAAATATGTGACTAGATGAAACATGGTTAAAATGATTAATATAATTACGGTGAATAAATGAAACATGGTTAAAATGATTAATATAATTTAAAAGGTCATATATTTTAAAACTTTAATAGAAACATGAATTTAAATGAAAGCATTACTGGAAAGATTTGTATATGCACATTGTTTTGTTTTGTGTTCAATATGTATCCTTTGCTTTTGGGAGAAAATATTTACTTCATTATTTTCTGTCCTGTTGCATTTCTATGCACTCTTACATTATTTCTAAAATTATGGACTACATTTATGGCCATTTGTTGGGTTTTTATTTTCATCCCACTCTAGACATTAATGATAATAGTTTTATTTTAGTAGGAGCTTGTACCTGTGTCCTTTCAGCTCTGCTAAGAAAATTTTCTATTTAAAAAAAATAATCATTGTTAAATTCTCTCTACATTTTTTCAAAGCTACCTACCTAGCTAGATAGAGGCATAGTAAGACTATTAAGAATAAAACAACTCAGAGATCTCACAGAATCTAGACTCCTACCTCTACTCTTTTGTCATTCTCCTATTTGAAGGCAGAATAATAGTAGTAAGAAGAATAAAAAATACACAGCTGGATTTGAAGAAACAGGGAGACTAAGTGGCTATAGTTTTGTGAACATTTCAGTTTCCTCATTGCGAATTTTACAAAACACACTTAAAATGAGGAAGAGGAAAAAGATAATCTCTAAGCTCTCTCTTCTTCTAAGGTATTGGATGCTTATAGTGCAGCAAATTTTAGGTACACAGAATTATTAGGAGATACAGAATTCAAAGATGTACAATATATGGTCCTGCCTTCATGAGGTTTTACATGTAGGTAATATAGATAAAATGATACAGATTTTGCCTTCTCTTTGCTAATGTTCTAATGAATATCATTTATTTATTTATTTGTTTGTTTGTTTATTTATTTTACTGTGGCCTGAAGACAGACTATTGCAATGAGCCCTGTACTCAGCCCCAAGGCTTTTTATTTTTATTTTGAGACAGGATCTCACTAAGTTGCTATGTAGCCCAGGCTAGGCTTCAACTTGTAATCTTTGTGCCTCAGCTTCCCAGAGTGTTGAGATTACAGGCATGCACCACCATGCCTGACCTACCTTTTTTGTTGTTAACAGACATATGATTATATTCAACATTGTAATATGTCCTGTCAAAATATATTTACTCCCAATGCTTTCTTTCTCTCAAGGATATCTGGAACTATACAATTATAATAAGATCTATGGTGAGATCTGCCAGATGGATTTTCTTCAAAGAAAAAAATAATTGTTTTCATGTTAAAAAGTGGCAGGTCCAGGTAGAAAATGATTCTCTTTGGAATACACTTTAGTCTGCAGTATAGAATGGGGGTTTGGAGATAAAGCTACTGTCTTATGACCACGAGTAGGGAGTTAAATAGAAACTCTATGTCACTGACTAGTGACTCCATTGCATGCTGCCTATAGTCAAGACTTCTTGTGTGTAAAATTTAAATGTGTATTGTTAAAAAAACTGTAATTTCTGTTCTTTATTTTCAGCTTAAGCAATCTAAATTTATATTTTCCTCAGGCATCAGTACTTCATGTATGTGGTCTATGTGTAATTACCATAGTAAGTATCAGTAGATTATTTAGGGAACTTAAAATTTAAGCATTTATGCATAATCTATTAAGTTTCTTTTTTTCATTAGTTAAGTTTATTGGTACATTTTAGATATACATAATGATCACATTCATCATACAGAATGTGTACCTATACATGATATATCTTGATTCTTATGTTTTTCCCATTGCCCTCCCCTCCTTTTTACCCCCTTTCACCTTCTTATTTGTAAGAGCTTTGTTTCCATTTTATCTTTCTTTTCTCATTCTTTTTCTTTTCCCTTCCTTCCCTTTCCTCTATCCACTCTCTTGTTTCCATTCTCAGTTGAACATTTTCTTCCTATTTCACAATATCTGTTATACATTTTGGTCCTTACACTTTCAGTTTCTCACACCAGAGAACCAATGTTATGTTTACATATGTGTTTGATTTATTTCACTTAATAGTATAGTCTCTAGGTGCAGCCATGTACCTATAAATGTCTCAAATTTATCCTTTTTATGATTGCATAAAACATCTACATCTTTAACCATTTATTGGTTGGTGGACATTTGGGTTGTTTCCAAGATTTAGCTATTACAAACTGTCCTGCTATGAACATGGGTATGCATATGTCACTGTAGTATGATGCTTTTAATTCTCTCAGGAAGATATTGAGAACAGGATAGCTAGGTCAAATGGAACCTAGTTTTTTCTCTCTTTTTTTGGTACCAGGGATTGAACTCAGGTCTTTGCGTTTGCATAGCAGGCGGCAAAACCACTGAGCTAAATCCCCTGCCCAAGAACCTAGTTTTTTGAGGAACCTCTACACTGATTTCTACAGTGGTTGCACCAGTCTACTCTCCCAGCACCAATAGTGAACAGTTCCTTGTTCTCCACAGCCCTGCCAGTATTTATTATTGGTTGATTTCTTGACAATAGCATTCTTTCTGAAGTGAGATGGAATCAGCATTATTTTAATTTGCATCTCTAGAATGACCAGTAATGCTGAACGTTTTTCCATATATTTATTTGCCATCTGTACTTCTTTATCTGAGAAGTGTGTATTCATCTCAGATGCCCATTTTTTGGATTGGGTCTTTAAATTTGGAGGGTTTTACTTTTTCAGTTCTTTATTCTTCTAGATTTCAGTCTTTTGACTGAGGAAGAGCTGGCAAATTTTTTTGCCCATGTTGTTGGTTGTCTCTTTACTCTGTTGGTGATTTCTTTTGATGTGCAAAAGCTTTTTAATAATATGAGACCCCTGTTGTTGATTCTTTGTAATATTTCCCATGCAATCAAAGCTTTGTTCATAAAGTCTTTGCCTACAGCCATGTCTTCAAGAGTTCCCCTATTCTCTCTTCCAGCAGATTTAGTGTTTCTGTTTTAATATTTGGACCATGCCAAAACAATTCAACAGCTGCAAAATGATGCAAACAAGAACATAAGATTGATCAGAGTCAATGAAAAAGCAGGAGTCAGCAGAAAGGACATAAAAAACTCTGATCACAGAAGTAATGGCAGGAAACTTCTGAAGCATGGAAAAAGCATTGGGCATATACATAAGTGAGGCATGTAGAACTTCAATCAGCCATGACCCAAATAAATCTACACCAAGGCATATAATAAAGATCTCAAAAATTCAGCATAAGAGCAGAATATTAAAATCTGTAAGAGAAAACAAATTACCTATAAAGGAAAGCCCATCGGAATCACAGCAGAATTCTCAACACAAACTTTCCAAACAAGGTGAGCTTGGAGTGAACTATTTCAAGGAAGTTGTTATGAGATTGTTCTTTTTGTGATTGCTAACCGCAATTGTATCTTCTAGGTCTGATATTTTCTTTCATTCCTTCGGCTTTGCAAACTTTCAATGGAATTTTTGATTTCTGGGATATCTGAATCTGTTTCAAGTATTGTTTCTTTCCTTTGTTGAGCATTAATGGTCTCCATTATTTTCCCAAGCTCCTCTTTTTTTTTAAATTTATGTCTTCTCTAGATTTGCTGAGCAAGTCTTTTATTATAATTGTCTTCTCTTTTTTTACTTGAAAGATTATTTTTTATTTGATTTTCTTTATAGTCTCATTCATCTGTTTATTTACTTCTCCTGCTATCATTGCAGAAAATTCCAGTGGGTGGCTTCTGATTTCCTCTATCTCATCTCCTGGATTCGTCTTGGGTGGGGTGAAGGTTTGGGATTACATTTTGCTTCTGTGTCTTGTCATTTTCCTTTTTAAAAAAATTTTGTTTTCTGTTTTGATGCTTGTAAGTTTCTTAAATTAGGTAGCTTTATCACTAGTATCAAGGCTTCTCTAAGAAATGCCTCAAGATCCTACCTTCCCAATTTATTCAGTATAAGAAGTTGCTCTCTATTTGGTTCAGCTTCCAGTCTTTTGGTACTGAACTATGGTGATGATTATGTCCTAGATAATTACAGTGTTGTCACACAGGTATGGCATCCTGGCTAAAGTAGTACAATGAGCAGTTACAATATCATCAAGAACAGCCTAGAAACCAATGAACTATGGTAACTGCTAATTTTATTCCTTTAACCATTGGAGAAGGATCTGTAGTTATATAACAAGATCCAACATAAACAGGAATTTGTATGCAGTGAGTTTTCCCTGTGTAGGGAGGGGAGAGGGAAATTTAAGAGGGGTAGACCCCAAAACAGAGCAACAACAGAAATGAAATATAGTAGAAGCAAGGCTGAAGGACAGAGGTGATCACAAAGGCTTTGGGAAACTGGAGAAGAGGACAGGAGAGAAAGAATGAAGAAGAAAGCAAAAGAATATTGAAGTTCTCTGCAGGAAAGTAAAAGAGGCCAGTGGCCATATATCCTAGATCTATCCTGTGTGGATTGAACTTCCCATACATTTGCAGTCCCTTCATTTTGTGGGGAGCTTCTAGGGAATGGTGGTTTCTGCTCTGTGCAGGCAATAGAACCACAGGCAGCCATGTGAGCTGGTAATCATTTTAGAAACTCTTATGCGTATGTTTTGTTTGATTTACAAGTCTCTTATTTCAGAGCGATTACAGCATAAGATTGTATGTCCCTCCCTTTCTTCCAGTTACCTGTGTTTTTAGTTTAATTTCTCTGAGTAGCTCTCATATACATTCTCTTTTATTCAGTCATGTTGAGTCAATCCACTGAGTTTAAAGGTAGTTTTTAAATCTCCGCAGTGTTTAGTATCTTTGTTCTGGTATTATTTCTTATATTATTTCTCATATTTGGTTTCATTGAATGTTCATTTTAGAATTTCTAATTATCTTACAAAAACTTCTGTTAGAAAAGCTGCTATTTTATTTATATGTTTATCAAATGTTATTATCTATTTCTTAGGAACACATAGCACCATAATTTGTTATACTTTTAATTATTTATCCCTTTCTTATATTGATCTAATATTATATATCTCATCCATTTGCCTTTTGAGCATCACAATTTACTCTTCATCCTAATCCAATAATTATATTTATATACATTGGCTTTTCCTTGTACTTTGCTTTCAATACTTTTATTTTACTATATGGCTCTTCCTTCCTGAGGCATCTGTCATCTGTGCTGTCATTGGCCTTTGACATATTCTATGAGACACTGATCATCTCCATATGTGGTACATTTGTCACTTGTTACCATCCTTAGTCACACTGTGATTTAAAATACTAGATGAGCAGGATGTACATGAATGTTGTGCATGGTTTATGTATAGGGAGAATGCTCTTCTTCATTAAGGGCCTTTGGTGGGGAACACATAATCTGAAAAGGATTCCTGTGGTTTGCCTCTTTTAGAAATATTCTTTAAAAAATAGTTATAGGAAAGATAGGATGATCTAAATCGCATGTTGCAAATAGCCTGGAAATTGTGTCACATATTAAGATATATCCTTTTTCTGAGAACTATATAAAAAAATTTACAAACATTTCCTAGTCTCTTTTTAACATATACCTATTGATACTGAATAAGGATAGTGTGAAACAATAATTTGGAAAGTTATTAAAAATTATTTCATACTATGCATAATCATTTTTAAATTTAACAAATTTTGGTAATAATTTTTGTTTACTAACAAAACAATTCCAAAGTGCTATGCAGAGCTCTGTAGGTCAAAACAGATGAAGTCCCAGGATTCATGACACGTAAGTGGAGGTGGTATACATAAGCTAATATGTATGTTGCAAAGGATCTAATTTAACATTTGGCAAACTACAGCTTATATATACATCCCATACAACTTTTTAAAAAATAAGTTTAATTGAAACACAATCATGTGTTATAAGTGACTGCTTTAATGCTACAATGGCAATGCTGGCTACTTAAGAGAGACTTTATCTGCTGCAAAGCCAAAAATATTTTCTATGAGACCAGATACTTTGTTCAGCTCTGATCTAATTGATAATATCAATAATTAAATGACAATGACATAATTCTGCTTTATTCACCTGTTCAAAATATGATCTGTTTGTGTCCACTTTGGCAGGACATATACTAAAATATGATGTTTGTGGAAAACAATAGGAACTGAAAGATTTTTGTTTTGTTTTGTTTTTGGGGTTTTTTTGGTACTGGGGATCAAACTCAGGACCTTGGGATTGCAAGGCAGGTGGCAGAACCACTGAGCTAAATCCTCAGCCCAAGGAACTGAAAGATTTAATCAAAAGGTTTTCCTTGTTTGTACAAGAGCCCTTATTTGATGTAATCATGGCTGTATTCACTTGCTATAAACCTTTCCCAAATATGCAAATATGCAGTATCACCAATCTAAGAAAGAATCAGTTCTTTACCCTGTAGTTTATGATCTTCTCATCAGGTACAAATATAATGCCATCATTAAATTGTACTGACAGTTACTATATTAAGTATTCAGGAGAAATATCCAATTATGTTAGTGTATCAATAAAGCATTTTAGAATTTGTTTTTAAACCACAAAGGACTTGAAGTTTGTAATTGTAAATACAACAACATTTGAGGATCTATTCATATATTTTTGCATGAGCAAATTTTCTGTGGTTTATGGGACCTCAGAGATCCCCATCGAAAATTAACAATAAATAGCCCAATTATAGAATATACTGTAAATTCCTTCACATTTTCCAATAAGTCTAATCCTAAGAACATTCTTCTCCATTCCTCTGGTAATTAGATATTTGAATAGCAGTGTAAATCCTTGGAGATGTCCCATGAAATGCTTTATTTGATTTTAAAGTAGCATTTTTGGATAAAAAACATGCACAGAATAATTACTTATTTTCTTTTTTCCAATGACAGTATGTTTCTAGCATATTTTACTTTCTTTCACATCAGTTTTCCAGAGAAATCATTGACAGAAAACATAACAAAGATTTAAAAATAGTATGGTTTTATCATCATTAAATAACAATTGGAAAATTACTGCCCCCAAAATGATAGAATTGAGGTTTTTCCTATGCTCTTACAATGAAAAAAATATCTGGTGCAATATTTCTGAATTTTTTTAAGTACAAAAAGAAATTAACTTCACAAATGTTTTAGAGTAGATCAAAATAAAATATTAAAATCTTTTGTTATTCAAACTGCTGCTTTCTTTATTATTTAAAGCTCCGTATTCTCTCTTTGCACAAAATAGAGTTGGATATGCTGTATAACTATCCCAGGCTACAAAAGCACCGTGAAAATTGATACAAGAAAAGTGGAATAAGAAAAGAGAACATAATGTTGACTGATTTTTCCTAGACAGAATTCTTGATTTCCAACCTGTGTTTATTGCATATGACAAAGAGAATTTCATCTGCCCCATAGTTTTATGCCAACATTGTCAAGTTGAGAAAAAAAAAAGAGAAATGAAATTCAGAAAGAATACACACAAATACTTGTGGTTAGTACATGGCAGATTGAATGTTACAGAATTTAGAAATATAAAATTTATATTCTTTCCTCCATAGCATGTTACTTTAAGTTAATTTAGAAGTTTTCAATGAGCAGATATCAATGCATTGTATTGTATACAGTATATCTGTATACTATATACTGTATATGTTACATAAACAAATTAAATTATTTAGCCCCATATATTTGGAAAAACACAGGGCAATGTTCATTCAAATGATGGAGTCTATCTCATATTATCAGGCACATCTTCCTGTATGGATGAGGTGGAAAAGTGGAATCTTCAAGTCTTCTGCTGGCTATATAGCCTATTATCTCTCAAAATTTATGTTTCTTAAACATAAATATTTAAAACATAAACATTTTAAACATAAACATTTAAATTCAATATGGTGATAAATTTGTATAATCAAATATATATTCTCTTCATCTATATGTGTTAGTTTTACTAAAAAAAAGTCAGAAAAAGTGCCTTTTATTATATGTATCAGAAATTGAATCCAGACCCATGTGCACACAAAGTATGTGCTTTACCATGGAGCTACACACCCCAGCTACAGAAAAACTCTTGAATAATATTTTTAATTTGCTTTTCTTAGAATGAAAGAAAAGAAAGGAGACTAAAAGAGCTCAACATCATTCAACTAATATTTGAAATTTGACATTAGATCTTACATATTCTCACTGGAAAAAATTGATAAATTGGTAATAATTTAGACAACATTATAAACAACTCCAATATTAAGCAGCCATTATTTATAAATTATTTTAAATTATTTTCTATGATCTTTGGATTTAATGGACATTTATAAATCAAATTGTGAATTTCTCTTTCCTATACTGTTATTTTTAGTGAAGGATTATGCTAAAAATACTAAATCATGAGCTAGGGTACCACAAAAAAATACTAAATCAAGATGTAAAATAGGTGGTAAAGTGAGTAGCCTTTTTGTTGTGATTGTTGTTTTGGTGTTAGGAATTCAACTCAGAACTTCACACATGCAAAGATTGCACTCCACCTCTGAGTGATAACCACAGCTTGAATTTTTCCACTTGCAAAATAATAAAAAATAATCTGTTATTTCACATCATATTATCTTGCAATTTAAGTATCCTGAATAGAATAGCTTTAAGAAAATATTGCTAGTTACAAAGCTTTTTAACTGTGATTTGATTTTGACAAATAATATATAATGTTTAAAATAATATTCTTGCAGTCTCATGTATTAGACCTTTTAAAAGAATACTAACTTCTTTAATAATTAGATCAAACTCCATTTAGAAGTTATGAAAATGTTCTTCACCCCAAAATGTTTTCAACATCATGTGGGCTCTGGAAAAAAATTAATTAAATGAATGAGAATGTAAGAAGACAGAATGGGCAAAGAAAATAAACAGAGATAGACAAGTGAAATACTGACTATAGAAAATGGGCAGAAAAGCAATTTGGGAAAATATAAAGATTTATCTGTATCTTGCTTTTGCAACACTGCATGTCACATCCATTCTCTGATTTGGAGCTTGAGAAGTGAGTATAAAAAAATGTTAAAAAGAAAAATAACATAAAAAACCTTCTTCATATTAAAATCAAGTATGACTGTTCAAGAGGTGGTTTTCCCTGGAGTTTAAACATTCTGTTCTTTCCATGAATCCCAAGATTAAAAAGCCTTGACTGCTTTTTACCTGAGCCATTTTCTAAGGTTATGATTGTGTTAAGCAATCTTGAGATGAGATAGCATCTGTGCCTGGACAGAAAGCAGGCTTGTCCCACCTGTTCTAAATAGAGTAAATCTCCCACTCCCAGTGCTTGTCTGCAATAATGTAAGTCACGACATGAGCAGATATCCATTGAACTTAAAAGACAGGGGAACTGTTACCAATATGGAGCTCTGGCTGCTACTTTTTTGTGAGTATTAAATTCTTTTATTTCTCACATGGAAGTCTTGTGTTTCTAACAGCATACATAAAATGTTAATATGATAATTTTCTAGCTTCCAAGTAGGTCAAAATCTCAGGCACTGCAAATTTCTGAACATGAAATCATTATCAAAATTTATATGTGGCAAACCACCTCTTGAAGGTATGTATGTATACAAATGTAATTCTATGTCTATAATTATATATACATACACATACATATCCCATATCTAATTTATTTTTACTTAACCCTTGTAATACTATGCTAATATACAACCTTATACCATTTACTTAAATTCTCTGTGCCATAATTTCAATTATACATTGAGAAGAACATCACTAGTACATAATTCCTAGGGCTGCTATGAGAACTAAATGGTATATTGAATGCAGTGTTCTTACAACAGTGTTTGGGACTGTTATGATTTAGATCTAAAATGGTCCCTAGAAGTCCAATGTACTCTGAGGTAGGGGTTGCTCAGAGGGTGCAGGTCACTGGAGGAATGACCTGTAAAGGTGTATTCTTGTACCCTGATCCTCCATTCTCTCTCTCTCTCTCTCTCTGCATCCTCTGACTGCTTTCCTCTTCCATTCCCTTCCTCAATGTCATTTCTCTGTAACTGTGAGCCAAGTAAACTTCTTTTCCTTTAAGTTGCAGGTATTTTGCCCAAGAGATGATAAAATGACTAATATAAAAAGATTGGTGCTAGAGAAGAGGAGTCATTCTTGTGACTACGCCAACTATGCCTGACCATGTGGTTTAGAAGCCTTAAGGACTGGTATGGGAGGAACTTGGAAAAGTTTGAAGATGTGTGTGAGAGAAGCCCTAGAATGTTATAAGCTGACCATGATGGGTGGTTTCAGTCAGAGATCAGAGGATTCAAGGGGTGATTGAAATGCAGAAGGCCAAGCTCATAAGATTTCAGATGTAAATGCTACCTGGACTAGAGGTCATGCATGTTTCATCCTGGCAAAGAATTTGTTGACATTTTGTTCATCTCCTAAGCCTTTTTGCAAGGCTGAATTTAAAGAGGGTGGACTAATTTCTAGTGGAGGAAATTACAAGGCAGCTCAATGTTGAGGTTGTGACATGACCACTGCTTGTTGCTTTTACCCAGACTCACAATGAAAATCTGGAGCAAAAATCAGGGTCTAATAATTTGAAAAGTTTGCAGTTTCATTATAAGTGACTGAAAAGTTTGAGTCAAAGAGAGGATAGTTGCTGAAAAGATTAATATTAATAAAGAAGTCAAGTACTTTGCATCTGGACAATAGGAAAGATGGCTTGAAAACATCTCAGGAATCAGCCACACCTTATCCTTTCCCAGGCTCAATTATCTAAAAGGGTAAATTCCTTCGAAAGACTTTGCTTTGAAAAAAGAAACCCAGTGCTTCCTGCTCATTCAGTACTGCCCTCCCTGCAGAGTTCAGCTTTCCAGGCATGCAGAATGCAAGAGTTATGGGGTCACAGAGGCTTCCACAGAGATTTTAGAAGTTCTGGAGAGGACAGGCAAAAATATGTGATAGGGTTACAGTCCTTGCTAGGACTGCCTGACAGAGTAACATGAAATTGTGAGAAAAAAGCCAGAGGTTCAGTGGAGACCCAGGAAGTTGGAGGTGAGAGAAACATGGAATATCTGCTGAGTAAAGCTACGGGCAGCAAGTGGAGCCAGCCCAAGAGAGAGGACATGTGAGCTGCAACTGGCAAGGACAGAGGGACAAGGGTATCTCGACCCCTTTGGTGCTCACTTCTTGGTTCAAGTGCTAGATATGGAACTATAGAATTTTGTTTGCTTTGATTATTTTTTATCTTTCTTTGTTTTGATTCTTTTCTATTTTGCTATTTCTCCCTTTTTAATTGGAATAATTAGCCTGTGCCATTACATGTTGGAAGTATTTAACTTTCTTTGGATTTTTATAGTGGTTCACAGCTAAGAATTTGCTTTGCATTTTAGAGAAGACTGTGGACTTGGACTTTTCAGCAATCTTGAGCCTCAATAATTTGGGAAGCTTTAGGGATGGACTAAATGCATTTTGGACAATGAGATGGACATGAGCCTTTGGGGCAGGGTAGCAGAATGTTACAGTTTAAATTTAAAATGCCACCCAAAAGTCTCACAAGATTAGACATGGAGCCTGGTCAGAGGGAGCAGGTCACTGGCAGAATGACCTCAGAGGATGTTTCTGTGTCGCTGATTCCTCCCTTCTCTTTTTGTTTCCTGGCTGCCATAGGGTGAGCAGTTTTCCTGCATCCTGCCCTTTCTGCTTGTCTTGCTTCCTTGGGGCCAGCTAACCATGGACTAAACCATCAGAAATTGTAAGCCAAATAAACTTCTCTACCTTTAAGATGTAGTTGTTAAGTATTTTGTCCCAGCAACAGGAAAATGACTAATTTAGGAACTCAGTAACTTTAATCATTCTATTTTATCTTTTGTTTCTATTATTATTTTTTAAAGTCCATTATCTTTCAAAGATATTTCTGAAAAGAGGTTTATTCTATTGCCATAAAAACATTGACTTTGGGTAATATAAAAATATCATTTTGTAGAGCCACATCTACATTTACATATAATAACTCAGTTTAAAGGAAAATTTCCACATTTTCTGTAAAATTACTTTTAAATATTTTAATTTTAAGTCATTATCTGCACAGAATATTTTTCATGTCTTCTAACTTTAAAACTGATCACTTTTGAGGTTTCTCAGAAGTAGTATTTAAAGACTTTTGTAATTTGAAATATATTTAAAAGACAACAATGACCCCTAGTGTTAACAAAAACTAAAATAACAGGATAGATATTTCTACACCATTCAGAGGGAAACTAAAGTATTTGCTGATACTTTTACTTCAATTGATGAGGGATTAGTATAATATTTGAAAGAAAGCCTCCTTCCTCATGAATTTATACATACAGTTGAATTAATATGCATATTATTTGGCTCAAACAGAAACTGAAATCTGTACTTCTTTGATTTATAGGGAACATAAGGATACATATATTCTCAAATTATATATAATAAAAAGAGTACTAATTTACTTTTCAAACATATTTGGTTAAAAGAGAATTAGAACTCTTATATAATTAGAAGTATTATATTACAATTTCAAATTGCCCCTGAACTCCAGCTTAATGTTTGTTCAGAAGAATAAATCATGGAAATCCAACCCTTTAGAAAAGGTGGTTGTGCAGAAGTTTAGTGTCACAGAAAATTATTGTATTATATGTATTCACACATGTATTCCATATAGATTCTATATACAGAATATTTTATACAGATACTATATGTCTGAACATTATATATGTATCAATGTGTATGTATAGGTATATCTTATATTTTATGCTTAGTAACATTGTACAGATATTTTATTTATGTTTTTGTATTATCTTAAAAGTATAAATTTTATTTTTTTTGTAATTTGAGATAGAAAATTTTGAGTGGTTTTATTTGTATTTACTATTGATTAAAAATATCTGCTTTCTAAATTGCTTGCAAGAATATGAATAAAGTACAAAGCCAAAAATCTGTACTTCACTGAGCCAGCTGAAGATTGCTACTCAGAGATAAATTACTTGCTTTAGCTTACAAGAGATTATTCTAAAAAATTAAATTCCCTGGAGCTGGCCATAGAAGCACATGCTTATAATTCCAACTGCTCTGCAGACTGAGGGAGGAGGATTGCACGTTTGCAGGCAGCCTAGGCAATTTAGCAAACAGTGTCTCAAAATAAGAAATTAAAAGGTCAGGAGGTGTAGCTCAGCACTCTCTAAGTTCTTAATATTTTAGAAGGGAATTTTCTTATCTGATTGAGAATGAGGTATCATTGTTTGTTATATTGGTTATGTGCCTGGTTGTCCATAGACATCAAATGACAACAGTGACTCAGACAGGTTGAAAAACAAATGACAATATTTTACAAAAAATAACCTGTCAGTGAGGCATTACCAAACCCTAAGGTCACTTTTTGTACTTGTACTGACCCACCTAGTTATAACTATTTCAAAATAGTTATAAATTGCCTTACATAGTTAAAAAGAGACTTTCAAGTTTTTGGAGAATTATTTTGCAACTAGAAGTGAATACTCAGTTCTTTGTTTTAGAGAATTTCTAAGAGAATAAGATAAAAATCATAATCTATAGGAGAGAATGAATATTTGATGATAACTCAATGATAACTAAAAATAAATCAGCATTTTTATTTTTCTACTATGTTTTCTAAAATTTATTTTCTTCCTACTGATGCTTCAAGATGAATTTTTATCAATTCTTCAGTTTTTATTCATGTATTTTTTCCACTTATAATTTTATCTTATGTTAACAAAAATTCTCATTTGAAAATTATTTCTTTGTTTAAGCCAAAATAGTTCTATATTTTCAGCCTTTATTGACTTTTTTTTAGTCCCTAACCTTCCTTCCATTTTCTTCATTCTACAAATTGAGTAAGCAGATGTGAGAGTTCTTATAACCAACTAATAATGTTAATTCTGACTTCTAAGGACAAAGTCTAATTATTTTGTCAACTTTGATCTTAGCAAAAAATTTGGAGCAAGATGTGAATCTTTCACCTCAACATTTAAAAAAAACTAAAAACACAAAAGAAGGTCCAATTTACTTCTGATAAAAAGGAAATGATTCTTACATATACAAGAAGTTTGACAGTTTGTAACTTGAAGAAAATTATTAATACAGTAGTGAAAAAACTAAAATCACTTTCCAGCAAGTGTACAAGTAACCACCACAGAATGTCATCATAAAATTTGTGAGTACTATACAAATGAATTTAGAAAGATGTATTTTTTGGAAAAATAGGAACAAAATCTTTGTAAATAGGGAGGGCTGGAGGGGTTGAAGGGAGGGCTGGGCAAAGGTGAAAAACAAGAACCAAGGGAGACTATGTGAAGGTGCAAATTTCCAATGATGAATGTCATTATATTGTATACCTAAAATGTACCAATGATTAGAATGAATAAT
>NW_004624777.1:5747618-5760696 GCF_000247695.1 Heterocephalus glaber
ATTTTTTTCCCCATTACCTGTGCACCCTTCACCCTCTCTGCCCTTCCCTATTTACATAGATTTCATTTCCATCTTTTTTTCTTTTCTCATAGTTTTTCCTTTCCCCTTCCCCTCCCTTCACTCCTTCATCTTTGGACCTTTTTTGATTTAGCTATTATTAATCATGGTGCTATAAACATTGGTATGCATGTGTCTCAACAGTAGGATGTCTTTAGTTATTTGAGGGAAGAATCTTAGAGAGGGGGTATCTGGGTGCATTTAATACACCAAGCCGGTGAGTAACACAGCTTAGCAGCAGAGCACACATTCCAGTCTTCATGGTTGACTGGAGCTGTATCTCCCTTGAATTATGATTTCTATTGAATCCATATCATGTTGGCCTGTTGTAAAGTTTGAACCTCATAAGTAATGGATCACCTGTAGTAGAAGCACAAGAACTCTACTCAAGCTGGCTGAGCCCAAACCCATGAATTTTCCCTGCACTCCCCTTTTTAGTCTGGTTTATATTCATAATTAAAAGACATTCATAATTTAATTCAGTTATTAACTATTTGCTGAATAAGGGTAATCAGACTGTAATGGTCATTAGAAAGAAAAAAAAAGGCCACTTGTACCAGATTGATCAAGATTTTGGATTTTGTCCTCTTTGTTTTGAAGTACATTTCCCGGATCTTTCAATAAATTTCACTATGATTTCTGTGTGCATCAACCTCATTATGTTCCAATTGTAATAGTCATATAGTACAATGCCTTTAGAATATGTGAGTTATTACTCAGTAGTCTTTCGGTTGGAAGTCAGAAAACCAACTCAAATAGTCTTAATTGAAAAAGGGATCAATTGTCTCATTTCAATAGGATGCTAGGAGTTCAGATCATTGTTCCCAAGATTTTTATTTCTTTGCAGGTGGAACACCAGAGAAGAAAATACACCTGTTGTTATGCTTTGGATTTAGAGTGTCCCTGAAACCCTCCAGTGTTGAAGGGTTAGTCCCTGACCTGTGTTGGGTATTGGGAGACTGTAGAAACTTTAGTGCTGGGGCCTAGTTGCAAGAAGTAGGCCATTGTGGCCATGTCCTAAAGGGCATATTGCAGTACTGGTTCATGTTCTTTCTGTCTCTTTCTGTCTCTCTCACTCTGTCTCCCACCATGTGGTGAGCACCCTCCTCTACCATGTCCTCCTCCTATAGTGTTCTGCAACACCACAGTTTTAAAGTTAACAGGACTAAGTCACCACAGACTAAAACCTCTGAAATTATGGACCCAAATATTTTTTTCCTTCTAAATTGTTTTACTCTGCTATTTTTTCATAGGAATAGAAAGCTAAGATACACGTCTTTTAGATTTGGTACAATCAACTGAATGAGTGAATGAACCTAAAGAAGTGTTTAATATGAAGCAGCTTAGCTCATATGCCCCATCCCTTTAATTCAATTACAGCAGAAGACATGGTGATTGTTTATCTAAACATAACAACATGGTACCGTAGAAAGAAAGAGAGAATAAGAATAGATGGGGAAAGGCAGCTGTGGATGAAAATGGCCTATATCTATTTTGATGCATAGCTCTTGAGCTTACCTTAGGCTTCATTTAGACAACCTTGCAGGATTTAATCTGATCTAGAGAGAAAAGAGATAATTTAAAAGGCCTAGGCCAGTGGTGGCAAGGCTATGACACATGTGCCGTAGTGGGTTGCTTGTATCATTGAAAGCTTTAAAAGTTTTGCTGTCACTGGCCTAGGCAAACATTTTGATTATTATGACATAATTTTTTGCTGTATTTCACTTGCTACTTTTTTTGTGTATTTCCAGGACCTTCATAATCTAAGAACAAATCCAATATTTATTCTCTAACTTCCACTGTTTTATGTTGGTGCCTCTAAAAGCCAGGAAAAGTGAACTACAGTTACACAACCAAGAGCTCAGTGATACACACAAGCATCATTTTTATTTGAAGATTCTCACGCTGTAGCTAAATGTTCATCTGTATTTTATTATGTACATATTTATGATGTATAATAATAAAAATTGTTACTTTCCATTTAAGCTTAAATAAATGGTACATTTAAAATATTACTAAATGACTTTGTCATTCCAGAAAGAATCCAGAAAGAAAAAATTGTTTGCATTGAGAAAAGTGGGATTTCAGAGTGTTTTTTGATCAAAAATCAAGATTTTTTTTCCTCAATTTTAGGGATTTTAGACATCAGGCAATAGGTGATTTGGGGATATATTAAAAATTTTCAGATCAGAGAGCATAGACAGTGCTCTACTACTTAAATTAATGCTCAAGTTATTTCTTTGAGCCTCAGTTTCTCATCTGAATAACAAAATGAATAATGACTACTTCTTAGGATTGGTGTGAGGTTTAGGTGAAATGTCAAATTGCTTGGTGTGTGGAAAAACACTAAATACCTTCTGAATTTCTCCTCTCCCTCTCCTCCTCTCACTCTTCCTCCTCCTTCGTGTGTGTGTGTGTGTGTGTGTGCGTGCGTGTGTGTGTGTGATATTAGGGACTGAACCCAAGCCTTCACACAGAGCTACATTCCCAGCCCTTCTTGTAATTTTATTTTGCAACAGGGCCTCACTGAATTGCTAAATTGCCAAGGCTGGCCTTAAACTTGGAATCCTCTCGGTTGTCTCCCAGGGTGCTGGGATTACAGGTGTGTGCCAACAGGCTAGCTTCAGTATTGATTTTAGTTAACATTTTTCATATGAAATTTTTATTCTACAGTATCTTCTGCCACTCTTATGTTATTTAGTGAGACAAGCAAGAAGGTAGTGATTCACATGTGTTATTCATAATTTGGAGTAGTATACACACTTGAGTGTTACTTGTAGACACTGAACAAGATGAACTTTATATCCCAAGAGGTGTAGCAAATAAACCTTGTCCTAGGGCTGGGGATTTAGTTCAGTGGTTCTGCCACCTGCCTGACAAGCAGAAGGACCCAAGTTCAATCCTTGGTACCAAGAAAAAAAAAAAAACCCTCCAAATAAACCTTGTCCTGAGTTGGTCTTTGGAAACCTTTGGCATATGAAAACCCAGATGCAGTTCATGCTTATTTTTTCACTCCTTCTGATTGTACTTGGCACTGTTTAAAAACCAAATTTAAAATGAAATATTTGTAAGTTTAAAAATTGAATTATGATATATACATGTATGAAAGTTAGACCAGGAAGAAGATGGCCAGTGTTGAACACTGCACTCAAGAGATAACAGATTGATTCCACTGTTCTTCCTACCTGCTCACTCCTGCCCTGCAAACAAAACACAAATATCCCATCACTCAGAAGTCGAACCATCATTGCTTATGTATGGGAGATGTCAAGATACAAGGACTGCCTGAATCAGAGCTACATGATTTAGCCAGAAAAGAGAAGAAATTGTCCTGCTTTAAAATTGTTCCTCATCCAAACAATCACCATGGAACATTTTTACCATGGCTATTAAATGTCAAAACAAAAATGAGTGAATTTGTCTTCTGCCTTTTGCAAAGTAGTATGTATTGAGAATTTTTCTTTAGTAACTCTTGCTGTTAGTTTCAATGTATTCATTAATGGAAAGGTCAAATAAAATTTGAAATAAGGAGAAAGGAAATAGAATAAATGTTTGAACAGTACTACAAAACGAAGAAAACAATGTCAGAAATAAAAAAGGGAGATTGATGCAACTCTGTAGAAATTGATTTATACAATTCCACTTTTGGAAAATACGAAGGATAATGAGTTGAAAATCACCAACATAATAATTTTCACAATTTTTATCAACATAAGGCAGTAAGTAAAATTGTCTCCATAGTATGAAGATTAAAATCCTCGCCATCCGTGCAATCATCACCTCACAACTTCAATTAATAAAATATTACCATTACAGTTTAATCCTGCAGGTGGACTTTCATCTGTTGCACTCCTTATTCTAGCTCTAAAAATAACTTTTTCCTAGATCATCATTTAGTCACCGATGTAAACTTAGTTTCTATGTTATGCCTGGAAGGGATATTGTACTCAGAGATAATTTCTATAAATAAACTAAATCACTTATTTATTATTTATAGAATCTTTTGGCAGATGGAAAAGCCATGGGCACTGGTTCTCGGCCTTTTGGCCAAGATCAAGTGAAAAGCCCTGGGGAGCAGAGACCTCTGCAGTGGCAGAAACCGGAAGAGAATCTTGATATTATCTATCTGTTTATCTATCTATCTAATCTGCCAAATAGCTTTTCCCCCATTGCTGGTAATTTATTTACATATATAGGCCTCTAACAATAGGTTATTATAATTTTGACTTTTCTTTCACACTTTTGTATCTGCATAACTTTCTTGTTCATTAGCTTTCTCATTGAAAATTGAATATGTTGAATATGGGGACAGTAATGATATGCATAGCAGAGAGACAAAGAACAACTACTCCAAGTTTCATTAGCTCTGTAATGAATTCAGGAGGGAGAGAAGGGGAAGGGAAAGTAAAAAGGACTATAGTGTGATATGTATGGTATATGTACCAATACCCTATGATGAATATATTTAATATGTATTACAAACATATTAATAATTTTTTAAAAAGCAGAATTTATTTAATTTAGAACAAACATCAGTAATCATGCCAATATTAGCCAACAGTCACCAACAGCAACTCTTGGTGTTATTAGACTGGATCTTAGCCAACTGTGCTTCTGGTATCATCTCTTGCCTTTTCCTAGTGAACTACATACTAGCCATTTTGACCAATTTACAGGTGCTCTTGTGTATTCAGACCTCCCTCCATGCTGTGAGTTCCACTTGGAACAATCCCATCCTGTTCTTCATAAATCTGCCTTTTCTCCTTTGTCTCCTCACAATCTAGGAGTCTGACCACATTTTCTAGAGTGGCTCCTCACCCTTTGATTTTCCTCTCAGCACTCTCTTAATTTTCCCGAAAGGACATAGTGAAGCTACAATTATTTTACTTATTTGCTTATTTACTTTCTTTTCGTTAGAATATAAGCACTCATTGCTCATTGCTCAGAAACCTTTTCTGTGCTATTTACCAATGGCCTATGAAGTCTTTAGAAATAGGAAGCATTTATAAATTTTTTTGGGGGGGGGAAGAAAGGAGAGAGGGAGGAAAAAATAGAAAGAAATAAGAAAGAGAAAGCAAGCTAGTTTTCATTATGCGTGAATCTTTGCCATTTTTTGCTAATCCATGAAAGTATTCCTAGACTCTGGTTCCAAACTTTTTTCACCATGATTTTTTTGGCATGGTAAATTGAACATTTCTTTATTCAATAACTGATTATAAAATAATATTGTCATTTTAAAGTCCTTTAAAGAGACTTCTTCAAACACTAATCATTAACACCAGGGGAGTGCTGCAGGTTTGTTTTAAATATCTATTTATTTTGCGGTAAGTATAATTTCACATGAAGTTGTAAGATAAATATGCAGGGATTCTGTATACCCTTTGTTCGGTTTTCTCAGTGGTAATATTTTGCATTATTCCAGTATAATTCCAGAATAAGGAAAACTCTTGTTTTTAACAAAATGACAGTGTTTTTTATTACTAATTCTTGTTTCCTCTCTATCTCTTTCTCATAATGACTTGAAGTAGTTAATAGAAAGGAAAACTATAGCACTATTATGTTAAAATAAATTACAAGGAGAAAACAAGGTATAAAGCAGGTAAAATATATATCAAATTTTGCAGCAGATTCAAAATATATATACTGGTCTTTTGCAAAGCCAAATGATTCTAATTCATTTATAAATAGACAAAAATTTTCTTACTTCATATAACAATAAAAAGTACTCAAAAGAAATAATTATTATTTTAGTAGACACTGTTTTTAATCACCTTCCTCAAGTTATAGTGAATGTGACAATAAGTAGAGAGCCACAAAGTGACTTATTAGTTATAAATGTACCTCCTAATTGATATTAGACTTTATCATGGATCATCAGGGCCACTTATATATAGTTAACACTCCATGCTAAATTTTCAAACTTCACCTAGTGTCTATGTGTTTTAATTTCCTATGGTCAATCATGGGGAATAGGCAGTATGCCAATAATTGCAGCTACTGAAAAACAGTCTGGTTCTATCTCTTCTATGCTTCTGTTCAGATTGTGTTAAATCTAACCATTGAATTGCTTTGAGCAATAAAATGTGAATGGAAGTACAGTGTCACATCCAACTGGAAGAATTTAATTGATGGTGCTCAACTACAAACTTCCTTCTTGCTGTCAATCTTAAATAAAACAAATTTCTCTGGGTATAGTAGTGGAGCAGCAGAAGTTTGGATGACATAAATTCTGTCCCTAAGGACAAGGCCTGCATTAATAAATGTAGTATGGTAAAATACAAGAAGCCAATAAACGTCAACATAGGGATATTGGTAAAATATTGTGAGAGTTTAGAGGAGGGTTAGGAAACACCAAGCTGAAAAAAAAGAGGATAATTTTGGGGAAGCCAAACTTTTCTCTGAATGTTTCATTCCACTTGTTGATCTAACTGCAATCAGGCTCTTCCCTGGATACTCACATATATTTCCTTGGAAATCTATTCAATTAGCAGCTGTTTAAAAGAAACCTTTTTTTCTGCATTGAGATTGAACTCAGGATCTTCTCACTGAACTACCCCTCCACACATTCTTTACTTTGAGATAGAGTCTTACAATTGCCCAGGCTGTGGTTTAACTTTCAGTCCTCCTGCCTCAGTCTCCCAGAGTGCTGGGATTAAAGGTGTGTGTCACTATGCCTGGTGCAGAGGCTGTTTGTTTTTATCCATATTAGGTTCTGCTTCTCTTACCCACTGTCATGCTATTCACTATCATCAATTCCTCTAGACTCTTCTCAGAGTTTCACACATGAATCCATTCCTCACGACCTGCCTTTAATATGCCCATTTGCAAAAGATGAGAAAGGACCAAGGGTGGGGAGAGGAAAGGGAAAAAGGAGGGAAGCAAACATAAAAAGAATTCAGATGTGTTATATACATGTGCCAATGCCTTGTAATGAAAGTAATCATTATGTACTTCAAACATGCCTTAAAGAATTTTTAAAAACTAAGATTAGTGCAATAATGAAGAAATAAATAGCCATTTTATATCTTATGTGCTCCAGGAGATAGCAATACTTAGTCCTTAATTGACTCCATAAATGTTTGATAAATGCATGAATAAAAAATATTGCTTTAAGGCTCTCCAAAACATTTTCAAATTCCTTAGTCAGTACATTCATGATAGCTCTTTGGTAGCAGCAAGATAGTTTCAATGAAGGTAAGCAGATTGAAAAAAAGGCATAAGATTCACACGTGGCAGAATCTGAAAAAAAAATCTGATTTACTGGCTTCAAGTCTATATCTCTTTTCATCATACAGATTTTAACAGATAATCCTTTCATTTATTTAATTGTATAAGGTAACTAGTTGGCTGAGAGTGGGCAAAGAATTAATTATTAATTTAAAATTATTTTATAAAATAAGTACATATGTAATCACATGCATTCAAAGTTCTGTTTTTTTACAACCATTAGCATAATGAATCAAAGGAAACTGCAAAGCCCTCTTAGCCAGAAAACGATGCCTTTGGTGTTGGTCTGCCCATCTGGTAGCTAATAATAATAAGGACAAGATGAATTTTATTTACTTATTATTTATTTATTTATTTATTTATTTTATTTTTTAAGGAAAATTATTTCTTTTTTTTTTACTGCTTAGTTAATACTTTTAATTACATTTGTAATTGCACAACTGCCACTATTCAGTGTTTTGTATAAAACCAGTTATAATGCACAAGACTTTCAAATGCAACAGTATGTATCAAACTACATATATATGCAAAATTTACAGGCCATTATGAAGCTTTATCTTAAAAATACCTTCATGAAAATAAATATTCAACTAGTTCTCTCAGCCTTAAAAAATATGATTAGAAATACATATTTTAATAAAAAAATCAATACAATGACTGATCAAATACTGATTACTCAGTTATTTTAAAGCTTAATAATCTGTACATGAGTGCACATTAGATAAAAGTCTGCGAATTATTAATCTAAAACTGCAATACTCTAATCCAATGAACAAGTCTGCTGACAGTTCCACTGGGTAATTAAGGAGGTAATTTAAGGAAAATTATTTCATTGTGCATCGTATGAGATGGCAAAAGAACCTACATTTTTGGTGACTTGTACAGATGAATCATAATCAGCTCTTTGCATTCTTTCAAAAGAGTTGATGTTAATCCAAAGATGAAAAATTTTATTTCACAATATTCCTCAAAGATCTGTGACCCACAGATATCTCTGCTTGTTTTTGCATGTGGAGACACCGCAGAATGTCCATTAGCCAGCATCCTCTTTTGCTACTTTCCTATAGTGCAGAACAGAATATTTCCACACTGGTTGTCTTCAGATAACTCAGTAAATCTTTCAGCTCATCTGTAAAGCTCTCCTAGACAGCCTGCCTCCCAGAGTGTGAAGAATACATGACTACGGTGAGAACATGTCAGGATTTGATCAAGAAGGTGAATGCAGCTTGGTGCCTGGTTTGTATTTTAAGTCCAAAAGAGGTGGGGCAAAGCCATGATTCTGCAGACCTCTGCTTGGCTGACCATCAGACCACTTCTGAAGTGTCCAGGGTTTCACAGAATTCTCTCACCTTTTCAACTGGCTTCATTTCTACCTCATCTCAAGTCAAATAGCATTGTTCAGGGAAATTTTTAGATATATTGACTATTAATAAACTTTTTAAAAGTCAAGAAACTATAAAGATAAATAATATTTTCTGTAAATCTAACATAAACTTATTTAGAGTTAAAACCTAACATCCCTAGACTTAAGGGTATTCATAATCTTTAATGTGTCTGTACATTAAGATCCTTGGAATATTAATGATTGATTAGTATGGGCCACCCACAATACAGTAGGAAATGTTTATCAATATACAGTATGGGCATATTACTTTTCCATAAGAAAACTTGAATTTCAAAGCACATCAAGTTTCAAGGGCTTCAGGTAAGGGAGTATAGTACTATAAATATATATGAGTCTACATCTATATATACTCGAAAAAATTACTATGACATTAAATTTTAAAAACATTTTAAATTTTAAGTTATGACATAATCCCAGTAAGAACAAAAATGTGTGTGTACATACAGAGTGGTTTTACATACAGGAATGAAAATAATACAATTAGCAATATATACCATTTCATTGTATGTTCTATTTCATATTGTTGTAGAAGTCAGCATCTTCATATGTATGTACATAAAGTTTTCTTGAGCAGTGGTGTTATGCAGGGAAGGCATATGACAGGAAGATGTTACATAATATTCTTTCACTATGAGTAATACTATTTTTAATCTGCTACCATTAGTGAAAAATTTAGTGAGAACTGTATAAGGCAGATGTTGAAATATACTTATGTATTATTTGATTATTTCATTTAGTATCCCATTAAATTCTTGGAAATTTAATTTAATATACATTTTACCCTCTGAATTTTAAAAAGATGATTTAAAAACACAGGATCTCACACATGGTAAAAATTTCCATTTTTAACTACACAATATTATAAAACTGCTTAATCATTTTATGCTACATTAAAAAGATGTGCAGCTTTAAGTTCAATATATTGTATATGTATATTTAGTAAAACTTATGTATGAAGAAGTGTAATGCATACAGAGGAGCACTGATAAGAGGAGTCATGTGTCTGAGGCCTGGGGAGGGAAGTGCTGACTCATTGGCTCTGTCTATTGCCAGGGTGTGAATTCTTCCACCCTACCTGATTTTTAAACTGTGGACATGGTACCTGATAACAGGGTTGCAATAAGATGTGGGCAGTTTTTATCAAGATCCAGTGCAAGTCAGCTCTAAAACTTATCTACAGAAACTTTGATAACCCCAAATACAATAGAGCTAACTTTAAAGAAGAAATACAAATGCCTGTGCTGAAATACCTTGGACATATTCATTAAATTGAAAAAAAAAATGTACATCACAATAAAGGAATACAATAAAGGAATACAATAAAGGAAGTCTAAATTCATTATATTTTATAATATAGAAATAAAAATTTCAGACAAGAATTTTTATAAACAAAGAGGTGCCTTATGGAATATCATTACATTGGTTTGAAAATTTAAAATAGCAATGCAACAATCAGGAATTGTAAGAAGTGAGTAACACAATACAGTACAACACAATACAGTACAACTCAGGCCACAGATTCAGAGAAAGAGCAATCAGGTAGGCATCCATCCTTCCTTCCTTCCTTCCTTCCTTCCTTCCTTCCTTTCTTCCTCTCTTTTTGATTTTGTGAGACAGGGTCTTGTTATACAATTCATCCTGGCCTTGAACTCATTATGTAGGCCAGGCTGGCCTCGAACTCACTGTAATCCTCCTGCCTCAGCCTCCTGAGTGCTGGGATTACAGGTGTGCACCACCACGCCTGGCATCATTTAAAAAGCATTGTTTTGGAGTGCCAGTTTTTAGGCTACTTCTCATAAAGCTCTGAAAAAATGTTAGGTTCTCCATAATAAACATCAGGAGATTTATTATAGTAGAGTAATAGAGAAGAAATGTTTCAGGCTGCCCTACAACTGCCTCCAAGCACCAAGGAGCAGAGCTGCCCCCCACCCCCAGTGCCTAGGAGGTGAGCCTCTTGGGCTACTGTATCACTGCCCCTGTGCACCGAGGAGCAGAGTCCCCTAGCACCAAGAAGGTGAGCTGCCCAGGTGGCAACAGCACCCCACTACTACCACAGCTGTGCCAAGCCACTACCTGGATGCACATAACAGAGTTGCAGGGGTCATAAAGGACATTGTTCTGAGATCCAGAATATAGAGAAGTGAACAACAGAAAGAGGGCCTCTCTGAGACTCCTTAATGAAAATTGAAGCCCACTGGAAAAGTGAAGAAAATCTCTGCAATAAAGGCACACCAGACCACCTTAGTTGGGGGAGCAGTGGTGTGGACCAGATCAGCTTGGCTGCAAGCAGATTCCAGCCAGGCTCTGCCCCAAACCAAGAGGCTGAGCACATCAGCACAAGCCAAGGGCCTGCCTGGAAAAGAAGTGCACAGGCACACAATCAACAGCCAGAGGTCCACCCCAATACCATCAGTAAGTGTGCAAGACCCTAGCCAGAAGCTTGCTCACACAAGAGGAACTGAGGTGCACAGCCCCCAGCCAAAGGCCCTCCCAAAAAACAAGTACATAGGGACCCTAGCCAGAGGAACACCTAGATACCATTCCAAGTGTGCACAGGCCCCAGTCAGAAGCCTGCTCAGACAATAGGTCTGCTCAAGGATCCAGAAGGCAAGCTATCTGAACCCAGGAACTAGTGTACTGGCGAGCAGCAGAGAAAAGGCCACTCGGTGGTTTGCTGAGAATTTAAGACCACTGAGTGAGCAAAAAGTTGCCTCAACAAAGGCACAGCAGGCTGCATCTGTTGAAATGAGAAGACATGTAAACAAGTCTCAAAATGAGACTTCCAGATCACCTAAGGCAAGCCCAAAGGGAAATGAGATGGAACAATCTGATACTCAACAACCTGGACTCCCTGAACTGGTAACAAAAGAGGATCTGGAAAAACTGAAATCAGAAATAATTTCTCACATAACAGCAGAGATTGTGCCTATAGGGCAAGATGTGATTAATAAGTCTAGAGCAGGCAAAATTTAAAAAAAACAGAGGATCTGAGGAACATGATGGATTCCCAGCATAGGAAACAAATGGAATCCATAAAACAGCTGCAAAGAGATTTCCAGGAGATTAAAAACTTCATTGAAAGTCTATGCAGCAGAATGAGCCAATGTGAGGACAGAATTTCAGATTAAAAGATAAGATTGCAATTAGTGACCAAGAAAAGAAAAATTTATTTAAAATAGTAAGGGACCATGAGAAATCCACCCAGCAGCTGCTAGATGATGCAAAGAAAAATAACATAAGACTGATCAGAGTCAAGGAAGAAATAAGAGAGAGTGTGGACAATGTAAAAAAAAACTGTTCACAGAAGTGATGGCAGGGGAAAATAACTTGACATACAGATAAATGAGGCATATAGGGAAGAAAACCCTACACATAGGCATATAATTGTTAAGATTCCAGAAACCAAACAGAAGAACAAAATTCTACAAGCACCTAGAGAAAAGAAACAAATCACATACAAAGGAAAGCCCATCAAAATCACAGCAGACTTCTCAGCACAAACCCAGAAGGCAAGAAGAACATGGAGTGATTTATTTCAAGCCATAAAGGAAAAGAACCTCCAAACCAGATTGATGTACCCTGAAAAACTATCTTTCAAAATTGATGGAGAAATAAGATACTTTCATGACAAAGAGGACCTCAGGAACTTCATGAATACAAAATCAGCACTCCAAAAAGTTTTAGACAATATGCTAGGAAAAGACAACAAAGATCACAACCCCAGGAAGCCCAGAAGAATGAATCCATTAGCAATGATAAGAAATTAAATGCAAAGGAGGAAGATCCAACACAAAGAAAAAGTCATGACAAGGATAAGTCAATACGTTTCAGTTATAACCATCAATGTTAATGGTCTCAATTCACCAATCAAAAAAAAATAGATGGCAGAATGGGTCAAGAAGCAAGATCCAACAATATACTGCATACAAGAATCACAATAAATTCAAAGAGAAACTCATAGACTGAAAGTTAAAAGGTGGACAACAATACTCCACACAAGAGGAACCCCCGAAAAAGCAGGAGTAGCTATTGCTTTTGCAGATCAAGTGGATTTCAAACCAACACTGATTAAGAGAGACAAAGAAGGACAATACGTCCTTGTAAAGGGAACAATCCATGAGGAAGGGATGACAATTGTAAATATATATGTACCAAACACAAGAGTGCCCAACTATATAAAACAAATACTAACAGACAGGAAAAATCAAATAAGCATTAATACAATATTAGTGGGGGACCTCAATACCCCACTGTCACAAATAGATAGATCAACTAGATAAAAAATAAACAACAAAATACTAGAACTCAATCGAACTCTTGAACAAATGAACTTAACAGATGTTTACAGAGTGTTCCACCCCACAAAATCAGAATACACATTCTTTTCAG
>NW_004624777.1:5810521-5835943 GCF_000247695.1 Heterocephalus glaber
GAGGGGAGCGGAGGCAACAGGGCCTCCTCCCCCCACCGCCGCCTTTTGCTCCGGATCCCGGCCCCAACGGAACCCCCCATTCAAATCCCTTCCTGATGTCAAGTGGCGCCCCCGTCCCCCAGATTATTCCCACGAGCCTGTAATGCCCTGACTTCTTCCAATGTCACCTACAGCCCCCCTGGACTCAGCGAAGCCACAAACTTTAATGGACAGGAAAAGTCTGGATTGGTTTCACAGGCCTTTTAAAAAGCAGACTTAAAAGTTGCTGGCAACGCATTCCTGCCCAGTCTGACTGGACAGCAAGCTTTCTGTGAAATCTGAGTGACCTGTGTGTCTTCCGGAGAGCAGCTAGGGTGGAGAAACCAAGATAGGGGAATGGTGACTTCCACAGGAAAAGTTTTGGAGAAGCATCTGAAGATGGTCAACGTTTCCTTTATGCTTGGGAATAGAAATGAATTTAGTGTCGTTGGTACTTTTCAGCAACTCCTGTGAATATTTCAGTTTTAAGTTTTTCTTCTCGAGAAAGAAACTCAGTACGTATAGTATACTTAAAATCAAGAAACCTTTGGGTTGCAGCGTAATTAAAATTGATACACTGTGGAAATCATTGGAACTCTTGTTTACATGTGTCAATCTGAACTCTGCTCCCTTTTTTTGTGGAAGACATTTTTCTGAGATTGGCCTCAGTTGCTGTCTTGGGGAGCTGCAGTGAATGTGAAAGCCCACTGACTGTTCTGGAAGATCTTGAACCCTCTTCTGGCAAGGGGTACCTATCATTGCTTTATGGGGCAGCAGCCTGGAAAACTTCTTGGGGACCAAAGAAGGCCGAGTTTGCCTGCCCTGCATTTTATCAAAGGAGCAGGGAAAAAGGAATCATCAAGGCATGGGGGTCCACACTGCAATGTTTTTGTGGAACATGAAGCCCTGCAGAGGCCAGTAGCATCTGACTTCGAGCCCCAAGGTCTGAGAGAAGCTGCTCGCTGGAACTCCAAGGAAAACCTCGCCGGGCCCAGTGAAAATGACCCCAACCTTTTTGTTGTACTGTATGACTTCATGGTCAGTGGCGACAACACTCTAAGCATCACCAAAGGTGAAAAGCTCCGGGTCTTGGGCTACAATCACAATGGGGAGTGGTGTGAAGCCCAAACCAAGAATGGCCAAGGATGGGTCCGGAGCAACTACATCATGCCTGTCAACAGCCTGGAGAAGCATTCCTGGTACCATAGGCCTGTGTCCCGCAATGCCGCCTAGTACCTGCTGAGCAGCGGGATCAAAGGCAGCTTCCTGGTGCGGGAGAGCGAGAGCAGCCCTGGCCAGCACTCTGTTCCATCTCGCTGCACTACGAGGGCCGGGTGTACCACTACAGGATCAACATCGCCTCCAATGGCAAGGTCCATCCATAGGCTGTTGCAGCAAAGCTCCTCCAGGGGTTTCATAATCAGTGAGGGGACTACAGGAGTCAGTTCATTAGCCTTACAAAGAAAGACCCTTTGGTGAGAACCCCTACTCGACCTTACAAGCGTCTGGGCCTCACGTGGTTCTCTGATGTTCCTGTTGGAGTCGGCAGTGTCTTAACACACCAGGCCTGGCTGTCAGAGTTCAACTACTTCTTACATTAAGACTTCCCTTTTTTTTGACTCCTCCTTTTTGAAACTTCCCTTGTAATGATGGTACTTCATCCTCAATGAGAAAAATTAAGGCAGATGAACACGTTAGCACCTCCTACATAAGTCCAGCCTGTGGCCTTCTTCCTATGGATAAAATCATACTTTTATGGTGTGTGTGTGTGCACGTGTATGCATTTGTAAGCATGCACAGTTATTAAACAAAAGAGGGATCACTTTAACCCTGATATTTCCAAACCCAAATAGTTGTAAAGGAGTCAGCACAGAGGATTTTGTCTTTGTGTAGACAGGCTTAAAAGTCCAAGAAAGAAAGGGAGGAACTGATGTTTACCAAGTTCATGTCACATACAGGTACACTCAGCAGTCCATCTTTAGACCCCACTCCATCCTCTGGACAGGTATTGGTAGAATCTGCAATTTTGCATTTAAAAAAGGGAGGCTTGGAGAGATGAAGCATCCTGCCCAAGATCACAGAGGGAGAAATGGTGGGGACCAGGCTGGGACCCCACTGTCCACTCTACTGAGGGGCAGTGTAGACAGGTATATCTTGGTAGTCCGGATGGCACATGAATCTTTACATACTGTATCATGTGTACCTGGGGCCTTAAAAACCAACAGGTCAAGATGAATCACAGTGAAAAATGGTTCTGCTCCTAACTCAGTTCTCTTGCCCAGTGGCAAACACTGTCACCAGTTTCCTCCTGGTGCATTTCCTGGTAAATGTGACCTGGAATGTATCTGTTTCTCCTTGAAAAGACTCATACCCGATGTGTGCTCCACACTGCCCTGCATCCGGCTGGCTGCATGCAATCCACTGCGTTCATTTCCTGGACTCACAGGTGGCTCCTGCCCTGCAGTTTGGAAACCCCCTGCTCTGTTTCTTTGTGTACAGTCTAAGCACATGCAAGATAAGTTGCTAGTGCTGATTGTATGCTATTCACGGTTGTGTAAACATTGCCAAGTCTCCTCATCAGAGACCACATCTGATGTCTCACAGACAACATAGGCAGTGCCTGATTCCCCACCCTCAGCAGGAGTGTCAATGGACTTGCCAGGGCATCTTTGTCACTCACTGGTGAAGAAGGCTATCTCATCCTATCTAATACAGCATCCCTATGACATTTATTCAGTTTGTCTTTGTCCTGTATATAGAAACACCACATTTCACAGCTCTACGTCTCCTCCGAGAGCTGCTTCAACACTTTGGCCGAGCTGGTTCACCACCATTCCATGGTGGCTGACGGGCTCATCACCACCCTCCACTACCCCACACCCAAGCACAACAAGCCCACGGTCTACAGCATGTCCCCCAACTACGACAAGTGGGAGATGGAGCACACGGACATCACCATGAAGCACAAGCTGGCCGGCGGCCAGTATGGAGAGGTGTACAAGGGCATGTGGAAGAAGTACAGCCTCACTGTGGCCATGAAGACACTGAAGGAGGACACCATGGAGGTGGAAGAGTTCTTGAAAGAGGCTGCAGTGATGAAGGAGATCAAGCACCCCAATCTGGTGCAGTTGCTCGGGGTCTGCACTCAGGAGCCCCTGTTCTACATCATCACCGAGTTCAAGACCTATGGGAACCTGTTGGACTACCTGCGGGAGTGCAACCGGCAGGAGGTGACCGCCATGATGCTGCTCTACATGGTCACACAGATCTCCTCAGCCATGGAGTACCTGGAGAAGAACTTCTTCATCCACAGGGATCTGGCTGCCCGAAACTGCCTGGTAGGGGAAAACCACTTGGTGAAGGTGGCAGACGTTGGCCTGAGCAGGCTGATGACAGGGGACACCTACACAGCCCATGCCAGAGACAACTTCCCCATCAAGTGCACTGCGCCTGAGGGCCTGGCCTACAACAAGTTCTCCATCAAGTCCAACATCTGGGACTGTCTTGGTGCTGGCCAGTGGGAACTTAGCTCCTAGTCCTGTTGACACTGCCTTCACAGTCCCTGCCATAGCTGTTCAGTGACCAGCGTTCGGAGTACTGCTTTGGGAAATTGCTACCTATGGCATGTCACCGTACCCCAGAATTGACCTGTCCCAGGTGTATGAACTGCTGGAGAAAGACTACCGCATGGAGCGCCCGGAAGGCTGCCCAGAGAAGGTCTACGAACTCATGCGAGCATGTTGGCAGTGGAATCCCTCCGAGCCGCCGTCCTTTGCTGAAATCCACCAGGCCTTTGAAACCATGTTCCAGGAGTCCAGCATCTCGGATGAAGTGGAAAAGGAGCTGGGAAAGCAAGGTGTGCGAGGGGCTGCGAGCACCTTGCTGCAGGCCTCTGAGCTGCCCACCAAGACGAGGACCTGCAGGAGAGCAGCCGAGCACAGAGAGGCCCCCGATATGTCTGAGACGCCCCACGCCAAGGCCCAGGGAGAGAGTGAGCCCCTGGACCACGAGCCTGCCGTGTCTCTGCTGCTCCCCCAGAAAGAGCGAGCTGCCCCAGACGGAGGCCAGAATGAGGACGAGCGCCTCCTTTCTAAAGACAAAAGACCAACCTGTTCAGCGCCCTGATCAAGAAGAAGAAAATGGCCCCAAGCCCTCCCAAGCGCAGCAGCTCCTTCCGGGAGATGGACGGCCAGCCCGAGCCCGGGGGCCAGCCGAGGAGGACGGCCAGGAAGTCAGCAATGGGGCGCCGGCCCTCCCCACCTGCGACGCTGCTGAGCCTGCCAAGTCGCCCAAGCCCAGCAACGCAGCTGGCGTCCCCAACGGAGCCTTCCGGGAGTCGGGGGGCTCGAGCTTCCGTTTTCCCCACCTGTGGAAAATGTCCAGCACGCTGACCAGCAGCCGCTTAGCAGCTGGTGAAGAGGAGGGCGGTGGCAGCGCCAGCAAGCGCTTCCTGCGGTCCTGCTCCGCCTCCTGCGTGCCACACGGGGCCAAGGACACCGAGTGGCGGTCCGTCACGCTGCCTCCGGACCTGCAGTCCACCGGGAGACAGTTCGACTCGTCCACCTTCGGAGGGCACAAGAGCGAGAAGCCGGCTCTGCCTCGGAAGTGCGCGAGTGAGAACAGACCGGATCAGGCCGCCAGAGGCAGGGATGGGCAACCTTAATCCTAGCATCACACTATAAATCAATCCCAGCATTACATCCTTGATCCCAGAAGCACTCACCCTAGATCCAGCCACCTGAAAAGCCCCACTTATGACTGCATGAGGCTTTGGGGGGACATCTAGATACAAAAGCCATAACAGTATCTACAGTAGTAATTCTACCTCAAAGCTCCAAGGCCAAGAACAATGAACAGTTCCATGTGTTAAGTATTTGATTCCAAATGTCTTAATACTATTTGTATGACCTACCAACTTAGTAGCCATTTGAAAAAAATACCACATCCAAATTGAAAGCAAACATTTTAATTTCATTCTTAAATTAACACAATTGCAGACAATCCCTGACTTAACAAAGTTTCGACTTAACATTTACTATACTCTGCATTCAGTGGAAACTCAATTTGGATTTTCAATTTTCATCTTTTCTTGGGCTGGCAATGTGTAGTACAATATGTTCTCATGGTGTTAGGCAGTGGCAGAGAACTATCACTCCCAGTCAGCTGTGTGATCAGGGAGGGAAACAACCAGTATTGTGCAGTGTTTTGTGTCGCTAAGCTAGATTTCTCTGTAGGCCAGACATATTGAATGCATGTGTGACTTGTGATATTTTTAATTTATGATGGATTCGTTAGGATGTGACCTCTTTGTAAGTCAAGGAGCACCTGTACTTATGGGAGGTGGGCATCTGCTGGCCACTGCATAACTTCAACCTTCTCAAACTTCCCTCATTATCTGTTCTACATTGATTTTTGCTTTTACATTGAATTTGCTTTTTATCATAACTACTGCAGGAAACCCAGGATCAAAAGAGATGTCACTGAAAGAAATGTAGCTCAGGTCAAAGTGAAACTGGGAATGATCTCTAGCTAGTCTTTCTCACAGTCCCTGATGGAGGTTGAGATGCCCCACGGGGGTTTGCTGCAGTGCCCTGGGTCACCTTGGCACACAGATTGGTTAGAGAGTGAGGTTAGAAATTACGGGCTGGTCTGGAATCCTGTCATTTATAATCTTGTTTCTATGGGAGCACTGGCTCAGAAATGTACCCAACTAAGCTATAAATGAATGTATGGAGCAGAACTGGTTTGTGACTTGGATTGCTACTGGCACTGCCAGTCCTCATGACACTACACAAACGAGAAGGATGACTGCTTAAATAAATGAACCCAAAGATGAACCAAAGTGTAACTATGCCTGCAATTCTCCCCTTACACTAACCTTTTCCCTGAGTGAGCAAAAATATCCTTCCCTTCTCTCTCTTGCTGTTTCTTCAGTTAGAAAAGAAACAGTGTGAAGGAAGCTGCAAAAGGTGCAAAGGAGGCAGCAGAGGCAGCACCAGGGTGCTTGGGGCCTTGCTGTCCATTCAGGAAGGAAAGGGAGTAGCACTGCATGCCAACCTCCATATTTAGCAGCTTCAAATAGCACCCTCAGCTAGTGTTCGGGAACCAATGTTCTCTGTGAGTAATCACCAAGGCAGATGCATTAGGCCTACAATCTTACTATTTTTAGTGTTTAATAAAGGAGGAAAGGGTTTCACTGGTACCCAGTTCCAACAAGCTTTTGAAGAGCCAAGAATGAAGCAAGACAGTCATTCCTTCTCAGTGTCTACAGAGAAAACAGAAGATGAGACAGATGCTCAGCTGAAGTATCCATAACCAGGTGAGACTCGGGTGTGGCTTTACCATTCCAGGAAGTAGCTGGACCAGGTTACTCAAGTTTTATGAGCCACAGGTCTCCTGTGAGCCACCCCCCGCCCCCACAGTAGTAGGGATTGAACCCAGGAAGAGCTGAGCTACATCTATTTTATTTGGAGACACGATCTTGCTAAGTTGCCCAGGCTGGCCTGGAACTTGCAATCATCCTGCCTCAGCCTTCAGAATAGCCAGGTTTACAGGTACGAGCCACCATGCCTGGCGAGAGCCACAGTTTTATCATTTGTAGGATAAGACAATAACTACCCTGTGAAGTTGTGAAGATTGAGGTGTAACTGGAACCTAGCATTGCATCTTGGAGCCAGTAAATTTATTGAATCTAAGAATTAGTTAATTCCTTCCTTCCTTCCTGATTCTGCATCTAATTAGCTCTGTGATTGGGGGGAAGGCATTTAACCTCTCTAGGCCCCCTTTTCATATCCATGTATATTATGTTTGTGCACACACATGTGGTATATGAGTATTTGGCTATTACAAAAAGAAAAGTAAGTAAGTTGGACTAAACTGTTTTAAAAAAAAATAAAAGCAATACCCTTTTAATCCTTACTCTGACTTGGACTTCACAATTGAAGGATGTCTACTGAACATGCTCTATTTATTTCATCATAATTTATTTTCCTATTTTTATTTATCAAATCCCAGAACTTCTTAATAACAGCAGCTGTCCAGTACTACTTCATCAAATTTTTTTCTTTTTTTTTTTTTAATCTCCAGAAAGTAAAGAAACATGGCATTTTAATTAACTGGCACATTTTGTCACAAAAACAGGAACAATTTCCATTTGGCATTTTGAAATACTGAAACAGCCCAAATTAGTACCAGATCCTGTGCCTACCCCACCTGGATGCTGAACAAGGTCTGGGACCATCTGTGCCTTGTGCTTCTCTGACCCAGTCTCACCAAGGAAAACGAGGCTTTCACCGGGAGCAAGGACATTTGCGTCTCTGACCTGGCAACCTTCAGCTCACTACTGGCCAGGGAGTGGTGATTACTTTTCCTCAGGTTCTTCAACGTTTATTCGGTTTATTCAGACTCAGTGAGCAACTCTGTTAGATCCTCTTTCAAAACCACAGCAAATCTGGGCGTGGTGGTGGTACACGCCCAGTACCAGGAGGTACATGTCTACCATTTGATCACACTGGGAGGCTGGGGCAGGAGGATGGAAAGTTTGAGCTCAACTTGGGCAGTGTAGCAAATTAGTAAGTCCCTGTTTCAAAATAATAATAATAATAATTAATAATAATAACAACAGCTCTGGGGATGTAGCACTTCAGGGCCAAGGCCCTGGCTGGGTCTCTCCAGTACTGGATAAAACAGCAGCAGCAACAGTGCACTGAATATGGGAATGTAAATTCCCTGGCTGCCTTTTTTCCTCCCGAGAGGTGTGGCAGAGGAGGAGGGCTGAGGGAGTGCATTGCGATGGATGACAGAGAGTGATTTCAAAAAGGATCACCAAAAGGCCCCTGCTTCGTATGAGCCCACTCTACGGTGCAGAAGAAACCTGCGCGGCCGCAGCACTGGGGACCCCGTGCCCAGGGTTGGGGCTCAAGGAGTCTTCTGCAAACTCGAAAACTTAGGCTTCCCCCTGTCTTTGTTTCTTTCGCGTCTTCTGCAGCTCCGACCCTTTAAGGCCAGCGGTGTCCCATTTCTTAACAGCGCTGCCTTTACCTTTCCTCCCCTGACAGAGCCTGGATATGCTCCTCTTTGATACCCAAAGAGCCCCGCATGTTTGTGTGGTGCTAGGAAGGAAGCTCAGCTCTGGTGGGGGGGGCGGCTTGGGTTAATTGTCTGGCTGCACTTTTTTTTTTTTTTTTTTGGTACCGGGGATCAAACTGGAGTTCTTGCGCTTGTGCAGCCGGCGGGGAAACCACTGAGCTAAATCCCAGACCGCTGGCTGCACTTTTAAAAAGACGCTTTTTGAATCCAAGCATTAAGGGAGAAAGTGGGAGAGGGTGGCTGCATGAAAGGGCAATTGGTGTTCAGTATTCATGCTCTGCTCTCTGTTCATCAAAATCGGTAACCCCCGTGGCTTAGCTGCTGTCTTGCTGGCTTCTTAGTGTGGCTGTGCCAGAGGAATTTGGATGGAGACACACACACACACTCACACTCACACACTCACACTCACACTCACACCATGGTTTGAGTGCTTATAGTTTGAAGTATTTCCAGTAAACATGGTGCAATTCAGCACTATTTTCTCTGAGACGTTGAATGAACCACAGTTATCCCTTCCGTCAGCATTTCAGATCCACTCCCCTTCCCTTTTTTTTCCTTCTGGGTTTTACTCAGCAATCTTTGTCCTTGCTGAAAAACCATGCATTTTCTGAAATAATTCTTAAGGCTAATTTTAGCATATTCTAAATCACTTTTCAGAAGCAAAAGAATTATTTGAGAAAGTAGAGAAGAATTTTTCTCTAACTGAACAAAAATATGGCTTAGTAAAAAGTTTGAGGTCATGTTTCTTGAACTTTTAGGAGTTGAACATCTTGTATTTTTGTGCATTGATTTATCTTTAAAAATCCATGTAGTAGGAACCTTAAAAATTACCATTTAATTTAGAAGAAGAAAAACAGCTCTTAAAAACTATCTTTGTAGCTATACTTTCTCAAGTTTTCTACAGTGACTCTGTTTTGCCATTATCATAAAAATAATAAAGGTTATGTTTTTCAAAAACTGCCCGGCAGTTGCTGAATTGCATGTTTGTGAAGCCGTCTGCCTCCTTACCTGGCTCATCTGCTAGAGAAATGCTGGTGAACGTGCTGTCCTCTTCCTCCTCTTTGCTGGCCTCGTCCGTCTTGTTCAATTTTCAGCCTATCAGTGAGAAGAGCAGAAGCTGAGAAGAATAGTGGTTGCCTCATGTGATCACTCCTGTTAAATCATTAATAAGCCAGCGGCCAAGGAGGTGCAGTCTGATCCCTGGCCGCCCTCTTCCTGTTTTCCACCTGAAGAGGCCTTACCTGAGTGTTGCATTCTCAACCGGAAATGACCAGAGACCCAAGTTAAAGAGTTACAGGCCCTTTCTTTACCTGAAGCCAAGCTGGCACTGCTGCTGCACCCTGGCTGCACACCAAACCTGGCCTTCAGTCCCACGGTGACAGCTTCCTTGAGCTAGACTGCCCGAGGAAACTGCCCAGAGAGCATTAGGACAAGAAATTGATTGCATATGATTAACATATCTTTTGGATACTCAAGTTGAACTTCTCAAGGATTTTGATCAGGGACCTAGCCTGACCTGGGGACCTAACCTGTGCATACTAGGAGGGTTAGTCTGTTGTAAGGGTTGGATTTAAAGCATGTGGCTCATAATGTGAAGCTGATAAATGTCAACTATAACAACAATCACAGATATCAGGTATATGTGAAGAAATAGGACTTTCTACACACTGGGATCATCAGTACCTATTCATATGACTGCACATATAACCCACCCTATAAACATTCTTTAAAATGACAGAATTTCCCTTCTCTATTACTGAAGCTGAGCCTGAAGGGAGGATTGTTGGCCTTACCAGACCTCAAGTCTGGTACCCTTTGTGGGAGGAAGAAATATTCTTTCATGACTGTTTTTCCTGGTTCCCTAGTTTACATTCCTATACATAGACAACCCCAAAAGTATTTTAGAATTTTAAATTATCACTCCTTTGGGGAAAAAAAATCAGCCAAATTTGATGAAGCATTGTAGGCAGATATTAAAATTGAGTTACTATATCCTATATTCTGCACTAAGTGCTTTGATTTGTGGAGTTCTTTTGTGCATTGTTTCTATATCAAGCAAAATAGATGTGAGCTGTTGGAAATCTGGAATGTTAAAAATTAAAGTCACTAGAATAGAATTTTCCCTAATTTTTCAATTATATTCTACAAATATTGAGTGCTTATTCTATGTAAGCTGGGCATTTTGGAGGATTCAAAGGAAGAGATTTATTTATTGCTATATCTTACTTTCCCACCCCTGAGACGCAATACCAGACACCCACAGCTCTAAGGAGGAATGATTTATTGGGCTCACAGTTTGTAGAGATTTCATTCCATAGTGAGCTGGCTCCAAGGCAGGGTGGCAAGGCAGAGGGGCATGGCAGAGGAGAAACAGCTCATGGCTTGGCAGCAGGAAGCAGCCAGAGACCAAGGAGGAGGAAGGCTGTAACTCTCCCAGGCTACGCCCCCAGTGACCACCTCCTCCAACCAGGCTTCACCTTCCAACATCACATTTAGCTGTAAACTCATCAGTGGACAAATCCACCGACAAGTATCAAACTCCAGTAATCTAATCACCTCCCCCAAAGCCCTACCTATGAGTGCATGAAGTTTTTTTTTGGGGGGGGGGGTTGTCATCTAGCTATAAGCCATAACCTGCTATTAATAAGCTTATAAAATAATTCAAAACCAAAAGCCCTAGAGGTTTAGAGAAGGGAATGAGGCTGGCAGGATCTTGAAAGGTTTACAGAAGATAACATGTGAGACGAATTCAAGAACAAATGGGACCCAACAGAAAAAGTGGCCAACTAGTGAGCACTTTCTCAGTGAAGGGGAGGGGCAAAAGGCAAGTATTATGGACATTTGGGAATAAAGAGTGTAATGAAAGATAGCTGTAAGAGCTAGGAGATAAGATGGGAAATAATATAGGTCATATCCAAGAAAACTTTGAATGCTACACTGTATTAGCTCAAATCTAAGAATCAGACCCCAAGATGGGAATAGATGGGTGAGAGAAAATTGGGATGGAAGCGGGAAATGTTTCAGAGTTATCAAAAACCATGATGCAAGTCTGACCTGGAATGAAAACAAAGTGGACTAGATGATCTAGTGTGTTGTTCAGAATAAAGGATTTTGACAAGGCCATCAAAGAGTTCTTGAGCTGAAGCTGACCATTAAGAGGCATCCTTTTCTCCCCAGGAATGACCTCTCTTAGCATTCCAACAGCATTGAGTCACTGGCTGGGAGCAGCTCCTGGGAGTGAGGCCCCTGTGCAAATGTAGATTTGGATTTCAGAGCCCAGCAGCCAGGGTCCTTAGTCAGTTGCACTCACTGTGGTTGGAGGGTTGCAAGGCACTGGCTCATGGCCACCATAGGAGCTACTTTTCCTAGCAAATGTGTAACCATGGACCTCGATTGCAGGAAGGCTAAACATAGTTCTTTCATTTCATCCATTCTCTGTCAATTCTAGAAATAACAGCACACATTTTAAAAATGTCTCTTAGGTGCTAAGAAACAATCTTATAAAGTAAGTTTAAAAAAATGAAGGCACAGAGGCATAGAGAGAGATTACATAAATGACAAAATGTCATGCAATTGAGTAAGTGATGAAGCTGAGCCTGAACTCCATGCCTTTTGGCTCCAGGCTTCTATCACATTATCAACTCCTAAGAAAACTACTACGTGAGGGCAAAGGATGCAAGAGAAGATTTGAGCAAGCTGGCAAGAGAATTCATAAAACCACAGGATGAATTTGGTTTAAATTGTGTATTTGACTCTTATTTGTACAACTCATGGCCAATTATACTTTTTGTTAGGACTAGCCCAGGCACACAATCCTTTGCTTTCTTTCTGATATTCTTCAAGGACATTTTTAATGAACTATCATGAGGAAGGAAAAGAGAAAGGCCAGCTCTGTCAGCATTGCTACTAGTCCCACTAGGCCAAGTTATGAAAGAGAAGAGGCTTGCTTTTGACTTGGGCAAGGAATTATCTATGGATTTAAATTATTCATGGTGAATACCCTTTTGTTTTCTTCTACTAGTTTTATCATTTATCATTTTAGCTCTTATACTTAAGTCATTGCTCCATTCTGAGTTAATTTCTATATGTAGAGTGTTCTAGTGAACTAGAAGACCATGGATAGCCAGGCCTCTTTTATTATGTTTTTGGATATTTGGAGTCCCTTACAGTCCCTTAAGAATTTGAGGATTGATTTGGGTTTGGCAATGTATTCTTAGATTGACACCCAAAGCATAAACAAGCAAAGAAAAATATATCAATTGATCTTCATAAAAAGTAAAAAATTTTATGTACATGATCAAGAATATAAACCTACAGAATAGGAAAATAGGAATGGGAAAAAGAACCTTCAGAAAGAAAAAACTTGCAAATCACAAACATATATATATGTGATACATATGAGAACTCTATTTTTAAATGGACAAGGAATTCAAATAGAATTCATATCCTTCTCCCAGAAGGATATGTAAATGATTAATAAGCATGAAAAAAGATATTCACATCAATGTTCATGAAGAAAATGCAAATCAAAACCATAATGAGATACCATTTCACACCTACTCAGATGGCTTTAATTTAAAACAAAAACAAACAAAACAAAAGGCAAAAGAAGTGTTGGTGTGGCTGTGGAGAAATGAGAATCTTTGTACATCGCTGGTGGGAATGTAAAATGAGGCTGCCACTGTGTAAGAGTTTGAGCATCCCTGAAAAACTTAAACAGAGAATTGCCATATGACCCAGCAATGCCATTCTGAGGTATATAGCCAAGAGAAATGAAAACATATGTCCACATAGAAACAGACCTGGATGCTTATTGCAGGGCTATTCATAAACGGTAGAAACTACTTAAATGCTCATCAGTGGATGAATGGATAAATTGTGATTTATAAATTCAGTAGATTGTTATTCAACAATAAACAGGGACAGAATATTGACAGACGCCACAACTTAGATGAGCTTCAAAAACTTACTAAGTAAAAGAAGCTAGACACAAAAAGTTACACATTGTATGACCCCTTTTGTATGTTATATCCAGAATAGGTGAATTCATAGAGACAGAAAGTAATTAATGGTTGCCGAAGAATGGAAGGGGGAAGAAAGAGGAGTGATTATTTAGCAGACATGAGGTAGTTTTGCAGGCTGATGAAAATATTTTGAATCTAGAGAGAGGAGGAGGTTGCACCACAGTAAGAATACATTCAAAGTCAAAGAATTCCACACATGATAAGTTTGTTAAATGAATTTCCTCTCAATTTTTAGAAAGATTAAAAATTCCAATCAGTAAAACAATTAGCC
Organism: Heterocephalus glaber; assembly: GCF_000247695.1. The sequence continues at coordinate 5,823,923 of NW_004624777.1, forward strand.
ATAGTTTGCCCTGTCTCTCCATTCCATGGTATGAATGAAAGAATTGCTACCTATCCTAAAACATAACATACTCGGCAATTTCAAATGCATCATCTACCACATACCATAGAATTAGTAGAACTAGACCATAGCTGCTTCAAAAGAGGTTAAGGCAAAACCCACAAATCTTTATGGTGATATAGTCTTTGTTAAAACAGGACTTGAAATCATAAATAGTAGGGTCAATATGGTTACATAATCAATCACTTTCCCACATTTTTAGAGTGGGGAGTGTGAGATGTAAATATGTGTATCTGCTGCATGTATGGTGGATGTGTATGTTAATGGGCACTGGAGGTAACAAAATTGAAGAAAGTGTAAAATGAGGAGATTAGTAAATTAATCCACTTTCTCACACTCCCTTCATCACAGTCTCCAAGCATTAGTATCAGTAATGAAGCCCATTGGAAGCCAGTGTTTGCTATGGGCTCTCTCAGAAGTTTTTCTGAGCCACAACAGAGGGAATATCTCTAAGAGCTCTGAGTACCAATTATGGCATCTGAAGTGTATGTAATCAGTAGACTCCTGGAGAGAAGCTGCCATCTCTAAAGTAGGCGCTAAGCACTCCTCTTTAATATATAAGATTCTCTTTCTTTGGGAGTAATTTCACATGAAACTATTTGGATATTTTTTGACAAATTAATGCAAATTGAATTAATTCAGCCCATTAGTTACAAAGGGAGAAAGTGTCGGTGAAACTTTATTTTCATTATGTGTAGCTAAGAACAAGGGCTGGTATTTATTGAGTGATTACTCTTTGCTCACCACTATTTTCAGTGTTTTACTTCTATCATCTCATTATGTCCTACAAGAATCCTATAAGGAAACAAAAACCAAGGACAAAATGGTTTGCTTATAACCCACAAGCAGAAAATGGTGGAGCTGAGATCCACACTGAGGCAGCCCAGGTCCAAAGTCCACAATGACTCACCTTGGCTTCTGTCAGACATAGGCGTAAAAAACATCCAACAGGGCCGGGGGTTTAGCTCAGTGGTTCCACCGCCTGCCTGGCAACTGAGTTCAATCCCCAGTACCAAAAAAAGAAAAATCCAACATATGTATTTTTACCTCTATATATTCATTTAAAAAATAAAGATCAAAGTCTAAAATATTTAAGAAAGGAAATATTAGAAGATTTTGGATACATGTTCTTTTTCAGGTATTATAAACCTGGTTATTTATCTAATATGATGTCCTCAAAGGTCATCCATGCTGTCAAGTAGTGCAAGATTTCCTTCTTTTTAAAGGTTGAATAATATTCCATTGTTGGTATGTACCAAATACTCTATGGCTCCACTATTTTATGTCTAAAATAGGCAAACTCAGAGTGTAGAATGGTAGTGGGCTAGAGGAATGGGATGTTAGATCTAAAATGCCCCTCAAAGCCTCATTTGTTTGGAAGGTGATTGAATCATGGGGTTGCTATAGCTAACTGTAATCTTAGGTGGGTCCTGTATGGGAGAGTTGGATCGCTGGGGGCATGACATGGTGGAGTGTATCTTCCTCCCTGGGCCCTCCCTTCTCTGTCTGCTTCCTGGCACCATGAGGTCAGCAGATTTTTCTCCTTTGTGTCCTTCTGCCACGGTGTTTCTTCTTTGAATCCAGCTGATTATGGTCTGACACATGAGCCAAAATAGAAAGCTCTCCTGCTTTAAGTTGTGGGTGTCAGGAATTGTGTCTCATTGACGAGGAACTAAGACTTGGGGGAAGATGGAGAGCAGCTATCCAATCGGTGTAAAGTTTCCATTTTATATGATAAGTAAATTCTAGAGATCTAGAGATGGGTCATGGGTGACCGTGAGGTATTTGGCATATAGTACAAGTAAATACAAGACTGCATTGTACACTTTAAAATTTGTTCAGATGGCAGATTTCACGTTGATATAGGAGAAATATAATTCCCAACCTTCTAGGTGTCAGATACTCCAAATTCATGTCCCTCAAAATTGAAGAATGAATTCCAAGGAACAACAGAGGTTAAAAGTAGGAAAGATTTATTGACAGATAGCTCCTGAGATGCAGGAGGGGTTTTGAAAGTGGGCTGCCACCGAGATCCTTTGTCAGGGGTCGTTTATACTGCAAAGTCACAAGCTGGGTATAATGTGGGTTAAACTACAATCAGCCTATAGGATTACAAGTATAGCCACTTAGCTAATATTGATCCAATAAGGGAGTGGGTCATATAGCAGGGGTACCTGGAAAGAACAAAGGCATTTTGGGGAAGGGATGGTTCTGTGTTCTCTGGTCATTCACGTGGGTGACTGCGTCCAGATGCTCTGGTCACCCACCTGGGTGACTGATGTCTATCTGGACTTTACTGAGCCAGGTGATACCAATCACAGTGCACTCCCAAGTTATTGCTTATTCCTCAGGGAGGCATGTAAGCCTGGGCACTGCATCTTTGTCCTGAGGCCTGGCCTTCAATTCTAGTGTCTCCAGCCACAGTTTTGGTAGGGTCTCGTTTTTGGCACTGACTCTTTCCAGGACCCGTCCCTGTCTGACTGCTTATTAATTCTGGTCTAACTTAGCTGCCTATAATAATGTTAAGTGCTCTTACATAATAAAATAAAATTTAGGAGGAAAACCCAGTGTAAATACTAATGTGCTTTTGCAAGCAACAATTTTTTTCTTACTTACACTCTATTTTAAATGAATGTATGATTTGTTTATCACAAGTATATTTAAGTCATAGGTCATTCAAATCACAGATTCAATTTCAATAAATATACTTTGATAAGCTAATGGTTCACATCAATGCAGGAATCTTTTCATAAATACTTTAGATAATAAGGTGATAAATAGAAACACAACTCCTGACCCCACTGATAGCTTCATAAGAAGTCAGGCTGGATTCTTCAGCATCAGCAAGAAAAAAACATGACATTCATAATTTGCTCATTTAGATGGGCATAGAACATGCATGCAAATCCAGTTTAATAACAGAATTTTACAGCAGTTAGTAAAAACAAAATTAGTAAATATAATGTTCTGTGATTCAACAAGATAAGAAGAGGCTAAATAATGTTGGTTCACAGCTTCCTTTTTTGTCCAGTCTACTCAAGCGCAAGATGGCAGATTTCATTCCACTGTTTGTCTAATATTCATGCAGTATTCACTGTGCTTCACGGCTAAACACTATCTAAATTCTATCCAAGATGCCCAGTTCTGTTTGGACAACACAGGAGAATTTACAGCAAAGTTTAACACAATTTACTTTACATATCGTATGTAACTTGCAGTAATAGAGAGGTTGCCTAAATTCATTCAACAAATATTGTTGAGCACTCTATGTGCTAGGCATTGTCATAGGCACTGGGGAACATAAAATGAATGAAGCAAAATGCTTTCCATCATAGAGCTTACATTCCTGGTGGGAAGATAGACAATGATCACAGATATACATACATGTACTCATATACACACATATAATATGTTTCATGAACATATAACTAAATACACCACATACAATGGAGAGAAGTGCTATAAAGAAAATTAACGCAGGGCAAGGCAGAAAGGGATATTGAATATACAGTGTCTAGCTGATAGAATGACATTGGAGAGACAAAAGAATTGAAGGAGCAAATGCAAACGATCTTAATGAAGAACTATGGCAGAGAAATCAGCAGGAACGAAGACCCCAAGGAAGGAGCAAGCCCTGTGTCTGAAGAAGGTACAAGGACAGTGAGGCTTGGCGACATCCGTGGACTGACGGCAGTGGGCTGATGCAGGGAGCCCCACCAGCCCTGCAAGTTCCCTCATTTAACTCTGTGTTATACAGAGAAGATTCACTTTGACCACAGTGAAGAAAATCCACTCTGCCACTTGCGGTGGGAAGTGAAGAAGGGCAGAATCAGGACGTGAATTCGAAGATTATTGCAATAATCCAAGGAAGAGATGGTGCTGCCAGTGCTTGAGACCTGACTGATATTGTGGAGGTGGAATGAACGATGAGATTCCAGACATATTTCAATTCTGGTACCAACAGCATTTGCTGCTGTGGAGAGTGAGAGAAAGAGAGGAGTCAACAATGACCCCAGTGTGTTTGGCGCAAGCAACTAAAGAAGGAGGCATCATTGCTCAAGTGCAGGGGACAAGAGGAAGACTATATGGAGGCAGAAAATGAAGAGTTTGATTTACACATCTCAAATTTGAGGTGCCTGTAATCATCCACATGAAGACATTAAGTAAGCAGTCGCCTATGGGTCTGGAGTTCAGCGCAGAGGCTGGAAGGCACTGTCTATGACAGACTGTGTGTAAAGCCATTGCCCAAACAATGGTGTCGACAAGACAGGGGAGAGGATAGCTCATGACTGTCCAAATTAGAAATCAGAAAGATGAGGAGGAATCAATGCAGGGGACTGAAAAGGAGCAGCCAACACAGAAAGAAGAAAAACAAAAGAGCTATGTCCTGGAAGCCAAATGTAGACACAGTGATCTATGGGATTAAGTACTGTGATCACATCAAATAAGGTAAGGTCTGAGAAATGATCACATACAGGATGTTTAAATGAATGCCTGGTTCCAGTTTCTTTCTGCGAAACATTTCTAACTAGCAAAAAAAAAAAAAGGTGGTGGAGATAGTGATCGCAAAAATAAGAACTGAGGAGTGATCATAAAATGGAAATTATAAAGAAAAAGTCGCTAGAGAATGACGAGCAACACCTTTCCAGCAGGGTGGATTGGAATTAGAGAACAGGATGGAAAATGTCCACGTACGTAGCTCAGGGTAGATCCAGAGTTCCTCTAGGGTCTGGGTTCTGGTTGGGAGAGAGCAGGTGGGCAAACCAGTCTTGAAGCTTCATTTCACACGACATTAAGAAAATGCCTCATCCTATCAAAGCATGCGGAGAGGAGGATTTAAACTCTCCCAGCATCGCCTCCGAGCCCTCACTGCGCAGACTCCAGTGCTGCCGCATATGGATGGTATCTTTGCACGGAGGCGCCTGATGGGGGAAGAGGGCGCTCTTCTCACTAAGCCAAGCCCCGGACCTCAGAGGTCCGCCTTTTTAAAATTCTCAACTATGGTGGCGGTGTCACTGGTCAGGGTCCAAACAGATCTCCCCAAAGAGAAGACGGGAGTTCAATGGGGTCTTTTGACCAATTTGTACCGTAGAAAAGCATTTCAGGATATGTCAATGAGCAGCAAAAGAAGCACACACTCAAAAAGAAGCACCGGTCCTCAAGGGCTAGGGCGCTTTATGATCTGGGGCTGGGAATATTTGTGTATTTTTAGGGGTAGGAATCTGTGGAATTTGTGAATCTATAGTATTGGCTGAAAAGCAAAAAGCATGGGCCCAGTTTATAGATGAAAGACACGGGCCCATTTCACAGGCTTATTGTATCTTTTTAAGATTTAGGCATTTTGGAATGAGTTGCCTAGTGGAGAAAAAAGCAGGCATAATAACCTTGGGTATCTTTGATTGTGTCCTAAAAACTGTAGGTTGTTTATTTATTTGTTTGTTTTTGGTACCGGGGATCAAACTCAGGACCTTGCACTTGCGAAGCAGGCAGGGGCACCACTGAGCTAAATCCCCAGCTCAAAACTGTAGTTTTTTAAAAGTACAATTGTAAAATTATGATTTTCTTTGTCTCCTTTCTACCTATCTTTATTTTTTCTATCCTACCTCAGTGGTGCCCTGCATAAATGCAATAAAAACTATTTTTCATGTCCAACAGTCATTGTATTTATAAATTAAATCCTTATACTAAGGAGAAGAATTGTCAGTGCTCACCTCCCCAATTGAACATTTTTTATAAACTGTAAAATGTTTTTCAAAGGTGAATGATCTTTATTTCAGTGTCCATTTCCTCACTAGTCATTTATCAGTGTGAACATCTTCAAAGTCACTTGCTTCTTCTTATTGAAACATGCCTACTGCTGAGAAAAATAAAGCCATGAATTAAACCTGACTTTAATAAAATTTCACATGCCTTCCTTAGAACTGAGAAATTGATTCTTGTTTGTGTCTAAACTTTGCAGTTCTTGTCTGGAAATCTTGATATGAGTCTGGCTAAGGACAGTATGTTCCTATTATTCTTGCTTTGTTGGCGCCCTCTGGTGGATAGATTATGAGAATATTAATTTTGGGTGCTCTTTGACGAAAAGCTTCAGCATTTTGAAGCCTGGAGGGCTTTGTCTTTTCAAAGTGAGTAACAGAAGATTCTTGTGATTATATGCCAAGTAGACATGGGTGGCCTTTGGGAGCAGTAGGATTGGAGGTACTGAGGAAGGGACTGTCAGGGTGGCAGTGGTGAAATTGTAAACGTGTCAGATGGAACCCCTACTGATGAGGGAAGGATTTTTGACGGAACCCCTACTGATGGGGGAAGGATTTTTTAAAATGTCATATAGAGGTATACAAAGTATGCACGTGGTAAGATTACAGATACATAACATATATTCAACACCCAGATCGAAAGTATATCCAGCACCTCAAGATAAGATGTTTTAAAAAATAGTTTGCTTTTTAGCACACAGGTCTGTTTTGTAGCAATGAAAACAGCCCGTAGTTACAGAATTGCTTCCAGGAGTCCACCCGATGAACAGTGAGGAATAATTTGTTAAATGCATTGAGATGAAAAAGTGTTGGGCACAGAGGCTGACTCTAAGGTGGCACTCAGATATGACTATCCTCCACTCCAAAGAGAAAATTACTCATTCTTGTTCCTGTGTTTGGTTGTCTTCTTCACTTGGATCTCTCCTGAACAATTTTCCAATTTTATTCCCTCTCTTTGTTCAAAATACATCAGTTGAATGTTATGGGCTCAGGACTGTGGATGCAGAGATGACTAAGTTATGGTCCCTGCCTTCCAAGAACACATAGGCCAGTTGAGTTTAAAGAAAAAATAGGAAATAGGTGACTATAACCTACAGGGTTAAATGTGACAATCAGAACTTTTCACACCACAGATCATGTCCCACATGTGAATCATTTCTCTCCTCAGGTTACCTGTATAGGGGAACAAAAAAATGGCTTCCTTCCATCCTTCTAGCTTCTCTGGCTGGGCTATAAAGTCCCACAAAACTAAACCCAAGACCCATCAGATGACTGAAGTTTGTATCCTGAGATACAGAAAGAAGCAGGGGGCTGGGGCTTGTGGAGGCCCATACAGGAGAGATAGAAGGTGCGGGGAGGGAGTGGGTGGTGACTAAGGGCTGCTTGTTAGGCAGATACAGTCTCTCAAGGAATAAAAGTCATCTGGAGCAGCCCTAGAAGAGTAGGTGACAGACTGTCTGGGCTTTGGTCTGGGCTTCTGCCTGGGTGTGGTGTCAGCCTCCAGCCTGCTCTCCAGCTATGCCAGCTAATCTGTCCTGGTTGATAAGATTCCTGGGAGGGAATTCGTGGCAACTGAGTTCCCTCTGGAGGTTGTTTCGGGAAGATGAGCGCAGCTCAGAGAAAGCCTCTATCTGCATCCTCTTTGGGCAAGCATCCTCAGTTTGAAAGAGCCATCATATTTGGGGGCAATATTTTCTGATTCCTCCTGCTACTTCTCTTCATTTGAAACTCATCAGCATCATTCTTACATTACTGAGGAGGAGATGGCAGCAGAGAGGCTGGTGATGGGCCGAGGGCTACGGAGCTGCCAGGCGTTGGCTCTCCGGTGTCCACCGCTCAGGGCTGGAGCCAGAAGCCCCTGTGGGGCACTGAAGCCTCGGGGGCAGCTTTGAGCTCCTTGTCTGTACAGCAGCCCAGGAGGTAGCAGCACTCAGCACTAGGGGAAAAATACCCTTGTCAGCCTCTCCTCCAGTCACTGGGCAGGGTCTGAGGAGGCCCTGGGGCTGAGATAAGGAACCTAACCCAACCCTGTGTAGAGAAAGTTTGCAGGTTTGCTGCCTCCCATGGAGGTCAGAAAGAGTTAGGGGAAGGGGTTGTTAGACAGAGGTTTTAGGAGGCACTCAAGAGTGGAGTGTGAGCACTCAGAGGAATGAGATGGGTCATTTCCTGGAACAGGGAACATTTATGTTCTCTAAAGGGAGTGAAGACTTGGGAAAAGGCAGCCCACCCCCCAGAAGGGTGCGAGCCCATTTTACAGGTATGGGCACAGTTTTTCTTTTTTTCTTTTTTCAAATAGGTAACTTAAAGGAGCGGGATTTAGCTCAGTGGTTCTGCGGCCTTGCAAGCGCAAGGTCCCAAGTTTGATCCCCAGTACCAAAAACAAAGACAAATCTCAAATAGGAAAGTTAAGCATTTTTTTGATTTTCAACCTGCTCTTTTATCTCAGGATCAGGTTCCTGCTCTTCACTTTTTTCAGTTAAGCCATTTTATGTACTTGTAGTATTCCTGAGGAATGTGGGGTCTGCTAGGGAGGGAAGCTAACTTTAACCAAGGGAATGCCGATGTGGATCACCTCAGGGAACTTCGGCCGGGTCCTGGAAGTTGCCATCTTCTTAAAAGTACAATTTTTAGTTATGATTTCCTTGTTTCCTTTTTACCTATCTTTTAATAGTTTTAGCCTCCTCCCAGGTCTCATCTTGTTCTCTCATACACTTCAGCAAAGGCTGGCTGCACTGTTGTATTAGCTGAGAGGCATGTTTTATTTTCATATGCAATCTTGCAAAGGTTTGGACTACTTCAGCATTGACATTGGACTATCCGTTGTTCAGGCTTGAATTTCTCCAAATCACAAAATTAGGTATCAAGCTTTTTTTTTCTTTTTCAAATAATCTCTATTCGAATTACCTATTGTACTGCCCACTAAGTTTTTTTGTTGCTGTTGCTGTTTTTCTTTTAAGTCTTGAAAGCTCAGTCAAAAACAATTGCCCCAACTGTAGTGAGTTCCAAACAGTTCAAAACAGATCAGCGTAGTGTAGCAAAATTTTGAAATTCCACCTGAGGAGGGTGTTTGCACCTTCCTCTTTTCACAGTTCTCTAAAGCAGTCAAAGAGTCAGGACAAAGATAGCAGAGCCTTCCCTCAGTCACACACAGGGCCTTCTCCTCACCTCCAAGACTGGCTCCATCTGCCTCATTGCAATGCCTGCATAGGCACCTCAGAGGACAAGGACCAAATTTCCCTTAAATTTTGCTTACCACAGGTTAGGTGCAGATGGAATAGAAGTATGACTGAGTTTTGTAGTACTTACAGGAGTCCTTATTTCTTTATGGCATTCTATATGACATCAAGATATGCTATAAAAATGACTTTGGGGTAGTCGATAGGCCACAGAATGATATCAGGAATGCTGAGTGCCGACAGTAATCACCTGCCCATCTCAGGAACAGTCACATGAATGATGATTGGGTTCCACTAATTCAACATCATGACACTGAGCTTTATAGATTTATAATTTTGTTATGGTTTCATAATATTTTCATGTTCAAATACATTTTTAAAACAAGGTGACAAGGGATATAAGCTTTGAAATCCATGAGAAGTTTTTCTGCTTATAAGGGAGGACTGCACACGACTGAGAAGCACTGTACTGCAGCCCACAGGCCTACAGAGGGAGACAGACACAGGCCTTGCTTTCCAGGAGCTGACATTAACACAGAATTCACTGCAGTGGACACAAGTGAAGAAATTGTGCAAGAACTTTGTGGAAGGCATAATACTACATTTAGTACTGTTTGTTTTTTCTACTCATGAACACTTCTTGAAAGTTGTTGCTCACCAAAACAAAAATTTTTTTCTGGTTCCCTGCTGAGATGCAGGAAAAATTAGCATCTAGTTAATTTTTTAATGAGCATACAGTAAAATTTGATCTTTGTAATTCACAGTTCTATGCAGTTTGATAAATACATAGAGCCATGTGCCTACCATCCAAGTACCACATAAATCATTTCATCATCCTAAGAATAATTACCCTGTCTAGACTCTTTTTAGAAAACCTCTCCTTTCCAATGGCCTACTTTCTATCTTGATAGATGTCTCTGCTGCAGAATAACATGAAGATATAAACATATAGTATATAACCTTTGGGGTCTGGCTTCTTTCACTGACAGAATATGTTTAAGATCTGTAACAGTGAAGCTGGATTGTCAAATTCATTGGCTTGGGAGCTACATAGGGGATTATTAAAGCACATTTCTAGGTATGTCTGGGTGGGTCATGGAGATATGGTCTTAGGGCTTTTTCTGGTCCTTTCTTTGCTCCTTTCTCTCTTGTGCTGTTCCCCTGCTGTAATTTCTAGACCACGTGAACTAGGCAGCTTTGCTCAGCCACTGCCAGTCTTGGAGCCAGCCAACCATGGACTGAATCCCCTGAAGCTCTGAGCCAAATTAAACCTCTCCTCTCTCTTTTCTTTTAAGTTGTGGTTGTTAGGCATTGTGTTCCAGTGATGAGAAAGCTGACCAAGACAAGATCTATCCGTGCTGTCCCGCAAAGTCCTCATGTACTCATAGGTGAGGCTTTTGAAAGGTGAGTGAATTGTGAGGGCAATATAATTGACTTGCTGTTGGGAGGCTGGGTCTGGTCAGAAGAGGTGGATCACTGGGGGTGTTACTTAGGATATAACTCCCTCCCCAGATCCTCCCTTCTCTCTCTGTTTCCTGGCCTCCATTACATGAGCAGTTTTCCCCTAACCAAGCCTTTCCTGCATATTGGTTCTGTGATCAAGCCTGCCAAACATGGACTGAAACTTCTGAAACTGTGAGTCCGAATAAACCTCTCATCCTTTAAATTGCAGGTGTTGGGTATTTTGTCCCAGCAATGAAGAAGGTGACTAAGACAGAATCAATAGCACATTCCTCTTTATTGCTGAGTAATAGCTCATTCACTGTCATTAGCACACTGATTCACTGCTATTAGCACACTGAAGGATATTTTGGTTGATTCAATTTGGGAATAAAGCAATATAAATTGTCATAGACATTCTGTTATGGGTTTTTGTATGAACATAACTCTTCAACTTTTTTGGGTAAATACCCTGGGGTGGGGTTTCTTGGGTTAAGCGATAAGTACAGAATATATGTAACTTCATAAGAAATCACCAAATTGTCTTCCAACATTGTATTTTTCATGCTCAGTAGCAATGAATGAGAGTCTGTTACTTTACATCCTCGCCAGAATTTCATACCATTAGAAATTTTTACTTTAGCCATCCTGATATGTACATAGTACATTTTGGTTTTCATTTGTGTTTTCCTGGTAATGATGTTGGGTGTGTTTTTATTTTATTCTTATTTATTTACTTTTGTAGTACTTGGTGATTTGAACCCAGGGAATTGTACACACTAGTCAAGTGCTCCTCCACTGAATTGTATCCTGATCCTTTTTTACTTTGAGTCAGGGTCTCACTAAGTTGTTCAGGCTGCACTTCAACTTGTGTTCCTTCTGTGTCAGACTCCTGAGTAGCTGGGATTACAGGCATGTACCACCACTCCTAGCTTAGAGCATCTTTTAAAAAATTATTTTCCATTGGTATCTTCTTTGGTGACAGATCTGTCCAAGCCTTTTGCCCATTTTTTAGAATAGGTTGTCTCTTTTAATTGTTGGTTTTTTAAATCTTAATTTTCTTTTAATTATTGATTAATTTAAAATGTTTTCATATCCTTGACTTTTTAAATCAAATATGTCATTTACTATTTTTCCCATTCTGTATCCTTTTCCCCTCTCATTTTCTTAACTGAATGTTTGCCAAGACAAAGATTTAAGTTTTGATAAAATCAAATTGATCATTTTTTCTTTTATGGATTATAATTTTATTATTGTATTCAAAAATTAATTGCTAAATGGAAGTTCATATAAATTCACTGCTATGCTGTATTCTAGCCATGCTATAGTTTTATATTGTGTAGGTCTATGATCCACTGAGTTAATTTTTCTGTAGGATGTGATGAGGTTAACATTTTGCACATGGATGTCCAGTTGTTCCAGCATCATTTTCAAAAAAATTGTTCTATGGCCATTGCGTTCTCCCCCCCCCATTAAGTTTATTGGTACATTTTCAGTATACAATACAGTTATATTCATCATTGGGATCTTGTACCATTACATGAGTCTCTTGGTTCTTATTTTTTTCCCCCTTCCCTTGCCCTCCCTTC
>NW_004624777.1:5847426-5869335 GCF_000247695.1 Heterocephalus glaber
CTTATCAATCATGTACTTGTTGGAAAACATGGATCTTTTGAACCACATAGCTTCTTTCAAAATTAGAAATGCCCATGTCAAGACTTTCAGGAGGCAGTTGTCATTAGATTTTAGGTATGACATGTGTCTTTAGGTAAAAGAGCTAAGAAATATTCCTCAACATGGTATGTACAGGCAAAGGAATAGAAATTGTGTTGCTATCTTTTAACAAGTAAAAACCAATTTTTATTAGCTAGAAAGCTATATAAAGTGTTCTTTTTAAAGTGTTTGCAAAGTAAGATTCTTTAAAAGAGCCAAGTCCACTTTCCCATTGATACATTGACAATGTATCCTCAAGAGAAACATTTGGTGGCAGAAAAATATTTTCTTACTACTATTACAAATTACTAACATTTACTGAGGTCTTTTTACCTGCCAGGCATTGTTCAAAGCTCTTTATATAATCCTCTCATTTTATTCCCCACAATGATCCTACGAGGTGCTGTTTTCCAATACCTCTTAATTTAAGAAATTAAAGGAATAAAAGAGTTCTAGTCTTATAGGTACAGTGAAGAAAGGATGAACTAAGGAAGACCCTAAGCCACCCTCAAACACCTACCCATACATGTGAGTCCACTGAGGGAAAGGACACAGTTTCCTAGTATAGCAAGCAATGAGATTAAAATAATACACTGTAAGTTGGATTGTGGGGCTTGGTGTCTCCATCTTTACTCTTGATATGATCTTAAGAACCTACGGAGGATGACCCTACTATTTTTCTTGACATTAGACTTGCTCATGGTGGATAATTGGTCAGTGTTAAGTGTATGACACAGATTCACTTATTAGAGGGGGTTATGAGTTAATGTGCTCTCTCCCTCAGGGTATTTACAGTATTGGTAGTTGAATATTAGTTTAATTGAATTGAATGCTGATATTATGGCTTCACAAGTGCTACTGAGGAACAGTTGGAGAAACCAGGCAAATAAAAATTTTTAAATCTATCTTTTACTAAAGATATAGATGGAATGAGGAGTGAGACTTAGCTTAGCCACAGTCAGAGTTCCCAACATGCTCCCCAAAGCCTAAAACTCAGCACATCTTGCCCAGGGGTGGTTGGCCCTGCAGAACATGCACAGAGCAAGACAGCAGCCTTGCCTCACTACTGTGTCCCTCTCAGGGAACAAAGTGAGAGCTGGGTTTTGAGATCTGGCCCTAGAAGCAGGCCTGGCCTGTGATCCCTCATGATTTCCACCTGCAAGTCAGAAGGGAAGCAAAGCACACCCATCCTCAGACATGGAAATCCAAAGAGGAAAAGGAAGAAAGAACTGAGTTTTTCATATTAATCCTTCACTTCACCAAGCAGGCAAGTTGCTCACTCCTTGTCCTTCAGGGGAGAGTAAACAAGTCCAAGATGCTTGGAGGAGGGTAAGAGTTCCATCATATGGCCCAGAGCAGGAGCCTAGGAGGAAGAGAACAGAGTCCTCCAATGCCAGAAATTTCATGAATGTTCTGAGCACACTGGTTGCTACTTGGGAATAAGTCCTTACTCATGTAAAACAACAGCACAGCTATGCTGCACATGAACTGAAAGTTCCTGAAGGGCTCTTCAGGATTTATTTAAGACTTGATTTTAATCTTGTGGAGCAAAAAGAATGGCAACAGTGAAGTAGCTGGAAATGCACCCACCATGGCGTCAAGGGGAGAAGCTGGCTGTTTCCCACATCTGGGGGCAGCAGTAGCCTATCTGAAATAAGGGAACATTATATTTAAGAGGCCTTTAATTAACACTGAATTACTTCCAGTGCTGTGGAAATCCAATAGTGGAGTAACCCAACCAAGTACGACTAGTTGAAGATCGATCTAATTTGATTTTTCATGTGGCAAAGATAAGAAAAACTAGTGTACAAGAACATACAACAATTCCTTCCCCATTTTCTGAGGAAGGTTTTTACCTCACTTACTCAGATCTGGTGGCTTTGGATGCATTTGGTGAGCTGGACAGAGAAACAGGTAGAAAAGAGAGTTAGGAGAACATACAGAGGTAACTTGCAGGTGTCAGGTCACCTACAGAAGAAAAGTAAACATCCAGGAATCAAAAAAGATAGTAAAAGAAAGGGAAGGTGGGACCAACAAGAGAAGCAGCACAAGCTGGAGATTTTGAAAGAGAGGAGAGAACTTTAGTAATGAGCTGTGGGGTTTGGGAGAAAGCAGAAGGAAGGGGATTTGTAACAAGTTTTCAGTGGGCTCCTCTGAGTCTTTCTTGCCTGTATTCCAGGAAAGCTGTAATAAATATCTTCATCACTCAAGATTTTGATGGCATTTATAGTCCCTTGGACACATTACAATGAGATGCTAGACCTGAAGGAACGGCAGACACTCAGATTTATTTGGATATATCTATTTGGACCTTTCTAGAGTGCCTCATCGTCTGGGTACTATGGAAGTCCACAAAGTAGCAATTGTAAAGGACGTGTGAAGGATTGTAATGAATGTATAAAGGTGACCAAAACACACAATAGGTTGTGACAATGGCTCAAAGGCAGAGTAGCAACAAAGATACGCCAGAGGTGGCCCTTAGCAGAAGCCAGAGGCCTAATCTGCAGTCACCTTCTTCACTTCTTGCCACTTCTTTCACCTATCAATCAGCTGACCTGGCCGAGCCTTGAGAATGTTCATTAGCCCATTCTTGGGTCTTCCATTCTGCAGGGAGTTGCTGCAGAATGGCCTGCTGGCAAGATGAGGTGCCAGCTGCTGGGCATGGGTGGCGTGAAGTTTCTGCACTGGGACCTGGAAGTGCATAGCTCCAGGATCAGCGGTGGTGCCAGCTGCCTCCTCACCTGCTTGGCCTCAGTTTCCCCACCTGTGAAACAGCGGTCTTGGAAGAGTAACGTTAAGGATCCCTTTCACCTCTCATACCCAATGATACCTTTCCTGGTACTTGTTCCTTACTGTGGCTGCCACTGTGCCCTGCCTGAGGGGCCTGGCTAGCTCCGGTTCACCACCCTGATGCTTATTCTCTCACATCCTGTCCCTCCCAGGCAGCCCTACCTGAGAGGGAGCAAAGACAAAGCCCCAGAGCTGGAGCCCCAGAGCTGGAGCACCAGAGCTGCCCACTCCTAAGCTGGGAGTGGGGAAGGGTATACGATTAGTGACTCAGGCACTGTGGGAACCATGCTGTGCCCACCCCCCCCCACGCCCCCACCTGCACACACACACAGAATGAGACAGCAGAGCTGTCCCTGGAGCGGAGGCAGCTTTGTTTCTTTCCAGACACTTCTCAGAGCCACTGAAACAGCAACTGGATAAATATAGGAAGATGACGCATCAGCTGTGAGTGGGTACGCATGCGTGAGTGTGCATGCACAAACAAGCCCAAAAGCTGCAGCCTGCTGCGTGCCTCGCAACCTCCAGGAACTGGCACTCAGGCTCCCAGAGCCAGAAAATCTGAGTGAAATGAGGCATCATCAAAGAAGCGCAGCAGGAGGGTGATGGGAGGCCGTGATCTCAGCTGCGCCCTTGGCTCCTTGGAGCATTCTTCCAAGTTGCCCTCTTGTCGGTCCGGCTGTATATAGCCCTGCTCTCCCCAGTGCGCATGAGATCTTTCTGAATGAAATACGAGAAACCCTCTCAGGCTCTGTGAAAGCATCAGTGAAGTGACATTTGAAGGTCCTAGAAAATGAGTGGGGGGAAAAGAGCAGGTGTTTTGCTCATTGTAAAAGGCAAAGGCTGATTTGGAAGGTTTTGAGCTAGGGGCCGTGGGCCAATCTCAGTACTGCCAATTTTTAATTACCAGCACAATTAGCAGCCTGGCCTAACAACGAGCCTGTTTTGTTAAGCTCTGTTTAAGAACCAGTGCATTGCAGCAATAGTGCCAAACAGACGAATGACGCAATCATCATATCCCATTCTTCCTACACTGTCTTGGACTGAGTGGCCCTAATCAGCAGCATACACCCAACATCATCTTTTGCAAGACTGAAGTGGTGGAAGAAGAGGAATTATATCTCCATAAGGCCTATGGTCCTGTGGCTGAACAATCCATATTAAGTGACTTGTGTTAAAGCAGTGTGATATGCATCGATATTAACTTCTCAGGACCCAACAGCACAGAACCTCTTTGTCCTCTCATTTCATCCTTCTCATTCACCCTTTGAATAATTTTGAATTAATGGTGGTAGAGGCATATAACCCCCAAAGTTTCCTAAGTAATGTCTTCTTGAGGATGGGATTTCTGGGAAGAGCCAAAATCCAGGAGCATCTATCAGGCCTGGGGATACCTGGGCAGAGTGATAAAATCCGTGCATGGCTGAATCTGTCATTCCAGTCAGACCCATGAGACTTAGGCCAATCACAAATGTTGTTCCAGAGTAATCAAGATCTTTGGAGAGCAGCAGGGACCTTTGTAAGGAAAAGGAAACCACAGGTCTTTGTAGGATTAGGTTAGAGAAGCAGTAACCATAGTCTTGGATTAGTTCCTGCTCAGCTTGTACTGAGCCAGCAGCTCTTTCATTGCTGGGTCATGACAGACACAAGCTGATTCTTCTCCAGGGCTAACCTTAGGAAACCTGTAGAGGAGATCTCTCCTCAAGGGAGATCCAGGCAACTCCCCATCTGCCCCACCTTTCTGACTGCAGTGGGGTGTGCTCAGCCTGAGGACCTGTACACAAGCAGTGTCAGTTGCAGACTCACCATGTTAGTCCATCCTAGCTGCTCTAAGAAAACACCTTTTTTACTCTCTCTATCAGTACATCTGTGCTGTATGTACTGATTGTATTTATCACTGGGAGTTGGTAAATGACACATCATAGTTCCCCTGCTCTTCCCTGCCATCCCTCCCTGCTCCTTCCGACTCCTGATCCCCTTCCCATTTACAAAAGCTCTATTTCTGTTTTTTCTTCAGTTCTTTGTTTTTTTCATCTCTCTCTCTCCTCTCCCTCCCCCTTCCTCCTCCTCTTGTTCCCCTTCTCATTTGAGAAAAAACTCCCTACTTTTTATTAGCTGTCTTTTATTTTGCTCTTTATATTTTGGGTTCTTGTAGAAGAGAAATCATGCAATATTTAAACTTGTATGTCTGATTTATTTGACTTAACGTTATGGTCTCAACGTGCATCTATTTACCTAAAAATGCCTCAAATATATCCTTCTTTATAACAGAGTAGTACTCCATTGTGTAAACAAAAATACCACATCTTCTTTATTCATTCATTTGTTGATGGGTCTATAGACTGTTTCCAATATTTAGCTATTATAAATTGTGCTGCTATAAACATGGGTATGTACATATTGCTGTAATATGGTGACTTTAACTCTTTTGGGAAGACACCAAGGAGGGAAATAGCTGAGTCAACTGAAATGTCTAGGTTTAATTTTTCAAGGGATCTCCATGCTAATTTCCATGGTAGTTATAGTAGTCGACACTCCTGCCAACAGTGTAGAAGGGGTCCTTTTTCCCTGCAGCCATGTTAGCATTTTGGGGGGGCGGGTACCGGGGATCAAACTCGGGTCCTTGTACTTTTGAGGCAGGCGGCAGGACCACTGAGCTAAATCCTGGCCCTCATTAGCATTTTCTAACAAAAGACCTTTGAGTAATTTATAAACATCAGAAATATATTGTTCACAGTGCTTATGGAAAGTCCAAGATTAAGGCAGGATCAGATTCAATGTCTGAAGGCTTGCTTTCTGCTTCATAGACACACTTGCCGCTGTGTGTGCCCATGGTACAAGGGATGAACTATCCTTGCACTTAATCCTATTCATGAGGGTGGAGCCTTCATGATCTAAGTATCTCTCAAGGCCTGGCTTCTTACTACCACTGTGGGGGGATCAGGTTTCTACAATGAATTGTGTGTGGATACAAACTTTCAGACCATAGAAGTCACTAAGATCTTGCCCCTAAATATTGCCTCTCTTGCTATCTAATTCTACTACTCTAAGTCTATTTGCTAGAGCCAAGCATTGTTTTCTTTGAGAGTTATTTGGAGATGCCAAATGAAGGAATTTCAGTCATTTCCCATCCTCGCTCTGCTCATACCTACAAACTCCATTTCCATGAAGCCCTTACTACTTGACTTCCAGTTAGTTCAGGTCAAAGAGAAGCCCTACCAGGTGGTTAGAGGGCAAGGAAGAAGTTGCAGTGTCCCCGTTCCTGTCTTTTTGCTTTGGGTGGTGTCTCTGACAGTGCCCACGTCTCCTCCCTGGTTTCACCATGGCTTCAGGATCTCTGTGCTGTCCAGGCTCCTCTCTTTCATGTCTCCAGCTCCAGCTATTGCTGGTCTCTACCTCACCTTCTCCTGTGTCCTCTTCAGCTCTTCAACCTATTTGTAGCTGGTTCCTACATTCATTCCCTATACGAAACTTTGACTTGAGCCTGTTTTCTTCCTCTTTCTTTCTCTCCCTCTCCCTCTCCCTCTCCCTCCCCACCCCCTCCCCACCCCCTGTTTGAGACAGGAAGGATCTCACCATGTAGTTCAGGCTGCCCTCAAACTCATGGTGATCCTCCTGCCTCAGCCTCCCATGTACCAGGATTACAGATGTGCACCACCATTACCCAGCTATGGGCTCTGTTTTCTTGTCTTGCTCCTGACTTACGCAGAGGGTTAGCATAAGGGAAATTGTAAGTGTGCTTCAGGATAGCTTTATCCCTATAAGATCTACAGTAGCATGGAAGGCCTGGGAAACTCAAAAGGAAGGAAAAGTTACTTTCCCCCAGATGTTCTTTATCCTATAAAAAGCCCTGCTACCCCTGGTATTGTTGAGAAGCAGCCCCTTTCATCATGTTGACTTGTTACTCTGGCTGTGTTCCACAAATCTCTGCCCCAGCTGACATCTGCTTGCTGGTGTCCATGAATCATGAGCTCCCAAATGCAGACTTTTGAACACCCAGCCTGCTCCCCTAAAACAGCCTCTCCCCTATTCACTTCTCTGTCCATACTGCTCTTTCGTTTGTGCCCTCCTGCTTAAAACCAATAGTCTGAGCACTGTGATTGCAAGCTATTGATGCAATCTGAGGTCTCATGCTCTTGTACTCTTTTTTTGTTTGTTTTTGTTGTTGTCGTTTCTGCTGGACATCTTGTAGTTTTAATTACATGTGCTTCCCTCTACGGCCAAAAGGGTTTCAAGGTCCATACAGAAATGTGACCATGTATCCTATTTCTTTTGTTGCCTGTTCCTACATTTCCCTCCAGCTCTCCAGCCCCCAGCAATTATAACAGCTAGAGCTGCTTTAGTATGTTCAGCAAATAATGGTATGCTGCCCAAACGAACCCCCTGAGCTACGAAGACAAGAGTTCTCCCCACTAAGGCAGCATGCAGGATCTGAAACCCTGCAGACAGAACACTCCTCATGTAGAATGCAACCCCATGCAGACATAGGGTTTGCTCCATCATTCTTGTTATTTCTTCCTGGCCTCGTGTGTTTAACCTACACCTGCAATGCTGTTGTTTTTTCCTCCAGCAAAAACCTCCTGAAGGGGACTCTTGCTGATGGCATCTGTAGCAGAGACAAGCTCATGCCTGAAGGGATAAATTATTTATGGCGAATGGTGCCCTAATGGATTGTGTGATCAATAATGCTTAGAATAGCACAGCAGTGGACAAATCACAGAAGGGCTAGAACACATGTCTGCAGCATTCTGAGAAGACTGGTTCCACAAGATAGCAAGAGAAAATGGGGTACTCAGGATACCAATCTCAAAACAGTTCTGGATAAGGGAGAAAGAGTAATGTTGTCACTTTTCTTTTTAAAACAATTTTTAATTTAAAGGGGCAAACCAGGTTTTAGTGCTGGGGAACGCTGCATTGAGACACCCCCAACATTACCCACTTCCAAAAGATCAACATCACTGCTCTCATCTAGCGAAATCTCCTCATGTTTCCCAGAAGCTCTGCAGAGAGAAAGCTGCAATTGTCCTTGTGTGTTGGTGTATGGCTTGCCTGCGAGTAATGAAGACATTAGTGTCTGTTGCTCAGAGTGTTAATTGCTTGACTCTAGTGTTCATCTCCAGTTCCTAGGCAACACCAATATCTTAATAGGCCTCTTTGTGCAGATGTATGATCCCAAGTTTAGACTTTCTCAGGATTCTGCTCCTTTCGTCAGCTGGAAAGCTCCATAGGGGGATGTCCTACCAGAATTTCAAACTCAGGATGTCCAAAACCAGTGGCATTGTCTCTGTATTTCTTCCTTGCCTCCTACCTGCTGCTTGAAGCCCCTCCCCCCACCCTTCTCCCCACTCCTCTTGATCTACTGTGCCCTATCATCAATGCCATGTGTTTATCCATGCCCAAAGCCAGACTCTTCCCTTCCAAGTTCAAGCTCAAATGCCACTCCTTCCCTGAATCAGTGGAGGTGACAGAAGCAAAGTTTGTCTTCCTTGTCACTTAGACCCCTTAATGTGTGTAACAGAAATGAGTGAGAAGGATTTTGCCACTTCCGGGGAATTCTAGGTGAACTCTCTCCAAAACCAGTTCACTAGATTGAGCTTCCTCGTCTTGGATTCTTGTAGGTATTTCACAAAGTTAACAGGAGTTCTTTGTATTCTTTCTGGAGCTCTAATGGAATCGAGGCACTCAGGAACATTCCCTGCTATGAAGAAAGGAAGCTGGGCTCTTCTAGGCTGATTTGGGTGTGAAGAAGCCAGCCAGGTCAAGTGATCCCAAGGCTCCAGGAGGCTGTGAAGAACACAGATCAGGATCTCCATGACCGGCATTGAAAAGTACTCACTGTCACCGTAGTGGGGGCTTTCAGACAACAGTCACCAAGCAAGGTTGGTTGCAAGGCTGCAGGGCCCCGGGGCTGCCTTTCCACACACTCATGCAGGTTCTGTCTCATCCTGCTGAGTTGATGGCATTGCTTGACAGACCAGGGATGGGAGACAAAGAAAGACATTATTTTCAGATAAAATTCATGCAAATGCCTAGCTAGGGGCAGGACAGTCGGTAAAAAATAATTTTTTTCTGTCAAGCCCTCTATTGGGCTTGATGCACTCCTGGGTGTAACTCAGATAAAGGCTGTCTGCTGTCTTCTAAAGGTAGCTGTTCTTAAGCTCGAGCAGAGGGGTAGAAATAGATTCACAGGCAGTTCCCCAGTTGAGGTTTCCGTACCCACATCACATTCAGTTCCAACATCCGTGGCACAATCTCTCGGTGTTGCTAGGCTCAATTGTTGTTACAGTGAGAACTTTAATTTTGTATTTTCTCACTTGGGTGCAATTAAGTTTTCAAACATAAAATTGAGCTAATGTCATCATTGAACATTTCATTTACTTTTTTTTTTCTTACAAAGGAAACCACCCTTGAATATATTTGGCTGTGTGATTGCACAGTCAAATAAGGACACATTTAAATATTTGACTGGGTAACTGCATCTACAATCTACTTTCATTACTGGCTTTCAATGCTATACAGGGAGAGAAACACCCACCTTGATAACATTCTCCATATTCACGCCGGTCTCTCATGAATGACATAAGCATTACTTAGCTGATTTATTTCCTTCCTAATCTTAGCAAATCACCTGATTATCACTGAGGATGATATCCACACCGGAGATACTGTTCAGGATGGCTTGAAGACTAGAAATAGTACCTGGCTTATTTTTAGTACATTTCACCTAGGGATTTTATGTACAAGTAGGGGGATGAAAAGCCTCAGACAATGTTACACATTCTTACATAGGTTCGGTGCTCACATCAAAACTCAGATCCATAGTTCTGTATCATTCCTTCAATTCCCCCAATTCTTTTTTGAAGGCAAGAACTCCAAAGCATCATATCCTCAAGACTTCCTTTTGGAACCAAGGCTCTCCTTTTCCTTTTCCATATAATTTATCCCTTGGTCCATGTTAGGTCTTCAGCAGTAAATCATTGTTGATGACATAAAAGAAGAAATGACATGGCAAGGATCCCCTTGACCTTCTGTGGTTAGACGATGCAACAACCTTGTCTCATGGTTTTGTTATCTAACAAAACAGCTGATCCAAACCATTACTTGAGAAGACACACATTTCATGTGCTTTTGGCAATTAGGCTTCCTTTTAAAAACATAAATCCTCAGAAAAAGTGATTGTGCAGTTCCATGGCAGGGAGATAGTATATGGGAGGAGGTGTACATTGAGTATGTCAAAGTTCTGTTTATAGCTTCACAATTGAGAACCTGAGTCTCACTGGATTTTTCTGAACTGGGCCAGGATCCTACCAGCGCTTCAGGACCCAGCCCCACTCCAGCGGAAATGGTTGGTGAGGATCCTGGAGGCACCTTGGTGTGAATTTCTCTGAAGCCAGCATTTAGCACAATTGCCATCTCTGAGGTGGAAGCTGCAATTAACAGTGTGGTGGTTAAATGGGTTATGAGCCTGTGTGTAGCAGTGAAGTTCGTTGGATTTAATATTTGTAGAGTCTATCAGTACCAGAGTATCAGAGGGAAGAGACTTTCAAATTTCATGTACTCCATTCCTCCAACTCCACAGAGATGAACTGAAGGTAAATTTTCTCTTCAGCTAAAAGCCCCTACGAAGGAAAAGTCAATGCCTTACTGCCTTAGAACTTACTAGAAGTCAAAATGAAAGAAAAAGAGTTCTTTCCACTGTACACTGCTGACCAGATCCATTCATCTTCCTTATCCAGAACTTTAACTTGCTCCCCTCTGGAAACCTAGGTTCATTCCCCACCCTTTTCTATCTGAAATTCCCACTTTGGGTGACACTGCCTTTTCCCTGGGGCCAGGACCTGAGCACCTTTATAACATCCTGTAAGCCTGTCTGGCTCATTGTAGCAAAGGCTGTTTCTTGGCCGTGGCTTTCTAGGCATGTGTGATGTAAAAGGATGTCTCTCTGAACCAGCCAGCCCCTCAAGCCCCACTCACTGATATGAATGTCACCTCCATGAAGAGGTGCCAGCCCCCTCTCCTAAGGTGAAGGCACATTCCTGAGGAAGGCTGCCTTGCATGTACACATGATGTATTTGAAGACAGGAAGTGAAGAATATTTCATCTGAAACTACCAGGTTAGTCCATTTCCCTAAAACCACTTAGACATTTAAGAGCAAAAGCAGAATTCCCACTAGAGCTGTTGACATTTTTTGCTGCAGACGGTTCCCTTTCAATCAACAAAGTGAGTGGTTTACAGAATCTGTGCTTGGCTGGAACAAGGCAAAAGAGACCAAAAGACCTTCAACTAGAACCCTCCTGGCACAGGCAGCCTCCAGACACAGGGTCTGTCCAGGCACAGCCTCGGGGTTCAGTCCCTTGCTGCCCTGAGCTGCGCCCCCACCCCCATGAGGCTGGCATTCATTTGTGCTGATTATTCATGTTCTGTGCTGAGTGTAGGGAGCACCTGGAAGACAAGCCCAGCTCTGACCACTCATGCTGTTTGAAAGGAGACCTGGGTGGTCCTTCTCCCAGGACAGGCAGACAGGGGCAGCAGGGAGGAGAAGAGGGAAGGACCAAGCCTCTCTGCAACTCTGCCTCCCTGCATGGAATGAGATCATTCTGGTTCTTTACCGTCAAAGCCGTAGCCACCAGGAGCCTTATTGGTTTGAGGATTTTGCTCACACACATGGCCAGAAGCTCTTGTGTACTCACCAAACCTGTTGACTTTGTCTTCTGAACTCACGGCTAATGACATTTCCCAGCCCTGTTCAATTAGATGGACCAAGTGACTGAGTTTGGGCCAGCAAAATAAAGAAGAAATGAGGTTTATTGCCCTTAAGCCAAACCCTTCCAACCTCCTGTGTGATCCGGCATGCTCTTATTTCCTACTCATGTACTGGGCTCATGTAGACACCCATGAGCCACAAGCTAAAGGCAGAGGCTAGGTTCTTAGGTTACTGTAAAGTAAGTGTAAAATAACTATCCTTGGGGCTGGAGTGTAGCTCAGTGCTAGGGTTTACCCAGCAGGCCTAATGCTCTTGGTTTGATCCTTAGCACAGACAGAAATATTTTTTAAATCCTTGTATTAAGGCACAGAGACTTTGGAGTTGTTGTAGCAGCTAACCTTACTTACTCTGACTAATATGAACATTTCCTTTCACCCAGTCCCCAGATTGTGTGGCTGCTGCTGTAAATTTTTTGACGTTAGAAAGAGAGGCTCATGGGTTTTTAAAAAAGCAAATGACATTCCAATTCTGAAGAGGGTACAAATCCTTTAGTTATCTTAGAATTCATTTGTATCCAGTACTGCTCAAAGTAAGCAAATTCTGTGGTAAAGCTTTGATATTTCTAGTTTAATCACAGATTTTTACTATAGTAATAATAGTAATATTTGTTGATGTAGACTACGACTAGTATTCTATTAGATTCTAAGTTTAAGAAATTCCCAATGGCAACTTAAAAGCACTAATTCCTTAAAAGTTAAAACTTACTTCTTTTCTTAATGAATTCAATGACATCTGAGTTCATATTTAGTCTCACATTTCTTTAAGTTTTCTGTGGGCAGGAACATGCTTTACTATATTTTATGTCCCTTATAATGACTGAAGCAGTGTTTTACAGTTTGCTGGATATTTTATAAGAAAAGTAACCCTTATCTACCTTTGTTGTTGTATCCCTGGATTATTCTTTGTACTGTTCATCTTTTCTATTGCTGAGATAATATCTGACACCCACAATTTAAAGGAAGAGAGGTTTATTTTGGCTCATGGTTGCAGAAGTATCAGTCCATGGACAGCTGCCTAAGGCAGAAACATCATGGTAGAAGGGCATGGTGAAGGATAGCTGTCCACTTCGTGGGCACCTAGAAGCAGAACACAGCAGAAGAGTTCCAGAGAGAAAAGGGCCAGGGACCAGATATAGGGTCACACACCTTAACCCACCCAGACACACCCAGAAGTGTGCTTTAGTGTGCTCTAGGTGTCTCTTAAGCCAGTCAGGTTGACAATCAAGCTTAATTGTCACATCTTTCCACTTAGTCACTTTGCATTTTTGGCCACAAGAAAAAAGTGACACTACAGATATTAAAGAAAAGAGTAACTGGCCATGAGGAACAAAAGAGTTGGAAGAAAGCCTCCAAAAACTGAGAGCCTAGTGGGTCACTGAGGAATGTTCCTGAGCCCCCTTCCAGGTGTAGGAGTCAGGAAGAAAGACAGACAGACAGACACACACACACACACACACACACACACACCGATCCAGTTTGGTTGGTTCTGTACACAGGACCCAAGTTCCTGCTAGAGCCCAGGAAGCAATATGATCCCACAGAATAACGGTGGCCTCAAGAACTGACATGACACAGGGCACTGGTGTGTTTCATGTCAGTGGCTAATAAAATAGGAGAGGCTTTCAGACAGTCTCTTAGAGATTTCTGAGGGCCACAATTGTGATAACACTCTTGTACCCAAGAGGGTCCAGGATGAAGCCATGAGAGAGCTAGATGTGAGGAATCTGTGGTCAGCAACAGGATGACTCAGCAGCCTCCTGGGGAACCAATAACTGAAGACCAGATGGCCAGGTGGACACCTCTGGGGAGGCCGGCGTGGATGGCAGATGATCTGAGGGCCAGATGTCCCTCCCCAATACCTGGCACTGCCTATGCCACCAAAATGTAGATTCAACCTAAAGGGAAGCAGTGGAGGGGAGAAGCCAAATTAATTGTAATTAAATTTCTACAACTTCAGAGGATTGGAGGCTGAAATGAAAGAAAAAAGGAAAACAAAGGGTTATATTTCTGATATACCTGAATTTGTGCAATGAATTTGATGCCTATGACATGCGATCCAAGAAATCAGGATTTCTATGAAGCTCAAAGAGAAGGCAAGGAGGATGTTCACACTGTGATTTCTGGAACAATGAAAAGCTTCCCTCCCCAACTTTCCTCTTCACCTCTCTTCTGCTGTGTGAATTTCTACCACCATAATGGAGATGGTTTTTCTTTGATATGATTTTCCTCTTATGATACACATGCGATTGAGGGATGTTAGCCTTCTTAGTCACTCACTGCACGATGTGAACTGGTTTATTCAGTATTTTTCTGACAGCAGAGGGCAAGCAAGGAATATCCCTAGATAGGAGAAAGAAGGAGAAAGGATGAGGGATGGAGAAGAAGGAGGGATTGGGAGGGCAGGAAAGGAAAAATGAATCCAATGACAAAATAACATGCGAAAAATAAATAAATAAAGTGGAGGGTGGTGCCAATGGATACCAATTTTGCCTACCTAGTAATTTTGAGAAGCAGCAGCCATAAGGACAGAAGTCAGTGTGCTGTTAGACCCAGCCTGCTCCTCCTGCAGTGATTTCTCTTTCACTCATCTCTGAGTGCTATTTGAGCAGCAGATACCAGCGACAGTGCCCATGAACAGTGATCAGACCCCTCCCCTCTCTAGCACATTCTCTCTGGGGATTGCAGAGTCCAGAATTCATTAAGCCCAATGGTACACCTGCAAGGCAGGTGCCTATTAAGCCAATTAAGCACTGATAAATATTATTTCAGTGTGGAGATGGTCCTCCTAACAGGAAGAAAACATGATTCTGAAAGGTCCCAGGGATGGTGAAATAATGGATTCCTCTTGAGGAGTTAAATCAGCCTTTTGTATGATGAGGCTGCAGTAGGGGCAGAGCATATAAAGCAGGTGTTCACTGTGACATGCATCTGAGAAGTTAAGGCAGGAGAGAAACAGGTAAATAAAAGTGAATGTAAGACTTAAATCCCACAGCAAGGGCGATGACAGGAAGACAGTTGCTTGAAGCCACAGAAAGATACTATTAAGAAGAAAGAAAACAATGCCCTGTGCTTTATGTACAAGACTAGTGAATTATTAGTTTTTTCCCCCTGTCGTGACCTTGTGATATTGAGTGGCTTTCCTCCAGACAATTAGTGTTGACATCAGCTACAAGCTCAGATCAATAGGCATTCCAGGGGATATGGAGAGACTGTTCTCAGAGGTAGAAGAAGCAGCCTGTGTGTCTCCTCCACAGTGTGTCACCTACCTTAGCAGGAGATTAGGATGTGGGGTGAGCCAATGTCCTTCAGTGGCATCAGTGAGAGAGCCTATTCCACCGAAGTTCAGGGATGACTCAGTCTGCGGGTTACTTTCCACTAACTCAGGCACATGGCCATTCATTAAATCTGGAAATAAATCATGCACAGGGCCTTAGGGGAACTGTATTTGTTTTGCATGGTTCTAATCCAGCACATCCAAGTAGAAAAGACAGCTGCTCCGCCCTTACCAGTTCTGAGAAAATAAATTGTTGCTTATTTTCAGCCTTTCTGCCTTAAGAGATTGGTTAGTTTGGGATTTCCGAACAGCATTTCTCAAAAAGAACATCCTCATTAAATCCATTCTGGACTTGATCCTTGTGAATATTGATGCCAGCAGGGAGTGTGAAGACCCCAGTAGCACACCTGTCCCAATCAGATCCTGCTTCACACCTAGGCATGTGGAACAACCCTGCAAGAATGGACCCACAGGATGCAACAGTGTATCCCCAGCAGGGAGGCTGAAATTTCCACTCAGGTGACAATCACCCAGGCAACACATGAAGAAGCACTTTCCCAGATCTCACTCCCAAGATACTGATGAAATGGGTCCCAGGGACCCAGGAACCTGCATCGGCACCAGCCCCTCTGGTGATGCTCACAGAGGTGAACTTGTGACCACACTGTGAGAAACTAACAGTCAGGACAACGTGGAGGGCCAAGTAGTGATATCTCATTTCCGGTCTTGTCCCTCTCCCTTCCATTCTTACCAACTCTCAGCCTCAAGAGCCTGAGATCTTCTAGTATTTCAGTGCTGGACACAACTCAGCCAGCCTAACCCTGACCATTGCTCCTAGGAAGCAAACCTCAGTGGGCTTCCAGCCCAGGGTGCTTTTATGCGGCAGATATATTCACTTGGGGTAGTGATTTGGTGATTTTTGTTCTCCTGGTTTGGGCAACCATGGCTACTTTTTTCTAGGACTTGACCCCTTACCTACCAACTAAAGATATCATACACAAGATCCTACAAACTCCCACCCAGTGCAAACGAAGAAGGAGGGATCCCCATCATTACATTATTAGCCTTCTTCTCAAGAAGGAAGGAAATATACTACTAAAATCTTCCAATTATCTGCACTAATGAAAACCACGGCACAGATAATCCAATTATTTTTTACTTTGAAATTAATTGCAAGGTTCCTTGAAAGAAGATGGACCTCCTCGCTGTGCTTTGTTTTTCCTGGTGTGTGGTGGCTATTTCCTGAGCCAGACGCTGGTGGGCTGCATGGGGAGGTAGAAGAATACAAGATGACTGGGGAAAGTTGGCTGGGGATTTTTTGTCAGATTTATTATGATAACTACACAGTGTATGAGCCCCCCGACACAAGCCTTAGACATTTGGACATAAAACCTTGGGCAACAGATAGTTGTAAAAACCAGAACGTGGGCTGGTAGCTACTTTTAGCTATGTCCAGATTGGCAGAAAAGGAAGCGAATATGATGCCGGAACTGACTCATATGGACAGTCTGCACTTCTACAGGATGATGATGTCAACATTTCAGGTCATGGAGATGGGTGGCCTGGCTCGTGGGATCCATTCTGATCTTGAGATTCCATAACCCTAAAATGTGAAACCTAGTGGTCAGATGTGGGCTTAGAGGTGAGAATGATCCTTAATAATCTCCTCTAGATCAAGTCGCACTATGTTGCCCATGTCGGCCTTAAACTCCTGGACTCAAGAGATCATCCTGCCTCACCCTCCCTAGGAGCTGGGATTGTAGAAGGACATCACTGCACCAGCACCTCTAAGTTTCTGGACAGAATTTAGCCCTCAGTCAGCCAATTAATGTATACCCAGAAAAACTCTCTCAGGCTTTTCCTGGGCATGAGTTGGCTCTTTAGATAGAGAATTACATGCATGCATACGGCGGACTTTTGTACTTAGGCACTTGCTAAAGCTGTAACACTTTAAATCAGGAATCTCTCTTCACATTGACAACAGCACTACCAGAGGAAGTTAGCTGAAAATCACTGTGCAGATTATTCCCCTCTCCTCAATACCTTTTCTTCATATTGGTACTACCTTGTTTTCTTTCCACACACCCCTATCCATAGTTGGTGTGATATTAATCCTGATATGTCACCTTCCCTGGATTAAGAAACTCCTAACAGAGTAGTAATGCATGGTCCTGGGCACCTGGGTGGCTCCTGGAAGAGTGACTTTGGTACTATAGATGGTCCCCTGCCCCTGTTCCTCCCTGGTATTGCTCCCCTGCTCTGCTTCCTGGCCACCATGAACTAAGCAGCTTTGCTCCACCATGCCCTTCCACAATAACGTTTCTGCTTTGGGGCCAGTGAACAATGTACTGAATCTCCTAAAACTGTGAGCCACATTAAACCTTTCCTCCTTTAAATGTTGGCTATTGTAGCTCAGCAACATGAAAGCTAACTAATACAGCTGGAAAGGGTCCCTAGGAGATTGGAAGGAAATGGGCATTCCAAGGGGGTGATTCATGTGGACTACATGCCTGAGACAGCCACCCTTCCACATCGATCAATGCCATAGAAGCCATGAGAGATGCTACACCTGCCTCTGGGGGTTTGAGGCCCTGCAAACAGATGTCCCTCTCCTCTTTTAAAGTGCTTTGGACCCTAAAGTCATTTTTATCTTCTCAGCTTATGAAGGAGTAGACAAGTTTTGACTGAATGGGGTAGGTTAGGGGTCCATTTCTGGGGATGCTCACTGCTATGGTTGGAATGTGGCTTGTTCCCTTTGAAGCTCAAATCAAAGTTGAAATCTCATCCTGAGATATTAAGAGGGTGAAAACTTAATCTGACCTTGGTATTTAGGGGTGAGACCTTTGGGAATCGATTATGATTGAAGTCATCTGCTTGGAGGCCCCATGGTTGAATCCCTGTGGCTTTATAAGAAAAGGGAGAGAGACAAGAGACACATATGTACCTATGCACAGTCTTCTCACTGTGTAATGCTGCACTGCCTCAGGCCTCTGCCAGCAAGAAGACCGTCACTGGATGTAGCCCTTTGACCTTGGGCCTCCAGAACCATGAGCCAAAACAAACCCTCTTTTCTTGATAACTTACCTATCTGTGGTATTGTGTTATCAGCAACAGGAAATGGACTAATACACTCATTCTGACCTATCTGATGCCCAGATAAGTCCCATTTCCTTTCTAAAGAGCTCCTTGAGGCCAGCTCTGCTTTCCTCTTAGTAGCTGTCTCATCAGTCCTGAAACTGGGGTTGTTCTCCCATTATTGTGTCCATGAAGGTGCATCATTCGGACAATCTGCCATGGATTGACAGCTGCTAGCTGTGGCACATTCGGACCCACTGTGGTCTTCTCCCAGCCAATGACAGGGAATGGTGGGGATACTAGGCCAGTCCATTCCTGCCCCATGGAATTCTCTAGTGAGAAACTTTATAACTCGGGGTCTTCCCATTGGCCTGGCCAAGAGTTACCTAGAATTGCACTGTGATCCATAGTTCTTCCTACCCAGTCCTTCCTTCCATCTCTCCTTTCATAGGTGTCAGACCATCTGCACAAAATCATGTGCATGAAATCACCCGAGGGACTCATGAAAGTGCAGATTCCTAGGTCCCTGACTCAGACCTATTTTATCAGCATCTTTGGGAGTAAGCCCAAGAAATAAGTATTTTAGCAAGTTCCTTGGATGATTTTTTTTGCAAAGAAAATTTTCAGAGTCTCTCTGTCTACTACTCCTACTCCTCTTTTATTCTCCACAGACATTTACTCCAATAAATACCCTTCACTCCAAGCAATCCAATAAATATCCAAGCAATCCAATCTCTGTTCACTGTTCTGAAGACACAAGCAATGCCAGGAGTGGCCTGAGAAAACAGGCAGTAACATGGAGTTTGCCAGCTAGGTTACTCATGTCCTGGCTGACAAGGAGTACCCCATCCTGAATGGCAGTAGGATATGGAAGTTCCCTGGCATCAGGTGGCAGCCCAATTGTTGAAGCTTTAGTGTGTGGCAACTGGAAAAACATTCTGTTGGGGGAGAATCCCCTTGCAGCTGCAATGATTCAGACATTTGAAAGATGAAAGGAGAACTTGCCCAACAAGGACTATGGACTTTGCTGGTTGGTACTAAGTTATACGGGTGTCCTAGAGAGGAGTAATGGGAAGCTAAGAGCAGTAAACACACAGATAAAAGCTGAGTATGGGAGCCAGGCAGCCTCATTCATAGTTTAAAGGGAGGCTCTTCTCTCTGGTAGTGGGGGAATAGGTATGGCTGAGAAATCCAGAACCTGGTAGCTAAAGATGCAAAGCTTCAGCCAAGTCAGTTTGGTGGCATTGGACCCTAATTAGAAAAACACAAGGTCCTAAAAATGAGATGTTCCCAAGGATTTTCCTTCTTCAGACTCCCTTGAGCCCTTAGAGCCCACAGTGTAAGAGCTAGCATTTTTCAAATTCAGAGGAGCACTCAGCAAGGGAACAGGCGCCATCCCCCAGGAGCTGTCCCAACTTTTACTCTGACTTCCAGATCAAGAAGATTAAATTTCAGCACACTCTCATCAGGGATTTGTTGGGTTTGATAAGGAGAGAAAGCAATTATATCCCAAAGGAGCTGCGAGAATTAGCTAGATAAACCAGCTAGAGGCAGGAGGGTACTCCTGGAATTAGGTATGAGCATACTTGATCAAGGTGGTTTTACATAATACTGGAGACAAAACAGATGGCCGGGCAATGAGGATGCTATTTATGTCTACATGCAGAAGAAAGAGAGAGGGAAGAGCAAGAGGTGGAGAATGGGCCCTCCAACAGTTAATACCATTTACTTATTCCCTAGACCTCAGAAGAGTTTCAGATTTGGATACCATTGACTAAAGATTTTCAGATCTGGAGCAACATCATGGCAACTCCATGGAAAACAGACATTATGATGGTTCTTCCAGTCCTCTCCCAAGAGGCTTCATGCACGAGGGGAAAGAAAACACTCAATATTTTGAGGATTATCAGACACAAAGGTGATGATACATGGAAATCTGAAGTGTTCTCACAGAGTTGGGGCTCTCAGGCCTAGGGAATAAAGAAGATCCTGGCTGATATCTGATATCTTACAGCAAGTATGCTTGGGTGGTCCATGGTCAAGTTCATGGAAAGACTTGACAGCTGATATAATCCCCACATTGGACTCTCTGCCTATTGTGTGTGAGCTATCACAGGAGGGAAGCCGAATGGAAGACTAAAATTGTTCCCATCTCCACCTCATCCCTAGATAAGAAAGTAAATACAGTGTACCCTCGAGTTATGACCAGCCTGACATACAAACAACTTGGGTTACCACCGGAATTTAGTTTTAACCTATGAACAAAGTCTTGAGTTATGACTCAAATGCTGGCCACTAGTGCTTCCAGATGGCTTCAGATACAGATTTAACCCTTAAAGAGCTCTGGAAGAAACATTACAGCATCCTTTCCCGTATGGGGTTAAGTAATCCTGGGCCGGTGTCTCTCTAAGGACACTGAGATCTACCTGTACATGAGAGAGACTTTGAAGACTGGGTAGAGGAGCCTGAGTCTTCAATTGATCAACTTGACTTACAACCAGCTCTCTTGAACAAATTGAGTTCATAAGTCAAGGGTCCATTGAAATATCATATTCTAAGGATTAAGATTTGTACCCATTAAAGACCTAAAGGAGATAGGTGGAGTGGTCCCCAACTTACCTCTGGTTACTTTGCCAGTTTTATCCCTGAAGAAATGAGGTGGATCCTGAAGAATGACTGTTGTCTACTACAGACTCAGCCAAGTTGTATTCCTGATCGAAGCTGTGGTGTCTGACATCATTTTACTGCCAGGACAGATTATAAACCTCAGGTATATGGTTCATGGCCATTGATTTGGTAACTAAAAACCAATATTCATAACCAATCAATTTTCTTCTAGGGCTTTTAAAAATCACTCACCCTTTGCTGTAGTACAGTGCTGGGAGAGCTTGACTCTCTGGATATTCTGCAGAATGTCACACTGACCCTAGCACAATGGTGACAGTCTGCAGATGGAGCAAGATGAGCAAGAGGTTGCTACACCAATGGCCTTGGGAAGACACGTGTGCTCCACAGAGATAGATCTGTGAAGAATTAGAAAGCTGCCATGGCAGTGAAGTCTTTAGGGGTCAAGGATATCCTCCCTGGAATAAAAGGCATGTGTCTTGTGTAATAGTCACAGTTTTGCCACCGTGACCAAATACCCTAGAAAAACAATTTAAAGAAGGAAAGGTTTATTTTGGCTTACAGTTTCCAAGGTTTCAGTCCATGGCCAGCTGACTTGGTTGCTTTTAGACCTGTGGCAAGGCAGAAGCAACCTGGGTGGAAGAGTGTGGTGAAAGAAAGCTACTCACCTCACAGCAGCCAGGAAGCCAAGAGGGTGAGGGTGAGAGAGCGCAAGAGGAAAGGGGTGGGGATGAGATATAGTCCCCAAGATCATGTCCCCATGATCCACTCCCTTGAACTAGGCCCCACCTCCTTTTTCCATCACCTCCTAGTAGTGCCATCAAATTATGATGTCATCACTAGATTGATCCACTGATGAAGTTAGAGCCCTCGTGATCCAGTCAGTTTCCCAAAGCTCATCAGCAACCAAACCTTCAACACAATGAGCCTTTCAGGGGGATATTTTGGATCCCAACCATAACATCTTTCATCTCTTATCATAAAGCAAGCATCACATGACAGGCCCCTTTGTCTTCTTCTGAGCACAGTACATTGCACACCCAGGCTTCAGCCAGACCCTGGGTGATACAGTGCCATTTTCACTGGGCTCTGAGCAGATCAGGCTGTGGGACAAGCTCCTAGCCATGTGATCTAGCAAGTCTTACCAGGTTGGGGATGTCAATAGTAGAAAAAGACAGAGTGTGGAGATTGTGGCAGGTCCCCGTGAATAAACAACAACACAGGCCTAGGGTGTGGGGCAAGGCTATGCACCCACAGCAAATCACATGCGTTTTGAACAAGCTCCTGGCTGTTTCTGCACGTGTTT
>NW_004624777.1:5891055-5907651 GCF_000247695.1 Heterocephalus glaber
GTTGGGTCTTTCTCTGCTTTGGGGATCCTTGCTTCCAGCAATGAATTCAGGAGTATTGCTTCCCTTTCAATTTCTTTGAAGAGTTTAAACAGTAGTGGCAGTAGTTTCTCTCCAAGAAATTATTTATTTCATTTTTTCCAGATCCTCTTTTGTTGCCAGTTCAGGGAATCTAGGTGGTTGAGTATCAGAGTGTTCCATCTCATTTCTCTTTGGGGTTGCTGTAGGTGATCTGGAAGTCTGTTTTTGAGGCTTGTTTATGTGTCTTCTCATTTCGCTGGTGGGGGTGCGGGGTGGGGGGGCGTGCTGTGCTACTGGCATCTGCACGGCTCACTTCCCCTGAGCTGGGAGCAGTGGTAAGGTGGCCCAGAAGGGGACCTACATTTTAAACATGGACTACAGGACTGCTAAGGTAAATGAAAACTTCAAGACACTGACCTAAAATGACAAGTGAAAGGCCTGTCATGGAGGGAGCTGACATGACCCTGAAAGATAATTGTCCAAAAGACCAAGGGATTCTGTCTCTAAGTTCTATAAACATATGACAGATCACTTTCTGTCTCAGATGACTTAGAGCCAGGAAGCTGGTCAAGATAACCTCACTAGATGCTTTCCAGATACGTAATGCTGTTAAAGTCATGTTCTCCATCATCCCCTCAAGTTCAGTACACACAGGAACAAAACTCTGGCCCTGTCATTTCTCTACTAGTGATGAAAATGGCTTGAGTAGCTTGTCTTCCTTTTGTGTTGCTTTTTCTTCTGTTAACTAAACCAAATTTTGAATCCTTCTTAGTACAAGGGCCATGCCAGATGCTCACTGTGCGTCAACTATGTGTGAAGAGCTCACTACCCAAGAAGTGTGATGAGAGCTAAGTGGACGAAAGTTAGGAAGCAACTCTGCTAATCTTTAAATATGAAGTGTCCCCCAAAGAGGGCTCCATCCCCAGTGCAGCCATGTTCAGAACCTATGCTGGTAACCAAATCTTGAGGGCTCTAGCTTCATCAGTGGACAGATCCATTAGTGAATTCGTAGCTGAATGGGCTATTATGATAGCAGGTGGGGCCTAGTTGGAGGAAGTTGCTGGGGGTGTGTCTTTGAGGGTTTATCTGGTCTCTGCTGCTTCCTCTCCGATTCTTTCCCTTTCTGCTTCCCATCTGCCATGAAGCAAGCAGTTTTCCTGCACCACACCCTTTCCCCAGGATGTTCCTGCTGATTGTGGACTGAAAGGTCTGAAACCATGAGCCAAATAAACCTCTCCTGTAAGTTGTTTTTCTCAGGTATTTTCCACAGCACTGAAAAGCTTATGACTGCAAACTTCAAACACCAGAAGAGAGGGCATGGGATGATGCTTTTTTGAGTGCTTGAAATGAATTTTATAAATAATACCATCAGGGTGTTCTGAGGCAATTGATCACTTCAAGCTGTGATTGGGATTTGAGCCCCATCTCAGAGTGGGGAAGATTGGAAAAGCCAGAAAGGAACAGGAAAGGTAGACCCAGTAACTTTCATGGCATGAGCAAATTTGAAATGAAGAGACATAGACCCATTTGACAAAAAGGGGCATTAGTAAAGAAAGGTTAGTAAAGAAAGCCAGGTCTGAGCTTTCTGGAGAGCTGTGTGAGCAGAACATCAGTGCAGCTCGAGCGCTTGGTAGAAAGCAATTGCATGAGTAAATTGGAATCTAAGAGGATTTTGGACATTTTTCCTATGGAAAAATTGGAAAATTGTGCATCAAAATGTGTGGGAAAAGTGTCATTTTTAACAAGATTAATCAAATGGCAGGTTGGGGCCATGTGAAGTAGATAGGCCAGTTGGAAGGCCATTGCAAAGGACCACAAATGAAGTCAAAGAGACTTTAACGAAGGTTAGAGTATAGCAGGAATGAAAAGAAAGAAAGAAATGCAAGAGACATTACCAAATAAAGAAAGGACAATGGGCCAGACATAATGGCACACACCTGCAATCCCAGCACTCTGGGAGGCTGAGGCAGGAGGATCAGGTGTTCAAGCCCAGCCTGGGCATCTTAGCATCTTAATGAGTCCCTGTCTTAAAATTAAAAATTTTTAAAAAGGGCTGGGACCATACCTCAGTATGACAGAGCTAGATTCAATCCCCAGTAATGAAGACAAAAAGGAAGTACAAGAGAACTCAGTGACCAATTGGAGACAAGGCTGTAAAGGAAACAGAAATCAAAGATGGGCATCCTTTCTAATTTTGTAATTATTGATCACCAGTCAGGTACATCCTTTGTAGACAAAGATGTTTCCTCTGCGGCTGAGCCTGGCCAATGCACTTCTCCATTGACTGAATCAGTGTCAATAATGGCCGTCTGTATGCATTTCCAACACTTCTCTACAGCTTCCTGATGTGGGCTGTGACCAGGCAGGGGTCCAATTCCACTTGTTGAAACCAAATAGAATCTGGAAAAAACAAAGCCATGGTAGCAGGGCTAAGTCATTTCTTGTAATATCTGCCCTGTGATGAAAGTCCTCTGGACCAGACATGCATATGTAAAAAAAATTAAAAATATAGATATATAAAACAAAATATAGAGAGATGATAGATATGAATGGTAAGAGAATCATGTTTAGGAGGATATGGTCAGTGCATGTGATGTGCTATCACTTAAGAAGCTGAAGTCTAGTTTCTACATTGAATTTGGTCCCTAAGAAGAGAAAAGGTGAGCTATTCTTGGAGCTTTGCTTAAGGACTCAGAGAGAGAAGAGAAAGTCGAGCCTGGGGCTCAGAGGGAGATTCATGTGTCCCCACTAAGACACTGCCTAAAGCACTTCTTCCACTTCCTGAATGAATGAATATGTGATAAAGTTTGCAAATAAGGAATTTGAAGTAATGAGGACAAATCAGAGAGAGAAGTTGGATGACACCAACCTTGCAAGCCAGAGAGAAAGACAAATGCTTTCATTGAGAACAGCCTGATTACATGAATCGGATCTTTGGTGGGGGCAGTAAATGCCTTAACATCACACTTAATCAAGAATCAGATGTTTGATGGGGCTAGAGATGTCTCCCAAACATCTGAAAACAGAAACTGGCCTCAAAGATAACCGAGGAACACTGCAGGAAGTGGCTGACAAGGATGTACTTTTGGAAAAAGAGCAAGATGAAACTTCAGTTCAGATACAGACAAACACTGCAGAGAAGCAACTAGTTAATGAGCCCCCTTCTCAGCCAGGTCTGGGCTTTCTGGAGAGCTGTGTGAGCAGAACCTCAATGCAGCTCGAGAGCTTGGTGGAGAGCAAGCACTCCAGCTGCCACCCTTGGGGACAGGCCCTAGGGAGAGGGCGGCAGGCTGAGAGCCAGGTGTGGTGCCATGAACTGTGTGAGAAGTGGCAGTGAGCAAGAGAAAGGAGACAGGAAAGGTCGGAGTACGCCATTCAGGCTGGGATTGGAGCTTCACCAGCTTGTCACCGGTCCCCCGCCCGAGGGGAAGCAGCATATAGGAGCAGTCATGACACCAGAGTCAGGGATGCAATGCAGCAGTGGCACATGGATTCTTTTTGTGGGTCCAGAAGGCTACCACATGGAAAGAGGAGGAGAGAAACAATCACAGCAGTGAGTCTGACTGGCACGCTGCGCCGAGCTCTTTAGATGCGCCCTGTTCTCAGTCCTCACAGTGCATTATGGGAAGGAGGCAGTGGAGCAGCCAGGTTAAGTAACTGGCCCCTATTTACACAGCCTGGTTTTCCTCAGATGAGTCTCCCTTTCTTGGAGTCTGCAACAGAAAGCAGAAAAGGAAGAGAAGCTCAGAGAAGCTGACTCCCCCAGGCAAATGGCTTCTCCCGGAAACATTTATGCTCACAAACAGATGTCCTGCAAAAAAATCTGTGCACAGCTAAGTGAAAATCCCCTCCTGACCTTCCAGAGGACACCCGGATGGAGGCAAAGGGGAATAATAAATTTGCTAAGTTTCAAATGTAGCTATTATCCTCACCATAAGCAAGAGCATCTTGGTAATGATGAAAAGCACTATAATTTTAACCTTGTTATTGGACTAAGTGCAATTTATGCTAGTGATGAAAGAAGAGGGAAAGAGATTTATGAGATGTAAGATAGAAAGATAAACTCTTGTCCCTTAGTGACTATTAGAAACATTGCCAAAATACCATAAATGTGTGAAAGATGACATGATTATTTTGCATTTCCACTGGGCATTTCCTGCATTGTAAGAATTTATGGGGGGCAGAAGTCCACAATAAACATGGTAGCACCAGTGAGGGATGGAGGAGAGCAAGTTGCAACACGCCCAGGTCCTCAGAGGAAGAGACAGACACCACTGAGCAAGCTCCATTCTGGAGTGGGTACAGGGCAGGTGGCATTTGGCAGAGGACACACCCGGGTCCCCACGGTGCTACCCTGCTGGCCTCCTCTTTATTTCCTGTTTCAGCTTCCTGCTCTAGGCAGTTTCAGTAGCAATGACTCATCCCAGGTTCCATTGGGATTTGGTGTTAGCTTCTGGTCCACCACCAAATGTGGAAAAAGGTAGCCGAGGTGGTCCAAGGTAACTAGCTATGCCCATTCCCACACAGGCATAAGCTCCCAGGAAGTTACTGGCCCCTAGGAGCCTTGGTAGCTTTTATCAAAGAGAAAGAGACCAGGGAGAGACCAGAATGTGATGTAACTGAAACTAACTTGGAACCATTCTTGCAGATGGCCACTCTGGACTGGTTATCCCGGGAGGGACATCATTCACATCCGAATTTGAAGTTAGCAACAGCACAGGCTGCTAAGTCAGGTTCTGGATGCAAGTAAGGTAAAAACCTAGGCTGAAGCAGAAGGTAAACCCTGGTGCTGACCTCTAGAGGAACTCGAAGCTTAGTTTTGATGGGATACGGGAGCTACTGGGGACATCAGCTAACGGTTACCATCCTTCAAGGATAGCAGTCATTTCTTCTTACTCTGGAGCCCATGCAAGGGTTACGTGCCCTGTAGACCTGTCATATGTCATATTAAAAGTCTGTGCTAGCCGTGGGAGTGTTGATACTCTTGGAGGTGGGAGGTATAAGCAAAGGCCCTGAGAAGGGAAAGGGCAGAGCCTATTGAAAGGACAGAACATCATGGATGCAGACCTTTGCAGAGTGGAGAACATGATAGAATCAAAGGCTGTCCGAGTGTGAATGGGGGAATCTGGTCTGGCCACCCAGCCAGTTCTTAAATCCCCTTCACAACATTCCCTTGTACAACCAGCATGTACTTGAGTGTCTCTCATGAGAGGGAAGAGAGTACCTTCTGAAGTATCCATGCCAATTTAGTTAAAAAATAAGAACTTGTTCCAACTTAATGAAACTGGAACTGAAATCATGAGTTATAGTTGCAACTCTGCACCCAAAGAAAATTTCAAGTTGAAAAGAAAGAAGCTGTATTTATCGTTCTTATTATGTGGGTGCCAAGGACAGACTGCAAGATTTTCAAGTTCATCATTCTTTTCAAAGGGGAAAAAAACTGGAGACAGATAAAATAGCTCCACACATGTTCCACCACTTTTTCATGGTAGCAAACTTCAGGCAGTGTCTCAGCAAACCAGTGAATGCACAGTAAGGTCATTTGTGCCCTTGCAGGACAGCCAGGTGTTTGGGCTGCATGGTGAGGTCCTTGGGGTGGGTACATCATGTAGAAGACTTGCACCGAATCCACCAGTTTTACAGAAGTCCTTGATAATAAGCGTTGGTGTACACACAGTCAGTTATTGACCCGATTAAAGGAGGTGAATGTGATCTGGAAAGAACCTGCCAGTTATTTGCTGGTATTCTCCACACCACAAATAGTTTGAGATGGGCGTGAGTAATTATTTTTTCCAGAATACATAAAGAAGCCTAAATGTCCTGGTCTTAGGGAGATATTTCCAACTTCACAATCCACAGGAGATGCTCTTCAAGTCATCTATGAATTTTTTCTGCTGTGACTTGTTGAGCCACCCTACTTACAACTGCCTTCAAAGAATTTTGGCTCATCTTTCAAAGTTGTAATATTGGTAAGGGTGTGAAAAGTCAGAAAGTTGACCAAAATTAAATGCTAACCCACACAATGAAAATCTGTTTGGTAGCCAACGAATTATACCACAAAAACACAAGAAAAAACCTCCATTGAATTTCACTTCTCAGGTGAAAATAATAGCCCAGAAATATCAAAACAATGGACAAATAAATCCCCAAATCTTCAGAATATCTTGATAAATAAGGCTGGCAGGTAGAATATGATGCTCATATGGCACCTGGTTCTAGACCAAATGAAATAAAAATTTATAGACCAGTGCCAGAAATATCACACCAAATGTCTTAAGCCATTTCACGTGGATCACCTTTTAGATGTGCTGCATGTTAAAAGATAAGAAAGACTCACTAACATACTGGGGGAAGCAGCCAGCCCACCAGAGTTACTGGGGACATCAGTGGCTTGGCCATATGTCAAGAGGGAGTGAGAACAGGATGCCCTTAAGTTGCCCTGCGTTGAGCTGAGGTAGGACAACTCCAAGGAGTGAGCCGAAGAACCTCTTCTAACCTTCTAAGACTTACGGAAGCAACATTTTCATGAGGACTTCCGGCTCTGTCCAGCAGCAAGGAGAAATGGAACAGATCTTTCAGACCAGAGGCATCTGACTGCTGGCAGCAGGCTACAGACCATCTGGAGGGAACAGCCAACCCTGTGGGCAAGGACTGAAATCATAAGCCACAGGTTAGTCTTTGCCCTTTAGTCACCCTAGAAGCAACTGTATGGGGGTAATCATCAAAGCTCTTATATCTGATTGTATGAGTATGTACACTCCCTGATAGAACAGTGCCTGACACATGTAAGTACTCAGTAGATGTTATATTGTTACCAGTTTTTGTGGCTCCTCACATGTTGCCTTAACATATGTGTTCATATTTCTGCAGTTTATTACTGGTAACTGAAAGCAAATCGTTAAGAATTTTAAGCATCAGTTTCTTCCTCTATCAAACACAAGAAATAATGTTTCATAAGCTTTATAAAGATTAACAAGATAATGTCTTAATCACTTTCCCATTACTAGGACAAAACACCCAAACCCACAATTTAAAGGAGGAGAGGTTTATTTGGCTCACAGTTTCCAAGGGGTTCAGTCCACGGCTGGCTCCAAAGCAGAAATGCCTAGTAGAAGGGCCTGGCAGAATAGAGCTGTTTGACCCACGGCAGTCAGGAAGCAGAGAACAGATGGAGGAGCTGGGGATAAGCGTACCCCTTTCAGGTCACACCGCCAGCGACCCACCTCCAGCCAGACCCTATCTTCTAACAGCAGATTTGGCTGTGAACTCATTAGTGGATCCACCTACTGATGAGTGATCTAATCACCTTCCAAGCACATGAGACTTTGGGGGCTATTTTAGATTTAAACCATAGCAAATAATTAGCATAAAGCACAATGACAAGGCCTTGTATGCTGTTGGTGCTCAATAAATGGTACTCATCATTAAGTCCTGATGGCCTGGGATTTCAAAGTTTCTGCTCTGACAGATATTCCATATCTCTCCTGCTTGTGGTTATTGAGCACGTGAGGAATAGCTCGTGCTACTGAGGGACTCAACATTTAATGTTATTTAACTTTAATTTATGCACAAATGGCTTGTAGCGAATGTATGGAGGAGCACAGACTGGGTTGTTCTGGCCTTCTCGTGTCCTCCCATATTCTTTCTATCCACCTCATTGCCTATTAGTTTCTCTACCAGGATTCTCCAAGGAGTAAAGAGAGGATAAAAGCCCAGGAATTGGCAGGTTGGCATCATGGCATAATAGAAAGAAGAAACATCAGTGATTCTAGAAAAGACCATTTCATACCTATGACTCTTGGGCAAATCATTTAATGCTGTCTTCAAAGCAGATGTTTGATACTAACATGACTTCAAAGGTCCCGCTCACTCTGTGATCACTATAGGAAGAAGGCCATGAACCACTACCTGAATTTAGGTTATTTCTCAGGCACCATGGGTTGCATTTAGCTCTGTTAAGTGTCTTCCAGTTTAATGGTGAGTTATGTAAATGTTGGTAGAAAAACAAATACAAGTGAATAAGCACAGTTAAAAAAGAAACTGAGGGCTGGGGATTTAGCTCAGTGATTCTGCTGCCTGCCTCACAAGCGCAAGGTGCCAAGTTCGATCCCTAGTACCAAAAAAAAGAAACTGAAACCAAAGAGAAATTAACCTTGGGACAAAGAAAAAGGATTTTGATGAGAAAGGACATATGTGTTTGAGGACAGAGTGCTCCTGCTGCACCACTGTGTGGATGCCATATGTGGCCTCGCAATCCTGTGGGTTACAGTGGAGAGGGCTAGGGAACAGTTGACTGATAAATGATAAAGATTGTGGGCACATTAAACCCTTAACATGATTCACTGTCTCCTGTTGTGTACAAAACCTACAGGAAATTCTGCAGAACAGGCTAGAATCCACCCTGGGTAGACACAGCAGGAAAGAGAAGGCACCCACAGACCCATGCCCATCCCTAACTCACTTGCTAACTTCTTGGGGCCACAACTGAATCATCATCACCATTCATTTAATTGTGCAGTGAGTTGGTTTGTCCTTACTCTTGCAAGCTTGGAAAATCTGGGCTTATGCTTAGAGCTCTGGAAATTTCAAAGATGCTTTTCTTTGCCAGGAGCCCAAAGTGTGAAAAATTACATCTAAACCAGGCAACAATCCTGACACACACACACACACACACACACACCCTCTGTTAATCCTGCTAAAAGGGAGGCCACGCCTTATCTGATGTGACCCCCCCCATGGTCACCATCTGAAA
This sequence comes from Heterocephalus glaber, assembly GCF_000247695.1. The sequence goes on from NW_004624777.1 coordinate 5,899,826, forward strand.
CAACATACAGGCCATAGGTGATAGGATCCATCTTGGTGATAAGCATAAATCTGATTGATTAGCCTTGCCAGTAACCTAAGAGTTTTTGAGATTTTTTACAGAGACAGAGCAAAGCAATTCTTGAAGCTACCAGGTTCTTGATTGTAGTAGTGCTGGTGGTGATGGTGGTGTGTGTGTGTGTGTGTGTGTGTGTGTGTGTGTGTGTTAAAGCAAAGTAGGAAAACTCACCACCTGCTTCCATACATGGTGAAATATTGATACACACCATTGTCATTTAGAAGTCGGTGCTCTGATTGTTCGGAAACTCCACCCCACCTCCTCGAATGCTACCAAGGGCACTCCAAGATAAGCAGCCCCCCTACCTCCCCACTCCCCATTTCTTCTGGCTTTCCTCTCTATCTGTGTCAATTCTTTCCAGAGACTAGGGTCAGACTGCTCAGCAGTCCTCTTGCCTGGTCCTTGGATCTAACTTTAGCACTGGGTGTAGAGAACACTTGGGAGCGACTCCCCAGGCACAAGCACCTGTCAGACCATCAGGTACCAGCTGAACCTCGAGCCCAACAACATCCGGATGGAAGTTAAGAGGCTGCCAAGCCAGCTGAATCCTTTCCTCATAGTCATTCTCTGCTGCTTCTTGTCCTGGCTGTCACCTTGGGCACACAGCGGGTCACTCTGCACACAAGAGCAATAATCGTCACTGCTGGTTTTACTTCCTGATGACAGCCTGTCCCACTGGCCACCCTAGTAGCAGAGGATTTTGAGCCTTTGTCAGGGTCCTTATGACTAAATTTATGGCTCTTTTCTTAGGTTGGCAGGTGCTGTAAGTGAGAGAGGAGAAAAGAGGTACGATTGGAGATGCAGTTTCTGTCTGGAAAACAAGGAAGTGGAAGAATTTATCCACAGTGTTTTTTTTCTGCTAAAAGTTCACAAAAGTTTTCAGGCACTGAGAAGAGGACCTCTCGCTGCTGTAAGCTTAGGTTTCTGGAACAGTAAGGCTAAAAGGGATCTGTAAGTTTATGGAAACATCTATTGGTAGGGCAGGAGACAGAGACAGTCAGACAGACAGACAGACAGACAGACAGAGAGACAGAGACATAGAGATTAAACAATGCCCAAGTCTACACCTCAGGTAGCAGTTAGTTGAGCTCTGAAGCTAAAGCCTGGATCTACTGCTTTTTCCAAATCCTCTCTCTCCTCTGTCTTTCTTGATATTTAGTATTCTGGCTTTGCCTAGGAGATAAAGGAAGAAGAAAAAGAAAAGAAAACAAGATATCTTACAAAACAAAAACTGCTTTTTAAAGGACATGTGTGTCGGTGTGTGAGTATGTGTGTGTGTGTGTGTGCATGTGGTGCATCACAGGGCCATATATCTTTTTGAAATAAGCTAAATAAAAAAATGTTTAATGGTCTTCCCACTGAGTACATAAAGAATGTCAGTATTCTTTGCATATTCCTTAAGAACCTTTAAAATCAGCATGGGAACAAATGGTGCCCTTCACCACAGACACTGGGCCTCTGCCCTTCCCTGTGTTTTCGAGATCATCACATTTCCCTGGGCTTCTCCCAGCTCTCCCCCAACCCTTCCCTTCTCCTGCCAAGTCGCCTCTTCCATTAGTAGTCATCCTAATAAACACTGCTAATAAACATGAGCCCTATAAACCAATCCAGGATGCTACCGTTGGCTCCTATGCTGTCTTTAGGAAAGACTGATACCTGCATTAACTTTGTCAACTGTCCCAGAGAAACTCAGCTGGGACCTCTAAAATATACTGCTGAAAACCGTAATATAATGGACATATTTAGTGTACATTCTCCTGTGAGATGGAATTTGCATTCCTAAGTGAAGTAAAAATGCTTAATTATTAATAAGCCCCCCCCAGGGATTGGTGACATTTGGGATGATTTTATCATGCTGGAGATATTTAACAACACAACATATACAGTGGAATTTAATTCAACCTCTTTCATTTGAAAGAATATTCTCCCAAAGTCACTCTGACGACTATGCTATGTAGTCTCTACACATGCAGACCAAAAGGAGGGAGAGGAAGTTACTGAAAACCCCAAGGAGAAGGAAGTGGAGGCTACAGGAGACCGAGAGAGGCACCTGGAGTTGGAATGTGGTTGAGTGGGCCTCGCACCAGGTAGTTTTGTGGAGGTAGCGACAATGTGGGTGATGGAAGAAAGTCAGTGGAAAGATTTCAGGATGAGGAGCCAGGCTTCCCATTCTGCACCAATTGGCTCTGTGATTCTGAGCATATCACTCAACATCTCTGAATTTTTTCATACATTTGAGAAGCTATATGCGCTTCCCTTAGATAACTCGGAGAATTCTAGGCAATTGATATGAAACAACCTCCAATAATTAAAGCACTTCATAAACAGAATATGCTGAAAAGAACCAGGGGTTTAGCTCAGTGATTCCGCTGCCTACCCCACAAACCCAAGGACTCAAGTTCAATCCCCAGTATCAAAAAAAAAGAATATATGCCAAAATAGGAAAGAAAGAAAGAGCATTCACTAGGCACTCCCTGTGTACCAAGCATTATTTTCAATATTTTTCCAAAAGGGAGTCAATTATTCTCTGCACAAAACCTGGGATAGTCCTGATTGCTCCAACTTATAAAGACCAAGCTCAATGCGTTTGTCAAAGGTCACCATGCTAGTGGCAGGACCAGGCTGAAAACCTAAAAGAATTAAATACATATTTGAGTAGACAATTTGCAAAGAGAAAAATGGGTCACAATCTTAATTTTTAAATAGAAATGTGCGTCAACCTGAGCATTTGGTTGGCTTACAGACGATGATATCCATTATCATAACACATGAACATTAACATGAAATTTTAATTATTTTGTTTCGGTATGCTTCCCTGCACCACTCTGGTATGAAGGAAGGAACACCTCTGAGTACAGTGTCAGAAATAAAATTTTAAATAAAGTAAATGTTTGGAAATTCCTGCTACTAGGTTTATATAATCTTGATCTTCTAGTGGGTTGGCTGATGGCACTGAACACTCATTCCTTCCTTATTTCTAGAATTTCACTCCAAGGCTGGCCTTTGATGGGATTTGTGGAACAGTTGCTTCTCTCTCCTCCATTCCTGAGCAGCACCCTAAGTTCTGCCCCAGGACAGGGAGCTCTCATTTGCATGCAAACGCTTTGCACATTGTGGAGCCTGGTGGGCAGGGTTCAGAGTGGAGATGAAGTTACTGATGGCTGTTTATAAGAGAGACAAATTGGAGCTGGTTTTGGAGCCCAAGACCAGAAGCCAGCCGATCACCTGCTCACTCAGTCACCTCACTTCACCTCTTCATGCTTCAGTTTCTCCATCTGTTGGTGGTGAGAGTGACACGTGATGATCTGCTCTCAGAGTGTCTTGGACATCTTTGTAAAGCATCAAGGCTAGCAAGGGTTCAAAGCTTTCCTGCTTCCTGCTTCCTGCTTCCCTTATGTGATAAGACAGACCATCATCTGATGCCTTAAAAATTACAGAACTTTTTTTAAAAAAAAATAAGGAAATTAACTTACACCTGAAAAAGTCATTGTATTTCTTTTTTCACTGGTTGCTGGTATTTCATGAAACCTCCTTCAATCAGAGGGACCTAATGATTCATTTTAATGTAAACAAACATGAAGACGCATGGGTGGATGTTATTGGTAACAGAAGTAGTTTGTTTTTCTATTTTAAAATGCATTTTTATACTACTTTTAACATTTTTTATGTGCTTCCTCTCTAGTTCATAACACACATACACATAATAGAATTGTAGAGATGCAAGCATCACCTTTCTTTTATAGATGAGGAAACACTAAACCAAGAGAAGTCAGGGAACTGCCAGATCCATGCAGATAATTAGGGACAGAATTAGGCAAAGAATCTGAGATTCTGGCTCTCAAATTGGGGGCTTATCTTTGTCAGTCTTGTTTTTGTATAACTCTGAAGACTGGTTTTACCTCTCTTTTTGTTCCCAAAAATCATTTTTCCCCACTTGCTGACCTAACGGGATACATGTGCCTCCTCCACACTCTTTCTTAAGGAACAGAGCCCTGCAAAGCAACTTTCACCTCCAGCGCTCTCAGGCAAGGCTTGCAGTGGGAGCTCAGACACTATTGTTTGCTTGTTAAGTCTGTTCCTCACGAAAGCCTGGAGAGCATCCTGTCAAAAATCCCAGCACTGAGTCACCGGACCTCCAGACCCAGCTGAGTGCTGGAAACAGTCACACTGCACAAGAATATCGGGGCTGGAGGGAACTGTCCTGGACTTGCACTGGTTCTGTATGTGCTCCTAAAGGGTGACCAGGCTCAAGGTTCAGAAGGAAAAGCACTTAAACTGGTCCCTCTCTCTCCCCCTCCTTTCTTTCTTTTCCTGAGGGGAATTAAATTGCCATGATGATCAGAGGCTGATGAAGAAACCCAGAAAGCTGCAGCGGACTCCACACTCTCCCTATGACTTTCATTTCCTGCACCCTCTCCCATTTCCCAAGCCCGGTTCCTGTGATATTTCCTTCCCTGCAAGTGCCTCCTGCCCAGTACCGCGCAGCAGGCAAATTTGCTTGAGATTTTTCAACACTGAAACCAAAAGGGCGACACGGGGGAAACACAGCACCACAGAGGGCTGCTGCTGGCCGTGGCGTGGCTGCCTAGGCTGAGAAAATAGCGATGCTCTCTCAGAGGCACTGCGCTCTCTGCCCATGTGAGCTGGGGCCGCCAGGACAGGCATCCTGGGAAACTGTCCTGAAAATGAGCAGCTCGTTTTCCACAGGAATCTCCCAGCTGCTTCCCACCTTGAAGGCCGCTGCTGAGCACGACAGAGCCGCCCTCCCAGCCTGGCCCTCTGGCTGCCGAAGGACTGCTGGGAGCCTGCGGCGGAAGACACAGTGGGAACACCTGCTTTCTCTCTTGCATGCCCCTCTCCAGTCTGGGGACGCTGTGGTGAGCGACTCCAGTTGGGCACCCTTCCCAGCGTGTCGGTCTCCCTCCTCTGCCTGAATTGCACCACGCACCTTCACCCACGCTAAAACCCTGCCTGGAAACAGAACACTGTGGCCGGCCCTTCCCCCAGGAGCCAGAAGGGCCAGATCTGGCCTGGAGCCAGGCTGGAAGAAACAGCATAGGGCAGAGAGAGGCGGTGGGTGGGGCTGGAAGCCTTGTGCCGAACATTCAAAGCCTAATTTTGGATCAGAGTCATCCTTGTAGCCAAGCCTGAAAGATCACTGAGGCCTCAAAATGAACCACAGCTCGGAGGCGGGGCACGGGCCAGTCCTTAGCTCTCCTGCCCACACACTGTCCTCCTCAGGGAGGTTAAGCAAGGCTTGTTTGGATTTTCACTGGTATTTTTTTTTAAACAACATCAATTGTCTTTTAGCCTCCTTGCTGGGGGCAGTACACATTTCCCATCCCTGTCTCTGTACACGTTCACAAAATGGTTCAGCTGAGGTGCGATCAGAAGCCAGAGCCCCTTGTGCGACTGCCTAGGACACAGCATCCTGCCTGTGGTGGTGCTCACGCAGACAAAGGTCAGCTGGGCAACGGAAGCTGCAGGTGACAGAGCAGGCATCTTCCCACGGACAATTGAACATGCAGGAGCCCCTGCAAGAGAGAAGGCCAGAGAGGCCCTGACCCGGCCAGAGAGGGAAGGGCCGCCCTTCTTCTTACAAGGGTGTGGCCACTTCTTGGGAGAATTTGCTGCTGCCAAGAGCGGGCTGCCCCGGAAGTTGCTGGCTGTGGAGTGCATGCTGGGCCTGGCAGCACATTGGCTGCTGGGCTTCAGGGAACAACGGAGGTAGAAGCTGGTGGCAGCAGGGGAAGGGGAGGAGCAGCACGAGGGCGAAGACGGCCGAAAAGGAAGGCTGAGAGCTGCTCCACTCCCGCTCCCGGGGCTGAACCTGCAAGGCCCCACACACATTCAAGATCCCTCCTGGTTTCCGACCTGACCCAGTCCGAAGTCCGAGCCTTCCTGGGAACAGCCCCAGGACTCCTCTTGTTAAGCAGTACCTGCTACACTCGGTGTTTAGACAAGTGTGCCTGGTTGACGGACTGAATAGTGCTCCTTAGGCTGTTTAATCGAAACTGACCGCATCTTTGGTAGAGCCGGCCACAGGGAAAAACAAAAGAAGTCACGAGGAAAAAGGCAGCTCTCTTGGCCAGAAAGGCCGGTGGCGGCAGCGGCAGCAGCGAGTAATAGTTAAACATCTCAGTTCCTTGCTAAATGCTGGGCCCAGGTGCTCCATGAGGAGGGAAAGGAGAAAAGACAACTTTACAGAAGTGAAATGTGGGTTAATTAGCAAGTTTCCTTTTTCCTGGGTGGAGAAAAACTTATTCATCTCTGGCTCTTTATTCTTTCCAAGATTTCTTATTCAAAGTCTCCTAATTAGAACTTGGCAGGAAATGAACTTGGAGGAGGAGGGTGGGACCCCGAGGGTGGGGGAGGGGCTTCCCTATGGCCTGAGTTTGAGACCCCACCCTTCCCATCAGCAGGAACCTTCTTGGCACAACTCTGGACAGTACCTCCGCTTAGTCTTTCCTTCATTCCCACTTTCTCTCAGGAGGGCGCTTCTGACTTGCACACAGTTAGAATCCCCAAAGAAGTCGGCAGAATCTCCTGGGTTTTTTGCCAACCCAGGGAACAATTTGAAGGCCCAACATCAGACAAGTGGACAGGCCTGACATTCCTGTGGCCTCTTGGTGACCCCTCTCTTCTTCTACAACTCCTGATTTACGTCGCTTTAAAAGGGGGGGGGGGTGTCCTACCTGTTATTGGACACAAATGTTGATGGTTTTTCACCAAAGCCAATGACTGTTTTGGCTTCATTATTCAAAGTACAGGATGACATCAGAAAATTGGATTTGAGGTAGAAGATTTCAAAGGAAGAGAAAAACCGTGGCTTATTTATAGTTAAAAATAGGAAAGAGTTAAAGCAACAGATAGTTCAGAACCACTGAAACCCTATCAAGACTTCGTTATAGATTCTAGGGAACCTGATGTGACTGGCCCTGTGTGTGAACTACTGAAGTACCAAGGTGAGCATGGTCTCCTAAAGGAGGTGGAGCAGTGGTCCATCCCCCCATTTCCTGTGAGCAGCCGTGACATCAGGAAAGTGGGCATTTCTTCAGGAAAGGAAACTGGGGCTCTGTTTCAACAACTGGATGAACAGTGGGAAAAAAGTGGATTTCAAATGGAGAAAGAAGAACTTCTAAGTTACACAAAGAAGCCCTAAAACAGATCAACGATCTGGCTATTAAAAAGTGGAAACTTTTGGTGAGACTGTCTACACTCCCCCACCATCCCTTTTAATGAGATTAAAGAAACTATAGCAGAATTGAAGCCATCGTGGAGGGTCTCTTTAGAAGAACTAAGTCTTACTTTGTAAAATCTCCTTTTAATCTGGTTTATATCACTAAATCTTATACTTGTTTTGGAATACTTGCAACTGAGAAAAGTATAATTGGCTTCCATCTATCTGTATGGAGTTTCTAAATGAAAATTTGGCTTTTGCACAAGGCAGTACTAAAATTGATGTTTAAAAAGTGGTAACTGTCTTTAAAAAAATATGTAATGTTTGTACTGATTCCCTATGTTGTTTCAGTTCTTATATGAATGCCAAAAATAACTTGTGTCCAAAAAAATAGTCAACAGATTTTCATAAAACCATGTAGAAAATATGAATAACAAGCATATCCTGCGTGGCTGACATTCATACTTTTCTGTCGTTAGATTCTTTACATGCAAAGCCTGGTAAACTTATGGGATTAACCTGAGGATTACTCTTGAGACTATTATTTTGATAAAGTATTTCCTCTGGTTTTGGGAAGTAAAAAAAGAAA
>NW_004624777.1:6003049-6024481 GCF_000247695.1 Heterocephalus glaber
AGATTGATGTACCCTGCAAAACTATCTTTCAAAATGGATGGAGAAATAAGATACTTTCATGACAAAGAGCACCTTAGGAACTTCGTGAATACCAGCCAGCACTGCAAAAAAATTTCCACAATATCCTAATCTCAACCCCACCTGGACAAAGTCCAAGACACTTAGCAAAGCCTTTAAGGTCTTCCATTTCTTGGCTCTACTTATCTCTTCATTGCCACACAATCTGGGAGCAGTAGGAGACACTTGCTTTTCCATGCACTCACTGCCTATTTCACTCCTCTGGGCTTTATGATGTTCCTCCCTTTGCCTGGAACAAACCCACTCACCTGTGCCTTTGCCTGGCCAATTCCTACTTATCCTTTGAGACCTCTTTCAAGCATCACCTCCTCCAGGAAGACCTCCCATGCCCATGGCAGTAATATCCACAATTGCCAAGAAATGTACACCACCTAATTGCCTGTTGACAGCTAAATGGTAAATGAAATGTAGTATATATTAATAGTGGAATAATCCAGCCTTTAAAAAGGAAGGAAATCCTGTCAGTTGTAACAACATGGATGCATCTGCAGATCATTATGTTACATGAAATAAGCCAGGCACAGAAAGATGGATACTTCATGATCTGATTTATAAGTCGAATCTAAAAACAGTTAAACCCACAGTAACAGAGAATAGAACGGGAGTTTCCAGGGTTTGGGGAGTAGGGAGATTGAGAGAGACACTGGTTAAAGGTTACAAAACTTCTGATAGAGAAGAGGAATAAGTTCAGGAGATTAAGTGTGTATGATGGTGACTAAAGTTAATATACTGTGTGCTTCAAAATTGCTAACAGTTTAGACTTTAAGTGTTCTCATTACAAAAAAATGATAAATGTCTGAGAATGTCTATGCATATATGTTATTTAACTTGATTTAGCTACACAGGGTATCAAAACATGTTGCATACCATCAATATACAGAATTTTTATTAATTTTAAAATTGTACCTAAATACATAAAAATAAGACCTAGTCCAGAAGGACTGTATATTTCAAAGAAAATGCTGGTGAGAAGTGAAGAAAGGTCCCGCATATTTAATATTCAAACAAAGCATGTCCTTGGAAGAACTCAACTTGAGATGTCATTTCAAAATAAACCATAATAAGAGCAATGTCTAGTCTGTTTAAACGACTCATGATGGAAAACCTGCTTGACAGACAGCTGAAATGTCAGTAGTTTGTTTTGGAAATTGAGGACAGTAAGTGGGGGGCTTGTTACCACGTGTGCATTGGCTGGTGCTGATGATGTTGTACTTGGACCCCTGTTTCAGATTCTCTGGTATATGGTATGGATGGAGAGATGGAATTAGAGGTAGGAGAGATCATCCAGAGAGAGTGTCTAGAGAGAAAAGTGGCCAAGGACAAAGTCGGGGGACATACTGGAGGAGACAGATTTCCAACAGAGCCTGAGAATGATAAGAGGATAAAGGAACCCAAGATGTGTGCTGGCATCAAAGCCAGAGGAGCAGAATATCAGGCCAGAAGGAGAGAGAGAAACCCTATCAAATGCCTTTGCACTGAATCCTATGGCTTCCTCTTCTGCAGTCCCTGCAATGGGTCCAGCTCAGCTCTAATAGTGTAGACCAGGGATCCCCAAACTAGTTTGGCTCATGATGTCTGTCTCAGTCATTTTCCCATCACTGGGACAAAATACCCAACATCCACAACTTAAGGAGGAGAAGTTTATTTCAACTCATGGTTTCAGTTCAGTCAATGGTTGACTGTCTCCAAGCAAGAAACAGGATGGCAGAGCGGCATGGCAGAGCGGCATGGCAGAGGGAAAGGTACTCGACCCATGGAGGCCAGGAAGCAGAGAGAGAAAAGAGGAGCTGGGGAAGGAGATACACTCTTCCAGGCCACATCCCCAGCAACTCCCCTCTTCCAACCAGGCCCCATCTCCTAACAGCACATTCAGCTCTGAACTCATCAGTGGATTCATTCAAAAGTCACACCATTGAATATATGAGCCTTTGAGGAGACATGCTAGATTTAAACCATAACAGTATCTTAATGTTTTAGTTACTTTTCTCATTGTTGAGACAAATTATCTGGCACCCAAAGTTAAAGGAGGAGATGTTTATTTGGCTCACAGTTTGTAGAGGTTTCAGTTCATAGTCGGCTGACTCCAAGGCGGGATGGCATGGTAGAGGGGTATTGCAGAGAACAGTCCATGGCAAAGCATGGCAGGCAGAGGGCAGCAAACAGCAAGTGGCAATCAACTAGCAGTGACCCTCTGTCCCTAATATCTTATCCAAGCTCCTCATTCTTAGAGCAGGCAGCACTCACATCCGGTGAAGCCCCCGCCCAGGCTGGTGAAGAAGGGCAGGAAGCCGCCTTAGGACTCCACAGAGTCCAGCCCAGGCTCCAGGCCCCCCGCCTAACTCTCAAGCTCCTGCGCCGGCAGGTGGTGATGTCCCCGTCCACTGGCCTCACCCACAAGGAAGAGGCCGGGAGGGGCAGTGCCTTGGGGACCCCTGCAGCTGCTGAGCCAGGGCCCCCCATCAGCAGGGCAGGCGGAGGCACCCCCGGGGACCCGGCATAGCCCCCGCTGAGGAGCCCAGGGTGAGGAGGCACAAGCACGTCTCTGAATCACCGGGCAGGGACAAGGGGAGGCTGTCCAAGCTCAAGCCCATGCCGCCACCCCTGCCCGCCTCTTCCGGGAAGGCTGGGAAGGCATCTCAGAGCCCCGGCCAGGAGGCTGCAGGGGAGGCCGGTACTGTGGACGCCATGAACAGCGACGCTGCCAAGCCCAGCCAGCTTGTGGAGGGCCTCAAAAAGCCGGTGCTCCCTTCCAGGCCCAAGCTGCAGTTGGCCACCAAGGCAACCGGGACCCCCACTAGCCCGGCACCTGCTCCCTCTGTGCTGCCAGCAGCATCCTCGAGCCTAGCAGGGGACTAGCCGTCCTCCACTGCTTTTGTTCCTCTCCTATCCACCCGGGTGTCACTCCGGAAAACCCGCCAGCCCCCAGAGCGGATCGCCAGCGGGGCCATCACGAAGGGCGTGGTCCTGGACAGCACCAGGAACTCGGAGCAGATGGTCAGCCACAGCGCGGTACTGGAGGCCGACAAGAACCTCTACACATTCTGCGTGAGCTACGTGGACTCCATCCAGCAGATGAGGAACAAGTTTGCCTTCCGAGAGGCCATCAACAAGGTGGAGAACAATCTCCGGGAGCTGCAAATCTGCCCAGCGACTGCAGGGGGTGGCCCCGCGGCCACTCAGGACTTCAGCAAGCTGCTGAGCTCCGTGAAGGAGATCAGCGACATCGTGCAGAGGTAGCAGAAGTCAGGTTGCACCAGCTGGAGCTGTCTGCAGCCCGAGAGGGTTCACCATGCCTGTGACCGTGGCTGACAGAGGACCGTGAGCTGGCACCTCGGCCGGGGTCCATGCACCGGGCGCCTGCGACCGTGGGCCCAGCCCTACTACCTACGTTCTGCGCTCTCTGGCCCCCTCGGCCACATGGTCCTCACGTTGCGTCTGGAGTTCCCGCCCTGTGGTCTCCTCGGCTGGCCAGGACCCACCAGGCCTGGCCCACTGAGTGCCATGGAAGGAGCTCTGGGGCTGGTGGACGGAGACCGTTCCTCTCGAGTTTCTGTCTGGAGATCCTCTTCTGGCTGTGCCTTCCGTGTCATACCCCCACTCCGCAGAGGGAGCCCCCAAGCTCCTGGCACTCTGAAGGCCCCTTGGGAGAGCTCCTTCCTGGGAAGGGTGTACCCACCAGCGGCCCAGGCCTGTCACTCCGTGCTTCTGCTGCCCATCCCGGGCTGGCGCACTCTCCATCTCCTCACGTGAAGGATGCGGAGGTGTGAGGGGAACTCGGATATGACCCAACCAGCCTCTGAGTCCCACGTGTCTGGGCCCAGCTCCCTCGATGTGTGCTGCGAATCCTGGGGAAAGCTTGAGTCCTAAGGGTGGCAGCGGAGCCGGCTTCTGACCAGGCTCCTCACCCTCCTGCTCCTCTGAGACGCCACAGGGGCTTTCAGGGCCTCCCTGTGACCACACAGCCTTCTGGCCGAAGCCCTGCCTCCACCCAGCCGCTGGGCACTGCACATGGCAGGAGCGGACTGCCAGCTGCGCTTGCGCCCTCCCAGTGTAGCCCGAATCTGAACTGCACCGCGCGCAGAGCGTGGCCTGGTGTTTCTGTAGGCTCATGGCGAGAACGAGGAGACCCAGGAAGTACGGCACACTCGGTGCGTTCTCCCGGGCTGCCCGGCCACGGCAGATGCAGATGGCGCCGCCTGGGCCGGCACCCAGGTCCTCGGCCAGCAGCCTCCCGGCCATGTGTACTCACCGGCTCAACTCCGACTCTGCGACTCTGCGGTTCTTGCGGTTCTCGCAGCACCGCACCGGAGGCCCCGCCACACCCACAGCGGCCTTGCAGAAGAAACCAAACACTTCCCAGCCCCATCGCCCACCCCAGTCTGCGGTACTGGCCCCTTCCTGTTAACCTGCCGTGCTGCTCGATTTTGCATTTATACTTTGGTAATTACACTCTTTTATAGACTAGCTCTTTTATAAATGCCGTGTAAATAGTTTTCCACTCTGTTCCCTCTGGAGTGTCCGTGGTCTCCCCATTTTTCCCTTGATCCAGTACATTTTGTTCCTGTATGTGACTTTTTGTGTTTTTCGAATCAAGATCTCTCCTCTGTAGTATTTTTTAAATAAATAAGTTTACAGGAAAACTATATATATGAATCCTCCTACTGTGCTGTCCAGACAAGCAGGCTTGTACAATATTAGGGTGTGCAGGATCTGGCACCACGGCACATGGAACTTTTCCTCAACATTAAAATTGCATTTTGTAAATCTTCTGAATTGATTTAGAACATCAAGTAAGGCAGACAGCTCAACTAGAGACATGAAGCAGGACTTCCAGAACTGCTTCAGAAAATGGAAAGAATAAGTGTGTTCAAAGTGCAGGTGGGGGGGGGGATTCTAGAGTGATTAATGACAATATATCTTTTATTGTAATTTTTTAAAAAGTAAGTGCTGGGTGTGATGGCACATGCCTGTATTCGCAGCACTCAGGAGGCTGAGGCAGGAGGATCATCTTAAGTTTGAGGCCAGTCTGGGCTATATAGTGAGTTCAAGGTCAGCTTGAACTACATAGCAAGATCTTATCTTGAATAAAAGGTAAGTCTTCACCATATTTTTTATCATACCTCATTTTATCATTTCCGGAAATGGCAGTTTGGGACTAAACATTCTGGTTGTGTTCACCTAAAGCTATCACATAATTTAGTTGTGTTTGGGAATGCAACAAATTCAACTATAGAATATCATTCTTCCCTGGAGTTTAAAAACAAAAAATTTTTCCCAACTCCAAATATGTATTCAGATAGTCACTTTTTTTTTGGTACCTGGAATCGAACTCAGGACCTTGCACTTGCGAGGCAGGTGGCAGAACCACTGAATTAAATTCTTGGCTCCAACTCACTTATTTTTAATACCTCAATGCAGCACAATAGACTATTGGAGGTAAGCCATGATAATTTTACATGAGGGAAACCTGGGATGAGTGTCTACAGGACATGTTCATGAAAGAAAAAGTTGTGGGAGGCCAGAGAGCCCCAGAATACAGGGTCTTCCCTTCCTGTGATATCACAAGAGTCCTCAAACAGGGAAAAGTGAGCATAGCTAACTTTCGACAAAGAGGCAAGATCCATAACACATAGCCTGTGGGGATTGTGATCATTGGCCGGGGATGTATCTTAGTGACAAAGAACGTTATTTACATGTTGAGGGCCCTGAGCCACAAGAAAAGAACAATGTCCCTGTTATCTGCAGGAGTTTTAGGCAAGAAGTATGCAAAATGTCAGCCAGGAAAAATGGACTTTCAATATCCTTGGGACTTTCACGTGACGACCTCATCTTCACAAAGTTCTTCTTCCCTCTTCTCAATCACAAAGGTAAATTTATAGACATTTTCCGGAGAACGGCCATATTTTCTTCCACTTTCTAACATAAACAATTCTGGCTTAGTCACTGACTCATTTAAGAGGGAATTTTGATTAAGATAAATCCCATGTGTAGATAACAAAAGAGAAACATTTCAACGAGCAAGAGTTAATGAGGATTCAAAACCAAACCTTTGCTTGAAAGCAAATTTCTTTATCAAGAAAGGTCACAGACCTGAAGCTAAGCATAGGGAAAGGAGAGTCATGTGCAGAACAGGAAGAGCCTGCTGAATTCATTGGGCCTTGCATGGAGCCTGGAATGCCCGGTTACCCAGCACACAATCTGGGGAAATGACTAGAATTGCCAGCTATGGACAAAAGAATCCAGAGGTGAGGGGCAAAATATGCTTACCCGGCTCTTCCAGATGGTCTATCTTTATCTCATTGCCATCTTTGTCCTCAAAAGTGGTATTATGTGGAGCATGCCTGAATCAGAGCAAGACTAAGAAAAAGCACCTTTGGTCAGAGTCCATTGTCTGGAAACTTGTTCACATATCCTCAGATTACACAAGGTTCCTCATCTCTCTATAATGTCCTGTTACTCGCAGTCAGCAAGTTGCTTCCTCGTGCTTACAAGTACACCAACAAAAAACTTCCCAATCCAGTCCCGTTCTATGTCTGCTTTCATATTCAAGATTGTGATTTCTAAAACCTCTCAGCCTCCAGACACTGGATCTCAGAGATCAGAGAAGAGCAGACACTGTTTTCTTGTTTCCCACAGTATAATAGACATCCTTCCTCTCCCTCCATACACACATTCTGTCACTAGAGTTACCTTGTGCTGCAAGGCCTCCATGGTACTTAAAAATTTCAATGCAGGGGTCTATCACAAAGGACAAAACATAGTATGAGTGACAAATAAATATTACAAATATTATCACAATTAGGGCAAGGAACCAAGGAGCACCATTTGGGTATACATGGGTCCCTGGTTCCATCTCTGCCACTGGGATGGAAGAGAGCATGAAATTCTCTACCCCAGCTACTTCTCATCCCCTAGGTGATCACAGTGATGAGGTCACAAGTGCTGACACAATGGGAGTGGTGAAGATCTGGATGGGGATTGGGTAAGCTTCATCCCATCTGTACAAGGGACAATGGTGGCTCCCATAGCTTTACCAAACTTAAAATACTAGAACGAATGACCAAGAGGGCACAGTAGCACATAGCTACTCAGGAAGAGCATCTGGCTGCAATGGAACCAAGTCCACATGTACAAATGGAAGGGCCTATTTCTCTTGACTTCTCAGCCTTGGAGTTGGTCTTATTCAGCAGAGTAACATCTAACTGGGACAACCAAGAAAGAACATATTGTCCCCACAAAAGATTTTACTCTCTTTCCTAGAATTTCTGACATTTTCTCTCTCAGGGTACTTACTCATATTGGGAATACTGTATTTGTCCAACAGATTGTAAGAATATGTTGGTAGTCAAGTGTGTCAATAGGGAGAGAACAGTTTATCTTCCAAGATGGAGATTATGATGCTTAGTTACTTTTTCATTGCTGAATCAAAATAATTATGCCCAAAGTTAAAGGAGTAAAGGTTTATTTTGACTCACAGTTTTAGCCAAATGGAGTTTTCACTCCCTAATCAGCTGGCTCCAAGGCAGAGTGGCATGGCTGAGGTGCATCTCAGAACAGGCAGGAAAGAGGAAAGGACAAACAGCATCAGGAGGAGCAAGTGACTAGTAACAAGCAGCAACTCTCTTTCTGTCCCTTACATCTTGCCAGGCTGCACAACCTTAGGGTGGGCAGTGCTCACACCCAGGGCGAGGCAGTCCTCATCCTAGCATTGCACCATGAATCAATCCCAGCAACACACACCTTAGGCCCAACCACTTCCACAAAGCCTACTGATGCCCTCATGAGGCTTTGGGGGACACCTAGATACAAGGTAGAGCAGGTGCCTTCTGATCTAAGCAGGGTATCAGTCTGTAGTTTTCCGTGAACATCACCAGAACATGCTTCCTTTTCCTTGGTCACAATTAGGGAACCAGAAGAGGAAGTGAAAGATGGCAGAGATGAAGCCATAACACCACCTGGTTGTCAGCTTCCTGTTGTCATAACTGAGTGCCACCAACTGGGTAATTTATACAGCATAAAGATTTTGAAAGGCTGGGAAATCCCAGGTTGAGAAGCCATATTTTTGGAGTTTTTGCACTGCAGAAGGGAAGAAAGCAAGATAACATTATGTATGTATGTATGTGTGTATGTTGTAGCAGTACTAGGGATTTAACCCAGGGCCTTCAAACTGAGCTACATTTGTAACCTTTTGGATTTTAAATTTTTATTTTAAGACAGGGTCTTGCTAAGTTACGGTATTTACACATGTGTCCTATTTATTTCACTTAAGATTATGGGATTGATATGCATCCATTTAGCTATAAATGTCTCTAATTTCTCATTTTTTATGGCTGAGTAGTATTCCATCTTATAAAAAACCCCATTTTCTTTTTTTTATTATGCTCTTAAAATGTTTTCCTTTTATTAAATATACTTTTGAACATTTGTAACATTTTGTGAAGAATTCTTTTAAAAATATTATTAGGAATATGATATTACCATTTCCTTTACTCACATCAGTTAACTATTATCATAATTTATTAATGTAGCATAATACATTACAATAATAATTTATGGTTCTTTTGAGTTATATTGGTGTTGAGCTAAGACTTCCTATGTGCATGTCAGCACAACACTGTCCACCATGTGACCGCTTCAATGTGACCATGTTGAGTGTTTTCCACACGTGTCTCCACTGCTGAGCTCCTCAGCATGATTCCTGTGAAGCGGCCACAAGGTGGAGAAGCCACTGTGTTCAATCAATGCGTTGATGGATGAGCCAGCCCATAGAGAGCCCTTGTACACTGTTTCTGGTTCTCGTCAACATATTGTTCTAGCTGTAAGATGCCCCAGGGGGGCCGGGGATTCAGCTCAGTGGCACAATGCCTGCCTCGCAAGTGCAATGTCCTGAGTTTGATCCATGGTAACTCACACACACACACACACACACACACACACACACACACACACACACAGTAGGGAATGATAAAGACAAAAATCATTAAAAGCCCAGGCACCTCACCGTGTAATTATATTAACTTATATATTTTATGTAATGAACAAAGCTATGCAAAAATTGTCTTAATCTTTCTCTATAGGTCATTTTAATTTTCTATTTTAAGTAACACTGGAGATTACTGTCTTTTTATTTAATACAGAATTATAAAAATATCATCTACATTTTTCTCTGTAGGTTATTTTAACTTTCTATTTGGGCTAACACATTCAGATGTTAGAGAGCAGCATATCGCAGGACCCCCCCCCCCCAGAGACCCAAACTCTGGCCAGGGCTGCCCATCTGCCACCATTCTCAGTGGACCCACAGGCCCCGCCCACTCAAGCCCTTCTCATTGGGTTCCTAGTATCACATTCCAGCCCCTGCAGCTGGGTGTTTTCCTGAGGCCAAGCAAAAGCACTGGTTTCCGAGAGTCTCAGCATGGCCACTGGCCCTGCACTCGCCCTTTCCCAGTCCACCTGGGGGACATGCAGGGCTCTGGACTGGAGACGGCTGTGGGGAGCCTCCACAGTCCTAAGTGGGGACCCAGAAAGGCGAGGGCAGTTCCAGAGGAGTAGCAAAGATCCAACCTCCTGACAAAATCTTTACTGAAAAAGGGATTCATAATTCCAAGACTGATAATGACTCCGAAGGCTAAATTAAGTCCTCCACAGCCTCCTGGACCTTGGCCACTAAATTCCTTCCCTCTGGCCACATTTCCAGATTCTTGTTACCTTTGTGAGACATCTGAACACAGGTGAGGGTGAGCACCTCAATTAACACACCTGGCAATAGATGGTCCCACCTGGTTTGGACAGTAGAGGTGATCCCTTAGGACTTTTTTTTTTTACCCCTTCAGTCTCTAAATAACTTGATTATATTTCCATATATTGATTTCCCTGTTTCATGTAAAGCATTATTTAACTGCTACTCCAGAAGATGAGCATTCTGGCCGACTAAAGCAGGAAGATTGAAAGTTCCAGCCCAGTCTGTGCAATGTAGTGACTGACACCCAGCCTCGAAACACAAACCAAACCAAACCAAAAGGGCCAGGGGTGTAGCTCAGTGTGAAGGCTCTGGATTCAATACTGGCCAAGGCAAACTGATCTACAGTTATGGAAACCACAGAGCAATTGCCTGGGGGAACCCCACATTTTCTTTATCCAGTTTCCAGTTGATGGGCAATTGGACTGCTTCCAAGTTTTAGCTATTACAAATTGTGCTGCTATGAACATGGGTGCATATATATCCTGGGGGTATGATTCTTTTAATTCTTTTGGGAAGATAACCAGCAGGGAAATACATGGGTCAAATGGGACAAGTCCTACTTCTTTGAAGTATCTCCATACTGATTTCTACAGTGGTTGCACCAGTCTACACTCCCACCAGTAGTGGAGCAGTGTTCCTCTTTCCCCACAGCCCTGTCAGGATTTGATATTGGTTAATTTCATGATAGCAGCCATTCTTTCTAGAGTGAGGTGGAATCTCAGTGTTTTCATTTCCATCTCTCGAATAACCAGTGATGTTGAACATTTTTTCATATCTTTATTTGCTATTTCTACTTCTTTGAGAAATATCTGTTCATTTCAGATGCCCATTCTGGACTGAGTCTTTAAATTTGGGAGGTCTGAATTTTTAAGTTCTCTATATATTCTACATAGTAAACTCTGTCTTGAGGAACAGCGGGTGAAGATTTTTTCCCACATTGTGGGTTGTCTTTTCCCACTGTTGGTAGTTTCCCTTGCTGTGCAGAAGCTTTTCAATAAGAGATCCCATTTGTTGATTGTACTAGTTCATGGGCAACTGAGGTTTTGTTCATAAAACCTTTTCCTACACCATTGTCTTCAAGAGTGCTACCTAATCTTTGTTCCAGCTGGTTCAGCGTTTCTGTTGTAATATTTAGATCTTTAATCCATTTTAATTTTAGTTTAGTGCATGGTGAGAGACATAGGTCTAGTTTTAATCTTTGGCAAGTTGAAACCAAATTTTTCTAGCACCATTTATTAAAGAGGCTATCTTTCCTCCAGTGAGGGTGTTTGGCTCCTTTACGGAAGATGAGGTGGCTGAGTGTGTGTGGAGTTGTTTCTGTATCTTCTAAGCTATTCCACTGGTCCTCAGGTCTGTTTCTTTGCCAGTATCATGCTGTTTTGATCACAGTAGCTTTGTAGTATAGTTTCAAATTGGGAGTTGTGATAACCTTTCCCATGTCTCTCTTGCCTAGAATTGCTTTTGCTATTCTGGGTCTCTTCTTGTTCCAAATGAAGTTTTGGATTGTTTTCTCAAGGACCACAAAGTATGCTGCTGGAATTTCAATTGGGAATCTATATAGCAGTTTTGGAAGTATGGCCATTTTCACTATGTTGGTTCTTCCTACCCAGGAGCAAGGGATGTCTTTCCATTTTCTGATGTCATCTTCAATCTATTTTCAGAGTGCTATAACTTTCAGAGAAGAGGTCTTTGACTTCTTTCGTTAGGTTGACACCTAGGTATTTCAGTTTTTTGAATGCTACTGTGAAAGGAATTGTTTGCCCTATTTCTCTCTCAGTGAGTCTGCTGTTCATTTAGAGGAAAGCTATTGATTTCTGTGTGTTGACCTTGTATCCAACTACTCTACTGAATTTGGTTATTAAGCGTGGAAGACTTTTGGTGAAGTTCTTGGGGTCTTCTATATATAATATCATGTTATCTGCAAATAATGATAATTTGATTTAATTTCCTATATTTATTCCTCTTATTTCTTTCTCTTGTCTAATTTCTGTGGCTAATGTTTCCAAAGCTATATTGAACAGGAGTGGTGATAGTGGACATCCTTGTCTTGTTCCTGATTTTAGTGTGAAGGATTTCAGTTATTGACCATTTAGTGTGATATTTGCTGTTGGCTTTTCATAGATGGCTTTTATCATATCGAGGTAGAGATGATCTATTCCAATTTTTGTAGAGTTTATTTTTTTATCATAAATGCATGTTGGATTTTGTCAAATGCTTTTTCTGCATCTATTGACGTGATCATAAGGTTATTTCCTTGGCTCTATTGATATGGTGTATTACACTTATTGATTTGCATATGCTGAACCATCCCTGCATCCCTGGGATGAATCCCACTTGGTCAGCTTGTTTGATCTTATTGATGATGTTCTGCATTGTATTTACCAGTATCTTATTAAGGATTTTTGCATCATGTTCATTAGTGAGATTGGCCTATGGTTCTCTTTCTCAGTTGGGTCTTTCTCTGCTTTGGGGTTCAAGGTGATATTTGCTTCCAGGAATAAATTCAGGAGTATTGCTTTCCTTTCAATTTCATTGAAGAGTTTAAACAGTAGTAGCAGGAATTCCTCTCTAAATGTCTGGTATTCAGCAGTGACTTCTACAAGGCTTTTCTTAGTTGGTAAGTTTGTAATTCCATTTTCAATTTCATTGGTTGATATTGGGTCATGTAGAATTTTTAAGTCATCTTCGTTCATCTTTGGTAATTCATATGTATATAGGAATCTGTCCATTTCTTCTCTATTTTCCATTTTATTGGCATATAGGTTCTCAAACTAGGTATTGAGATCCACTGGATTTCTGCTGGGTTCACTGTAATTTCCCCCTTTTCATTCCTAATTGCAAGGATTTGGGCCTTTTCTTTCCACTTTTTGATAAGGTTGGCTAAGGGTTTGTCGACTTTGTTTATTCTTTCAAAGAACCAACTCTTGGTTTTATTTTTTTTTGTTGTTGTTGTTCTCTTAGTCTCCATTGCATTGAGTTCTGCACTGATCTTTATAATTTCCTCCCTTGAATGACCTTTGGGTTTGTCCTGCTCTTCTTTTTCTAGAAGCTTGAGGTTCAGCATCAAGTTTTTTGTTTTGTTTTGTTTTTTTGGTACCAGGGATTGAACTTGGGACCTTGCGCTTGCAAGGCAGGCGCTGAAACCACTGAGGTAAAACCCCGGCCCTCCCAGTTTTTTTCTTAGGTGATTTGTGTTTTGATTCCGATCTCTGTCTAGTTCTGTCTTTTTCATTTTCCCGATCTTTTTCTTTTTTATCCTTTTCTCGCTTGGCATCTGATTCTGGAGAGTCCTATGTAAATAAAAAATATATGTTACCTTTTTTTTTTGGTAGTATTAGGGACTGAACCCAGTACCCCTGCAATGAACTACATCCTTATCCCTTTTTCATTCTGAAACAGGATCTCCCTAACTTATCCACACTGAACTCGAACTTGTGGTCCTCCAGTCTTAGCCTCTCAAATGCTAGAATTATAGGATCTGATAAAAATAACCATTCTATTTTTAAAAAAATTCTTATATAAGAAATATTTAAGAACATTCACATATAATAGGTTATTATGTTCCTACAGTGGTGAAATATAATTTAAATTGTTAATTTCAAAGATTTGATAAATGACCCCATTATTCACAGGAGACAGCCAGTCTTTGCCATGAGAAGGATGACATTGTCATAGGATAAAACACCACTAATAGAGACTAACATTTCAGATAAGTCTTATCTATTATGTAAATGCAAACAGATACTGGTTTTTGATGGTGCTAGGGATCAAGGCTTCAAGCATGCTAAGTATGCACTTTATCACAGAGCTACACCACCAGCTTAGATATTACATTTTTTACCAACCCAACATAGTATTAATTTATTTAGATATTTATAGAGTTCTGCTGTTAGTGTAATCAAATATGAGGTTGACCACTGTGTAATAAAATTCTTTCCTCAAAATTACTGAGAAATCTAAATGGTTCTTAATTAGATATGTACAAATTTATGTAAACAGCATAAAAAGAATGACAATTCAAATTTGTGGTTCCCAGTAACAGCTCTCAGAAAGACACACCTCTTTTTCTTCAAGATTAATTTAAAAAACCAGAGCAGGAATCCTAACACCAGTATTATGTATTTGCTCAAAGCTTATCAAATCATTTTAATGGAAGACTGAAGTGAAGCACAACTACAGAACAGTAACACTTCGGTTCACAAATACTTCTGTTTGCAAACAATCTGGTTCACAAACAAAAGCATTTGGCACAATTTTGCTTCTGTTTGCCAACTCCACATCAGTGACAAACAAGACCACTGCCATCCTCCCTACACAAACAGAAATGTAGCCATTTTCTCCAAAAATCCCTTCAAATGTTGGTACTACATGGGATTAGATTAGGAGAAAGTTCTTTAGCCATTGAGGAAACCAATGGCAAAAGTATGGGTGAAGTGTAAAAATCAGAATTGTGCTTACAGATTTATGTCTCCTCTTCTTGCTTTTCTTCTTATGCTTTTTTGATTTTTTTATAACTTCTCTCTGAGGAATATAAAAAACAGGTGTCAATTTAAGAAATCAAACTGCCAATGATTTTAATAAAGTATTAATACAAATGCTCACCAGATTCAGCACTAGAAGAATGTTCTGAAGCAGAACGGGACTCTGATCGCTGTCTTTTTTTCTTTGAATGGCTGTCTTCATCATCTGAAACTGACCCCTAAATAATACAAATAATATAATTCATAATAATGCTAATGACAGTTTTAGTATATTTATGGCACCATCTAATAAACTTCCTTACCAATTGAGAGCGGGAATGCTTTCTATGATGTTTCTTAGATTTCTTAGAATGTTTCTCATTCTTTGAATGATGATGCTGATACTCATGCTACAGGGCCAAAAGAAAGAAAATTTCAAGAATTTACATTTGCTTTGCATAGTCAACAGAATGTTTTCTTTGTGGTACTGGGGGCTGGACTCAGGGACTTCTCAACAAGCCGTATCACCTCCTGTTCCCCTACCCCTTTTTTTCAATTTTGAGATTAAGTTGCTAAGTTGGTCAGGCTGAGCTCAAACTTGTAAGCCTCTTGCCTCAACCTCCCATAGTGCTGAGAGTGCTGAGACACAGGCCCGTACCACCAGGTCTGCCTTATTAGCCTTTCTTTATGCTACTACCTTCAGCTTCATTTACTGCATCATAAATTTATCCCACACATCATTAAGAATCTAGTTGGAGATTCTTAAATTAGGGAGAAATAGTTAAGATACTTCGTAGAGTGGAGCATCTCAAAATTCAAGATACATTCTACTGCTTTGGAATCTGGTAAAATGAATGCTGCGGTGTGAGACTGATGCTCTACTGAGGTCCTGCATACTTAAGAAGCTCCTAGGTAATACAGGTACTGCTGGTGTGATTTACATTTAGAGTACAAAAGAATAAGCCAGAGTACCAAACAGGCGGCTGTCTACGGAGCACACGACAACAGAGAAAACTGTTAACATTACTATTAAGATATAGTGAGTAAGGGGCGGGGGATTTAGCTCAGTGGTGCCACCGCCTGGCTCACAAGCTCAAGGTCCTGAGTTGAATTCCAGATACCAAAAAAGAAAAAGAAAAAAAAAAAGTAAGCAATTAAGTGACCTTTAGGCCCAATTACCAAAACAAAACTGTAGCATTAAATACATACTATCTTTTAGCTTGTCATGAAGTAATAGCTTGGCTAACAGCATAGGAAATTTGTTTAAAAGCACTGACTCTGGAGTCAAACAGCCTGGGTTGCAATCCCTTCCCTGCAAATTACTTCACTTCTTTGGCTTAGTTTGCTCACCTGTAACTTCGTACACTTGTTATGAAGATTTAGTTCATACATATAATCTAGGTAAAACAATTAGAACATGACCTAGTTCATATAAACATTAAATATAATGCTGTTACTCAACTAATGAAGCGACTTGAAATTTTTATTTTTTTCATTATGAATGTTAACAAAAACTATCCTATTATTTTTCAGAAATCTCTTGGGTTTTCTTTTCTTTTTTTGAGACAGGCTCTTGCTATGTAGCCCAACCTGGCCTTGAACTCGTGGTGATCCTCCTGCTTCAGCCTCCCGCATCCTAGGATTACAGGTATGCACCACCATGCCTGGCCCCTTGGTTTTCTATACATGCAGTGTAGTATATCTGAAGCATGCATAAAAATCTGTTTTCTATTTGTTTTATAAGAAAATGTTAAGGTTTCCTCAGATTACTGGTCAATTTGTAAGGTGGACAATTTGCTGAATTTCTAAAACCATGAAACAAAAATTAATTTCTACCCATTAGCCTTAGTATTTCTATGCACATGTATAGCTCATTCCACTTTTAACAGTTTCTACAGAAAGAAAACACTCCCTTAAACATGCAACCTAACTACATTTGTACAAAAGCAGTGAATATTCCCAATACTTTGATCATTTTATTGTTTTTGTATATACTGTAATATTTCAGTAAGTTATAAAAAAAATTAAAATTACCTCAAGGACATGCATAAAATCTTTAAATATTCTTTTTCTTTCAGACTCTAGAGTTATGTCCTCAAATGCTGGCTCTTTTACAAATCTCTCCCAGATCTGAAAAATTCAGATTTGGAATACATGAATACTAAGAAAAGTATACCAATGTCTAAAAGAAATCATAGGAGGTGAAGATTATGATAAAGCCATTCCCTGAAAGTATATTATTTCTTGGTTCAAAAGTCCCAACCACTTTCAACAAATATTTCTAAATGCAGTTATTTTCAGTACAATATATATATATATATATGATACATTTTACAAATAACTTTAGCTTTTATGTGGCTTTAAATAAACAAGGATTAAAAATATTTTCATTTTCAACTGTAAAAAAATGATTTATAGGGAAAATTTGCAAGTATACGTACATCTTCCCAGACAGCACCCAATTCTATTGGAGGAGCAGCTTGTTTCAACATGCTCTTAAATGCAGATTCTTTTCATTTCATTTTCCGATCCTCTTCTTTTTCTCTTTCATGTTCACGGGCTTCTGCCTTTTCCAGTAGCTATTAAAAAATTACATTTAATTGGTTACAAAATGTAACTCCTGTTATTGAAATAATTCATTGTTCTCATATCATTTAAAAGGGCTAACATCTATACCAGTTAATGTATGCAAAGAAAGCTTAACACAGTACAGCATCTAAATACATTAAATTTTTAGCTTATCTAAAGTACTATCCACTACTCTATCAGTCCTATTTCTATTCCTTAGTCCCAATAACCCTTCATGTAAGCAACTCTTAGCTGAATAAAATGAAAACTGTACTACTGAAGTAGTTATTTATAAGTTAAAATGTTAACTTACACTATTGGAAGCCAACTTGGTATTTCCAGCATCCAAGATAGTTGATCTTTTAATTGAACTAATTATTGCCACAAAATCTTCAAATGTAGTATTTACTTCAACTACAAATCCTTTATCCTAAAACCCAGAAATCCTTTTACATTTAATACACATATCCAAGCAATAAAGTTATACTATAGGCTAACAAGAACAAGTATTTGTTTACCTTTAGAATGTCTTTTATTATTTTCTTTTTCATCATGATAATGTGCTTTAAGATCCTCAACATAAAACTTGAAAAGATCAAGTGCAGTTGATCCTAATGAAAAAACTAAAGAAGTCAAAAGCTAGCTCTAACCAAAGAGCTGCAATTACTTTTTTTGTTTATAAAACAAAAATAAAATAAAGCACCCTTTCTCCACCACCACAACCACCTTCCCCTAGGCCCATTCCAACTACCAGAATAAGTTTGGAAAGAAAATAATCTCACCAGGCTGACCAAGCATATTAGTGAATCTAATGTCAGAACTAATGGTTGGATACAATTTCATCCAAGATGACATAGAATGTAGTTGTCCATGTTCATGCAGTTCATCTAAAAATATCTGGGAGAGGGGTAGGAAAGCAATCACATATGAAGTCATCTCTAGTACATAAAGATAAGCGTAACATGAAAACAAGTTAAAAACTTAGCAGTATTTCAAACTCTTACACCAATGTTATTCCAAACATGTTTAGATGCAAGTATTTCCTCTGATGAAAGTAACTGCATTTGGATTACAAAAAATTTTCAGAGAAAAGAACTGTTCATTAACTTTCTAGGCTTCAGTTTCCCATCCTTCAAAATAGAACATAATTTCAAGTTTAAAAAAATAAATTTCTTAAATCATAACTCTAAAGGATGAATACTTATTATTTCCTTAAAATACATTTTTTCTTTTCAAATAGCGTCTAGCGTATCCCAGGTATTTTTATTTATCTTTTTAAACAAATACGGGTTTCTAAAAGAATGTACTATTTTCCCAAAGTAGTTTAGAGAGCTAGGATTCAAACCTGTACCTTATTTCTTTTTCTTCACATTATCAGTATACCCAAAATCTAAATCTTAAAGTTTGCTTATTCTACCCACCATTTCTCACTTTCAGTGCAACTTGAGACCTTAGTGCTTAATTCCTATAGTTCCTGCTTCCCCAATCCATAGTGTTTAACACTATAAACAAATGCATATAAGAAAATTATGACCTTAAATTCTATTCCCACAATTCCTATATACCTGCACTGTTCAATATGGTAGCTACTGATTAAATGTAGTGTATAAGGACACAAATTATGCTAAGTGTGAACTATGCTGTGCTATAAATATAAATAGTGATTTTTAAGATTTAGTACCAAAAGAAAAAAATGAATTTCTAAAAATACTGACATGGTAAAATGATAACACTTTGGATATAATGGGTTAAATGGATTACAAAAATTAAAAACTAGTTGAATAAAAATTGCATATATAGCATATATATTTTTATTAGATAGAGCTGCCTTAACTAAGGCATTACTCAACTCCTCTTCACACAAGAATATGTGTATCCATATAGCTTTACCACTCAGAAATTTTCTCAAACTCAAATCTATCCTTTGTTCCTATCCTTCAACAAAAATAGAATCCTGCCTTAACCCACTCTAGTTGGCCACCTAGGTTCTTTACCTGCTAACTCCCTCTTAGAAACCATCTTCAGGGTTATTCTACAGGATATTAAAATCTACTCCATTCTATAATATGTAATTTTCTAGGTTTGCTAGGCTTTGTTTCAGTTCCAGGTTATTGAGAATTTACTAAAATCATAGAATTGTGACACTAAATCCGTTTCAACAGTGAACCTCTTAACCTGAAAGTCAGAATTATCTGAAGACTTTTTTTCCTTGAGCAATATGGGTTGAAACTCAAGATGTCTGTACTTTCGCTTTTTTAAAAAAATCACTGGATAACTAACATGAATTGAGGTTTAAAAAGAGACAAAATTTTAGGGTTCTTATTCTTTTCCACTTATTAATTTCATTTTTTTGTAAGAAAAGGCTAGTTTTCTACATTACGGAGAACAAGTTACTTCATAGATGGCTGAGCCTGGTCCTCTTTAGCTTAGAGGAAGAGTTCTCAACCTTGGCACTACTGACATCCTAGGTAATCTAATTTTCTGTGTTATTTTCTTTTTCTGTGGGGAGAGGGGGTAATAATGGTGGTATACACTCTACAATGTTCACCATCATCTCTGATCTATATACTACATGCCAAGAGCAACTTTCCATCAAACAGTGACAATAAAATTTTTCCTCACTGAGCAGTTGCCTTAAAGCTTTTCTTCCTTTTCCTTCTTTTTGTTCACCATATAAGTATTCATATATGTGCTTGAATTCAAGCCTTCAAATATTTTGAATAATTGGAGATACCCTCATCTTTCAATTCTTAGTACATGGATTCTTAGGCTCAAGTTCCAAAATTTGTTTCAGTAGTTCTGGTGTGAGGTCTGAGAATTTGCATTTTGATAACTTCCCAGCAATATGGGTTGCAATGTAAGTACATCTGGAGACAGTGCTTTGAGAGATGCTGTTCTATCTTAAAACTTCATCTTGGCTTCAGAAAAAAACACACATTTCCCTGGTTCTCATTAAATCTCTGGATCACTTCTTTCCACAGGTGACATGAATTCAGACTAAAAACCATCCACCACAGTTTGTCATGGATGTGACAAATATTTATTATTACTTGATTAGCCAATGAGTACTCAATGAAAAGATAGTGATCATAACTACTATTACAGAACACTTTTTTCCAATCATGCCTTTTTTTTTTGGTACCGGGAATTGAACTCAGGGCCACGTACTTGCCAGGCAAGCATTGCACTGCTAAACTACATCCCCAACCCCATGACCACTTCTTGTAAGTGCCAGTTTTCTGTTTTAATTCATTTTACTGAAATTTTAAAGATACCTCATAGTCTCTCATAATACTTTGTAATCTCTACCTGACAGCCTACATTATATTCTCATGTTTCCTGTTACCTACATCGTCTTTCTAAAAAACTTTTGTCGTCTCATTATTTTTCTTACATGTCCATTTTAAACCACTGCAAACATTAAACCTTTACTTAAAGAACTATCCTTGCAATTTTTTCTAGGCTAAAATGTGACCACGGGGGAACAGAATATCCCCAACTATGCTGTCAAGACTAAAGTAACAGGGCACTGGTTCTCAAACTGTGGCCCATCACTATTAAATGCAAAATTTCAGACCCTATCCCAGATCCTCTAAATCATATTCTTGGGGCAAGGCTCAGGAAACTGGTTTAAAAAATCTTCCAAAAGATTATGTTGAAAAACACTAAGATAAAGAATTCTCTGAGAATAGCAAGTTTTCATGGAATAATAACTGAAATCAAGCTATTGGCTATAGCATTAATACCCTTTGGTATGGTGGGAGGTTTTTCTTAAAATCATGACAGGTGATTTTGATACACACTAAGTTTTGAGAACTCTAGAGGATGACAATATCTCTTCCATTGACCAAAAAGGGTGATTATTTTAAGAAACAAGCTTATTTAAGCCACTGTAACTTAGTATTTGCCCTAATGATTAATAAAAGGGCCTACACACAAGACTACACGGATTAAAATCCTACCTATACTAAATACTTGTAGAATTTAGGCATGTTACTTCACCTGTTCAAGTCCATTTCTATTTCCTTACCTATTTAACTGGATACAACAAATACAGTACCTACTTTTAATGAGATAAAGATGCCATTGAAAACTGTCATTATAAATATAAAATCTGTAAGTTGAAATTATAATTATTATAGAAATGGGTAATGTGGTGAGATATGAAATATAAAAATGTATTGCTCTATGATATTCTCCATTACTGAGTGAATAAAATTGATATTTAGAGATGAAAATGAGCAAGTAGCTAAAGGGCATGTAATCCCAGCTCCCGTGTACAGTGATTAAGAGATTATAACTCATTGCCAAAAATATACCAGCTTATTTCCTATGTTCTCTGGAAACTATACATCAACTACTACTAATGATCATCACATATATCTTTTTTTTAGTCATCCCTCATGCTATTTATTTTTCTCAATTGAAATCTTACCATATATCAATGCTGATTTTAACAACTACAATATGTTCCTTTATCTGAAATGACTTTTTTTTTTTTTTGGTACCAGGGATCAAACTCGGGTCCTTGCGCTTGCAAGGCAGGCAGTGAAACCACTGAGCTAAATCCCGGGCCCCTGAAAT
>NW_004624777.1:6039084-6053263 GCF_000247695.1 Heterocephalus glaber
TCCCCTTTGCCCCTTTTCTTCCTATTTCACATTACCTATTATACATTTAGTCCTTATTTACACTTTCAGTTTCTCACACCATAGAAACTATTTGGTATTTATTCATGTGTGTCCTATTTATTTCACTTAAGAGTATTGCCTCAATGCAGATGCAGATTTTTGTACATGAGTAAATGAATAAATGTAGATTGTTATACATGAAAAAATAAGACATCCCCTGAAAATAAGTCCTATCATGTCTTTTGAAGCAAAAATTAATATATGATTCAGTCTTATTCTCAGGGAAATATGGCATCCTAAACATGCATATGAGAAGGATGCTCAGCCAATCTACTAGACATAATATCACATATATAAACGATCAAATAAAAAGCACAATATGATTCAAAAGAGTACCAATTCTATACAATTCTATATACTAATACAATGATGTATAGGATTTTTAAGGAGAAAAAGTTAAACCTCTGTTAATACAAAATATGCAAAGAAGACCTGACTACCATATCCCCCGAAGAAATGTCTTAATATATACTATTAACACAAGCAGGAACAAAACTACCCAAAAAACTTCATATGCTTTTTCCAATACGTACACATCATAACACATTTACTCTAAGAGAGGACCTTCTAGGGAGGGTAGGTGGGTAGAAATATGAAGCAGAAAAGTTAAGAGGGTCCTGATAGAGCAACGATAATGACCACAATCTGAAGTGTAAGTCAAATTTGCACTGTAATCAAAAGAAAATAAAACAACAGAGTGTTTTCAATCAAATTCAGTGTTTCAGTCTGAGAAGGTTTAATAGAAATGTATATAAATGTTTGCTTGTTTTTTGTTTTTGGTACCGGGGATCAGAACTCAGGACCTTGCGCTTGTGAGGCAGGCACTGGAACCACTGAACTAAATCCCCGGCCTCTAAGGATACAGTTTAGATTTTTTTTTTTATGGTACCGGGGATTGAACTCGGGACCTTACACTTGCGAGGCATGTGGCGGCATCACTGAACTAAATCCCCAGCCCCAGAAATGTATATAAATGTTAATTCTCCCAAAATTCAAATAAATATAATCTTAGGTTTTAAAAAAATCAATTTCGTTGAGTATGTGTATTTAATTTTCTTAGAAGAATTTAGGAGAGATTTTGTTACTAACTGAAAATAGCTAAGAAAACAATTTAAAAACCATGAAAACTTGCCTTATTAAACAAATACTAAAGGCATCCTATAAGAAGAAAGCATAACACTGGATTAGAAATACACAAATAGAAACAGCTAGTGAAGTAGAAAAACTTGGAACTAGATGCCCGAATATATGAGAATCTAATATATGAAAAAAAAAATTTCAATTAAAGGAGACAGATAACTAACACAAATGGCTATCTTATGGACAATTCATACGAATCAAAAGCTTAAATAGTAAAAAATAAAGCAAGAACACACACGAAACTGAGTGATGTAAGGGATGGGTGAACCTTTATAAAAAGTTCAAGATATTCAGAAACTAGTATTTCCGTGACAAGTGCTGTGAAAAGGTGTTATCAACAAATGACAGACCAAGAAAATTATCCAAAAGTCCTAATTAAGAGCATCTGTAACATTTAAAGAACTGGTAACAAAACAATGTAATAGTTAAATAAATTATATCTATATCAAAGGATACTTTATGATATCATCTAAATGATTATATCTGGGAGGTGACCCACACAGATTTTCTTTTGAGACAGGGTTTCGCTATGTAAACTTAGGCTACCCTTGAACTTGTGGAGATCCTGCCTCAGCCTCCAGAGTACTGAGATTTCAGGAGTGTGCCACAACACTTGGCCCACACAGATTTTTGACAAGTAAACTTTTAAATGGGAAAAATAAGTTATGGTTCCCTTATTCAGAGTAAATTTTACTGTCTTCTAACTTATATGTGCTTTGTTTTCCTCCTAGTGAACCTATGTTATTTAAACAATCAGGAAAAACAGGAATATATATCTTTTTACAAAGATAAAAGCAGGTCCTTTAATGAAAGAATACAGGGGCGGACATTTAACTTTTATAGCAAAAGATATAAACATTTTAACAAACATTAAATAAGGTTCTCAAAAGTTTTCCCCTAAGATGTAAAATACTAATATATTTGCAGTCAATTCAAAGCTTTCTATATTTGTTCATCCATAACTGTGGGATTGGGCTGGGTGTGTAACTCAAAGGAACAGTGGTTGCTTACCATGAATAAGGAAGGCCCTGGGTTCAATCCCCAAAAATGACAACAAAACAAAACAAAACAAGCAACACCAAAAAATAAAACTGTGGAATAAGCTACTTTTTAGTACTGTTGTTATGGTTAAACAAGTAAATATAAATTCTTCCTTTGGTTATTTTTTATGGAATAGCAAAAAATGAAAATCTTCAAGGCTGATACTAACAAGAATAAAATAACCATCTTCAGTGGGGGCCCCAAGCTTAACATTATTTTCCCTAAAATATGGAAAACAGAAAAATGTTTAAAAGAATACTGTATACAGAAGCATTAGCAAAAGGTACAAGACTACTACTACCTTAAAAAAAAATGTCTGGACTCCACATGTAGAAACGTATTTTGAAATTATTGTTCCCTAATCCATATAGCAAAACAACTATTTATATAGCAATTATACTATATTAGGCATTAAAGTAATCTAGAGATGATTTAAAATATATTTGAGGATATGCGTTGTTATATGCAAATACTATGTCATTTAATATAAGGCACTTGAGCATTCAAAGATTTTGGTATCCACTTGGGGTCCTAGAACCAATTTCCTAAAGATTCAAAAGGACAGTACCAAAGTCTACAGATTCACAGTAATAAACAAGAGTAAATAACTTTTTCTATGTAAAAAAATACTTTCTTATGTAATACTTAACTGAAAATTATGATTAATAATTATTGTGTATCTACATATACTACATTTGTTCTAATTCAAAGGATTATAAAGAATCCTTCTAATTCAAAGAAGGGAATTCATAACTGACACATTTGATTGCTATGGTTTGCGTCTGATTTCTCCTCACTAAGCTGGGTCCCCAATGTGGCAATGTTTGGGAGGAGTGCCTGTAAACTGTGACTATGAGGAATGAATGCATTTTTCCTAGGAAGCACATTCTTACTCTCATGGAACTAAATTGGAACTCAAGAGTGAGTTTATTAGAAAGCGATTCCACCTTTCCTGGGTTCACCTCTTTCTTCCTCTCTCACCATATGATTTCTTCCACACACACACCACATACTGTCCTTGCATGTATTCTCCTTATGTGATGCTTTCTTCCACACTGTGAAGTAGCCAGGTGGCCCTTGCCCGAGGTTTACAGATGAAGTGGCCCAATCTTAGGACTTCTCAGTCTCCAAAATTGGGATCTATAGAAACCTCTTTTCTTTGTAAAGTAACCAGCCCAGTATTTTGTTATAGCCACACAAACACAATTTATCTTGTAAGTTCCATCAAAATTAATTTTAAAATAAACCAAACAATTATTCAATTTTGGGATTAGAAACTATAGATTAATTCAGCAGATTATGTTTAGAACAGAAATAAGGGTCAATAGGTTAGAGTGAAATACACCTATTACAAAAGTTAAAACAGTACTTACTGTGCCAGATGCTGTACCTAAAAGACAAAAAAGATAAAATATTTACACAGTGATAAATCATGCTCTCCTTTCATAACAGTTTTAACATTAATTCGTATCATTTCTTCCTCCTTATCCTTACTAATATTGTGGAACTTTTCCATCTGAATTGTGTTCCTGGTTCTCTTTCCCACAAATGAACATCTATAGGGCAAAGCATTTTCGTAACTTGCATTTTCAATCTGCGAACTCACTTGGAGCCATCTTAAGAAGTATACATCTTTAGTTTCTCTTCTTGCTATTATAGGTTCCTATCTCACCTAATTCTTCTTTCTTTGCTATATATATTACAAAAGCATAATAATGCCTCTGACCTATAATCCTATGCATTAGATTTCTGGAAACTTCAACTATCTCAAGTTCTGAACCTGTGCTGTACAAGCAACAGCCATTAGCCACAACACATTCCTGTTTAAATTAAAATTTAAACTGAGATTAAGTAAACGTTTTAGCAAAATTGGTTTAACCGCCTTAGCCACATTTCAAATACTCATTACATGTGTCTATTTGCTACTGCATTTGACAGTCCACTGTACAGAAAATTCCCATCATTGCAGCAAGTTCTATTAGATGGTGTTATTCTGTATTAATGCGGAATGTTCTTTAAGACGGAAGGTATTTTGAAATGTATTAGTGAAAATAATCTCTAACCTTAGAACTAGTTAATTTAAAATTGTACATAACAATTAGCAATAACCATACCTCACAGGCTATGATACACTGTGGAGAGCTAAAACTACATAACGACAAAGATTGTAAAATAAAACAAAGAACACTCAAAAAAAGCTACTATGGATATCAATAGTACAAACAAAACTGTAAAAGTAATTAAAAATAAACTTTAATGTTATTTTCCAGGATTAGGTAATAGTACCCAAGTCTAGATATCTTAGAGATTTTAGAAACTGTATTACTTCAGAACATTTTAATGTAAATAATGAAATCTGTGAAATATTTTTAAAAGATCAATTTGTAGAAAAGCAAATGTGTATCTTAAACATGTTGCAACCAGTAACACTTAAAACAAAACAAGGTTTTTTTGTTTTTGGACTCTGGGCTTGGGAGGCAGGCACGGTGCCACTGAACTAAATCCTCTACCCAAACCAAAGTTTTGATATACTCAT
Organism: Heterocephalus glaber; assembly: GCF_000247695.1. The sequence continues at coordinate 6,043,862 of NW_004624777.1, forward strand.
GGAATAAAGTTCAGCAGCTAGAATTTTAATTTACATGGAAAACTCCTTATTCATAAATAACTGAAGCATTACTTTTACATATAAAAGTCTCACTAGTCAAAGTGAACAGATATTGGTAACAGGGGAAAAAAAGAAGATAGGACTTACAAGTGCCAATACTACAAGGGCCAATGAGGTAACATAAAAATGACTATTGGGCCGGGGATTTAGCTCAGTGGTTCCACTGCCTGCCTCGCAAGCACAAGGACCTAAGTTTGATCCCCGGTACCAAAAAAAACCCAAAAAACTAAGACTATCATGTAGATCACAACCCCAAGGATAGAGAACACTCCATATCTATTGTATGCAGCTGCTGCTGCCCTACTCCCATGTTTGCTGAGTAAAACTACAGAATAAGAGTTCATTTATTCTACAAATATTTTGAGTACCTACTATGTTGACAAGTCTAGTGTTAAAATACTGAACTTCAGATCATCTAACATTTCAACATAAATTCTATCTTTAAGTAAAATCTAGACTTTACATGTTTACAATAATTATAAAACTTAAAATCATTCTGGGAATTAAAACTTGTTTGCACAATAAATTTGGTCCAGAACTTCTGACCTAAATCTATGGTAATTTCTTAAGAATTCAACTGTAAATGCTTATGCCTGTTTCCCACTGCCAAAAAATGAAAAGACAGGAGGAACTGATCATAAAGTCCAAGAGACACTGCTTTTATTTCTCATTATAATATAGCTATAACTCTCCAAATGAAATCTACCAACATAGTATACATACCTGCTGCCACATCCATACTATTTACCCCTGGCTGTAAGAAGAAAATTGAAATTATTAATATCTACCTCATTAAAAAAATATATATAGGGGCCAGGGATTTAGCTCAGTGGTGTTGCCTCCTGCTGTGCAAGTGCAAGGACCCGAGTTCGATCCCCAGTACTAAAAAAAAAAGTATATGTATAATATATATATATATATATATATATTATACATATACTGGTTTTTTTGTTGTTTTTTTTTGGTACCAGCGATCGAACTCCGGACCTGGCACTTGAGAGGCAGGCAGCAGAACTACTGAGCTAATGCCTGGCCCCCTAAACTATATTTTTATGTTACTAATAAAGCACAGAGAGGGCTGGGGATTTAGCTCAGTGGTTCCACCGCCTGCCTCACAAGCGCCAGGTCCCGAGTTTGATCCCCTGTACCAAAACAAACAAACAAATAAAGCATAGAGAATCAGTCCCTTCCTTCCATGTATAATCCTTAAACTACTGACTCAAACACTCTCTATAAAAGCTTTAGTGGTTCTCATTCTTTGAGCTTGCTATAAGCACTTTGGTCTGTTATATGGTCATTAGGTATACACTTTTACTTAGAATTCTGAAACCCACAAAGCTCTTCAAACCAAGTTTTGCATGGCAACAAAGCTCATTATTGTAGCAAAACCTATTATGAATGAAATCAAACTGTTTACACTCTTTATCCCACCTCAGAGTATCTGTAAGTTTTACTACAGAAATATTAATACGTTAGAAACTAAAGGGCACTGCCCCAGACCCCACAGGAAATTTTTACATAACATATAGTATTGTAAATGTTACTTTCCGATTATCAGGATTTAAAAATATATATATACGCCTTAAGAATTTTGTATAAAACATTGCAAACTTACCACCCTAAGAGAGTATGTGATACCTGTTCAATAAAACCACTAGGTTATCAGGAAATAAAGAAGTTAAACTAATTTGAAAATTGTAGTAATTGATATAGTATCAACTATGCATTGTTACCCAACTGTGGCAGAAAGTCTGTTTAAATATTTTCAGCTGAAGTTTCAATGAAATTTGGACTGCAAATCAAATCTTCTGAATTGTAAATCTAGCATTAAATTACATTTTATCAATTTGTAATTAGCACTCATTAAACATTTAATCTTTAATACTGGGGAAAATGTAAATACCTATCATTTCAACTTACACAAACTAAATCCAAAAGTCCACTGTTATTCTCATATTGCATTACAATTCCCCAGAGCCACTTACAAGGCTAACATGACTGTCTATAAAGTATATGTATCATTTTATATATAAAAGTAATCAATCAAAACATCACAGAAAATAGTTGTTTTCACAAGATTACCGGTAAGGCAGGTTGCATGGAAGCCTGAGACATATGAGACATCATCATCCCAGGCATTACTGAAGACATCATTCCAGGCATCTAAAAAAGAAGTAAAAACAGATTACTATATAAGACCAGAGCACTTAATATAACTTTAAACTCTGTATAACTTAATAAAATCCACTGAAACTACATTGTGTGCATAGTATGCTTAGTAAGTGCTTGTTGAATGAAGTACTCTATCAGTGATCTATTTTAATGCTCATTTTATAGTGTGTATGTATAGAGAAAATTACCTTTAACAAGTAAATATAAAAGTATCAACTATTATTTCTAGCCTAAACTTAAGAATATTAATTTCACTTCAGTTTAAGTGAACATGAAGTATTTTTTCCCTTTTTGGAGGAAGAAAATCTAATAAAAGTTTTTCAGTATTGCTCTACTTTGATTTTTAGTACCCGTATTAAATAAAATATATAATAAACTGGTTCTTTTCAAAATCCTAGATCAAAAGTGCTTAAAATCTAAACAGGTGACTTAAAAAATATATAAGAAAACAAATGTTTTAATAATGAACCATCTGTCCACTCTCTTGTATAGGAAACTTTCAGCACATACATAAATTCTTAAAGATAACAGTGACAGCTCAGTTTATGAACATAATTTGTTCCATGATTTTGGAAAAGATGTCTCTGTGAGGGAAAAGATGGCTGCCGTCATGTTTGTCACCAGATGTAGAGTCTGCAAACAAAAGCATTCTTGAACCAAGGTACCACTGTATTTGAGAGTTCAATCTAGTTTATAAATGACCACCATTCAACTCTACTAATTGATCTTCTCTACATGAGTTAAAATCATGAAAATTAATTCAGGTTCTAAATGATATGACCCAATGTTGAATGACATTAGTTTAATGCCACATTACAATTTAGACTTTAATAGGAATATCAAAAGGATCTAAGGAATCCAAGAAGGGGACAAATTTACCTATGATAACCAAAGGTATTGGAACAAGGCAATCAGTTATTCAAATTTCAAATTAAACAATACAAGAAATAGGAACATAAAAGCAAAAGCACATTGATCAATAGAAACAAATTAAAGCTTGACAAAAACAATCATACTGAATAACTTGTCAAAGTCAATTCACAAACCCAAATGAGGCTAATGTATTCAGCAAAATGAATTAGCATGAAATTAATGGATTAAAAAACAATCAATTGAAGCCGGGTATTGTAACACATGCCTGTAATCTCAGCACTTGGGAGGCTGAGGCAGGATAACCACTAGAAGTTCAAGGCCAGCCTGGGCAAGTGAGTTCAAGACCAGCCTGAAGCACATAGCAAGCTCCTGTCCCAGCTGCACACCCCCCCCATCAAAACACAAAACAAAACAAAAAAACTCAATCAATTGTTTAAACATCATCAAACAACTTTTTGATAGAAACTGTGAATTGTGAATAGAATGTGGTGGCCTACCTGGAATATATGACCCCCCCCGCAAAAAAAAAGGGCACACAGGATTCAGCACTGACAAGTCTCCATAACAAGACTGAGATTAGAGAAATAACATTTATCCCAATGAAAAAGAATCAGGCCTGCTCCTAGCCCAGTACTTGCAAACCTTTTAGAGCTTTCAATGATACAAACAGCCGGCTGTGCCACACATGCCATAGGTTTGCAGCCACTATTGGCCCATGTACCCTCCAAACAAATAAATCCTCACAATTTCACATTAGGTTAAGGCAAAGCAAATCGAATCTGGACTTGTTATATGGGGAAAGCAATACAGAAGCATGGTGGACAACAGAAACCAACTGTTTCACAATGGCTTACATTTAAAATCCAAAGTACTACATCCTAAAGAATTCTAAGTTAATTTCAGAAATGAAAGTTTTAAAACCTAAGAGAAAAAAAAAGTAACTTTTCTCTGAAGAATGAAAAGGCATATTAAACAGCAGGGTAAAACAAAAACAAAACAAAACAAAACAACCTCCATGATGCAACATGCTACCAGTACTCTGAGCAAGAGAACCTAAGTTCTAGTGGAAATTTTCTCACTTTATAACAGATCAAATCTCATTTAAAAAATCAGCCACAAAACCCCTACATATAACAAGTTTATCAAACCAGGCCAATGAGACATTAAATGATTGAACATGCAGACTTTGAGAAAGTTGTCTCTTTCGTTGTCTTTCCCACAGCTCAAACTTTAAAACATCTTAAAAATTTTCCTCTACAGTGGAATTCATGGTATTGGTTATACAATGAGTTAACAGCAAGTGAAAAGCTATACTCTCCCTCAGTAATCCCTATAAATTTTGGAAGGTGGAGACTTATTAAGCTTGTTTTATGTGGCAAACTTATGTACGAAATTCTTAAAATATGCACCACCAAATATTCTAAAAGTAAATAGGTCATTAATAACAACGTTTAATCAAAACTGAGATGTTATGAACATGAAACCAGGAAACAAAAACATCAATATGCAAAATACTCTATCTCGTATAAAAATTGTACAAAATGACAAATTTAGACTGCCTGTAGAGGTTTGAGCATCACAGAAAGTGTAGTTTCCCAAAGCCTGAAAAATCTACTTTGTGGAACTACTGTAATAATTTCCTTGTATTTGCTCTAGGATACACAAAACATGGGGTTACATTTTACAGTCTTTGTCTTTGAAGTGGAATTCTTTCAGACAACTTGGGCTTACTTATACCAGTCGCCTGACAACACCAACAATTTTACACTGTTAAAATCTTTAAAGTTACCTATTCCTTTTTATATTAACACCACAGTAGTAATGGAATCTAGGCTATAAGCTCATGAGAGGAGCTGGTTTGTGGTTTAAATCCTCTAAGTGATTTGTCCTTCCCTCTTTCCAATAACCAAAGTTGATGTTCAAGTTACTCTGTTGTCCCTTTTTGCTTGGTAGGCATACCTTCTTACTTCACATGAAGAGTATAGAGCTTTTAGATATTTCAATATACCCTGTAGAGTCAAACTTTCTATTTAGGTTTCCTCCTCATTCTTAGGGACACATAACAATAGTGCCTCAGCACTAATAACAGATTAAAATTCAACTAAAATGGCATAATGGTTCAGAATTATTACAGGGAAGTATTCTTTTTTTAAATTTAGGTTTATTAGTACATTACAGGGGGCTGGTACATGTACATAATACATCTTTTGTTTTCTAGCCCCTTCCTTCCCTTATCTCTAGCTATGTGTCCCATTTATAAAGGATCTATCACCCAATTTCATATTATTCATCTTTTATGTGAGAATCCATGTGGTATTTGTGCTTGTGTCTGATTTATTAATTTTATAAACAACAGCACTTATAAGGCTACACAGTGGTAGTTTACAGCTTAATGTGAAGCATACTATAAAACTCAAAACACATCCTGCTTTATAAATTTCCATTAAACTACTTTGGCAAATATGTAAAGTGCTATAGAACTAGAGGTGAATCATTTGTACATACACTATACAAAACAATTTCTATGTATATTTCTATTTCCTAGTCATCAAGCCAATTATCAAGATTTTTTCAGAAGACTCATAAGTGTGAGGAAAACGAATGAGCAAAACCTAGGGGGTGCCATATAACTAGTTCAGTCACTAGCATTACAGAAAGTTAGACATTCATGACTATGTTTCACTTAAACTCTACATAGTTTTAAAATAAAAAATAAAAGGAACAGAAGTAAAAGCAGCATCAATGCTATGGCAGTAAAGTTGTACAAAACATAAACTTCATCAAATTTTACTATGATATGAAAAGAAAACATGAAGGTTTTCACAATTTCTCTTATTTACTAAAGTATTTCCTCCTTGAAAGAAATCATTCACAACCTGACCTATCTTTTGTCTAGCTTTATAGAGAATCACCTGAAAAGATACTGACTTAAATTTGGATGATTTTTTTATAAACCACTGTTGGTGAAAGCATGTAGTTTCAAGTTGATAACCTGAGTGCTTCATTCTTGCCTCTTTATTTGGCTCCTTTTAAATATGCTCACATCAAATTCTACAAGATACAGCCTAAGAAAGGTTGTTAAGTATTTAAAAGACAACTTTCTTACACACCACTAAGCTACTTTGAGTAAATCTAAAATAAGTGCAAAAAATTGTGATTAAGCTCAAAAACTGAATCTGTAAATGGAATATTCACCCCAAAGTAGGAAAATCATTTAATCTTTTTGCCTCTTTATCTAGGGTAATATAAATTCAATTTTTGATAAGACACATCTAGATAAAAGCTAGACAGTATCTGCACATAATGTCCTTGTGTGGAATAGAACCTTACTATTTTATGAGACACCTGCCATTATGGAGCAATATGGCAGGACATTTAGAAGAAATAAGGTATATACAGGATTCAGGAACCCACTGGGACTGTTGGAACATATTTTCCTTAGATAAGGGAAGACTGTATTGCTTCTGAGATCTGAGGAAGTTAATTAATTGCATAATCCTTTATTGCCATATAGAGAAGCAGCCCAACATAACAATTAAGTGCACTCTTGGGTCAGACTGTCAACTTAACCACTTACCAGGTATGCAATCTTGGGCTAATTTGACTTTGACCTCTCTGAACCTCAGGTTTCTCATCAATGGCAAAAACAGTACCCATCTGACAATGTTATTATAATGAATCAAATGGGATAGTACGTATATAAAGCACTCAGAACAAAGCTCAATAAATAATTTGACTTTGACCTCTCTGGACCTCAGTTTTCTCATCAATGGCAAAAATAGTACCCATCTGACAGTGTTATTATAGTGAATCAAATGGGATAGTACATATATAAAGCACTCAGAACAAAGCTCAATAAACAAGGTGATAGGGATAGTTATCCCTTAGTATTCATGGGGGATTGGTTCCAGGACCCCAGAGGACAGCAAAAATCCACAAATGTTCAAGTCTCTTATAAAACAGCGCAGTATTTTCATAGAACCTATGCATACCCTTAGGTAATTTTAAATTATCTCTAGATTACTAATAGTACCTAACACAATGTAAATAGGTACTATATTGTATGGTTTCAAATGTGATAAAAACATGTTTCTTACAGATGCAACCTGTTTTATTAAATAATTTTGACAGATGGTTGCTTGAGTTCATGGACTGAGAACCTGCAGATATGAAGGGCCAACTTAATCTTAACTATCATTGCTCTTCTTCAACTCATATAATGAAAGCAATTTCTACCTTGGCTATTTTCTCACTTATTCCTTATTTATCTCTCAGGCATTTCTCTCCTTTAAAAGGCATCTAGCAAACAGTATAATATCACTGTCAAAAGAAATCAATACCAGCCTAGGGATTTAGCTCAGTGGTGCCACCGCCTGCCTCGCAAGCACAAGGTCCTGAGTTCGATCCCTGGTACTAAAAAAAAAATCAATACATGCAATAAGTCAATCTCACATCAAATATCATATTTAGTGCTGGTTCTATAAGTCTGTACAATTCACTTAACTCTCTGGGCCTTGTTAGTAGTACATCCACCCTGCCAACCTACATTTTAGTCAGGAGGGTCTGATTTAATAGGGTACATGAATTTCTCAAAGTCTATATAAACATGGGGGCAGAATTATGATTCTTTTAAATAAAGAATACATAATACAAAAGCTCAGAAACAGAGCTATAAAAACGAACCAGTTATTTTATTTTTAAGAAGTTCTAAACATAACTGGGGATACATATAAATTGTAGCATTTCAAGTCACATAGTTGAAGACTTCAATATAGTACTTACACTAAAAATTCATCTAAGCCATCTTATTTAATATATCAAGGATACAAGACCATTATTACTATCCTCTTCCCCAAGTCCTTTAAGCTAGCTATATCTAGTCCTATGTAGCTATATCTCTAAGCTTTATTTCATTATGAGAAAAGGGTAATTTTCTATTATATTAAGTTACAGTCATGCTGCACTTAATGATGGAAGTTACTTTCTGATAAATATACCACATGATTTCATTGTTCTACAAGTATCAGTGTATTTACACAAACCTTGATGGTATAAGACAATCATTACACATGATCTTTGATATATCAAGAAATATGAGAGCTGCTGCTGGTACAGGTAACATAAAAACTATTTTACAGTAAATTTTTTTTGCAAATAGGAGTACATTCTAAAAAAGAATAGCATAGTAATAAATTACCAGCACAGTTCTTTCCTGTCTCTGGCTCCGTTTTTCATTGTGCCGCTTTCTCCGGGCCCACAGATCCCTTACCGAGGGCCGTCTCCTCGGGAAGCCGTCAGCAGAGACCCAAGAGCTGGAGCAGAGGCTTGAGCCGGACAATCTCTGCTCCCCGTCCCCGGGACCCCGCGGGGAAGGTTGGCTCTCCATTTCACTCACCATGAGGCCTCCACGCTCGGCTCCAGTCCCCGGCCTCATCGTAGGGCTCAGACTGCTTCGCCGGCAGTGGCAGTCACTGCCGCTACACCTACTAACAAGAAGCTATCTGAGTGACTGGCGCCCGATGCGGCTAAAGGTTAAAGGTTGCCCGGAGCTACGGGGCGGGTTCAGCGGGGCTAACAAGCTGACGGGCTTCCTCACTGTCCACTCAGCGTGCGTCGTCGACACGCAGTTCTGCGGTGATTCGCCCCCAGCCTCAGCCTCACTTGGGTCTCCTGCATGGAGGGGGACAGGGGGACGGAGGGAGTTTCTGCGCGGAGTCCTCGGCCGAAAAAACTCCATCAACTTTCCCCAGGGGAGGGAAGACCACCGGGTCCCAGCTTCCCGGGCTTACAGCCCCAGGAAAGAAACAAAGTGAGCATCTTTTAGAAACTTAAGTTTTCTCAGCATTTTTTGCAAAATATTCGTGAAATAAAAATTAATGCTTAGAAGCTGAAGTGGAAAATTAATATTTTACCCCTATTGCTACTGATAATCCAGAGAGTAATACTCATTACCTGTGATAATTCATTTTGTGTGTCAATATACTTCTACAAAAAACCCTCTTATTTTAGGTCAAACTGACACATCTTTCCCTTTTTAAAAAATCCTTTTGACCAAAATCTTGCTTCAAAATTTTTATTCTGCTATGTCTAAAATCTGTTTATGTCACTTCATACAGGCAAAAATTATGAAAAATAAGATAAAATATCTGTAGCTACCAATTCTGCACAATCTTTTAAAAATTTTATTAGTACATGTTTGCAGCACATGCAACTTACAGTCATCTTGGGGAGTAGGTACATACACACAATAACTGTATTATGTATAGCAAACATATACTAGTAAAAAAGAAAAATATC
>NW_004624777.1:6054178-6069169 GCF_000247695.1 Heterocephalus glaber
AAAATTTCAGCAAGACTGATAAAAGATTTAAAAAGGAAATATAAATTATTAGTGAGAATATATACCACTATAAATTACATGGGTATTAAAATGATCATAAAGGATACTGTAAAGATTACACCACCAGTGTAGGTAAGGAGGAGATGATACAAGCAAGAGGTCCAGTTAATGGAAGAAACCATGTGGCCCAGCCCCAAATATAAGCTTGAGTCAGAGATGTTGTCTAATTTCAGAGGCCCTTTAGGTCAGTCCTGTAGAGGCATCTCACACTGTGCCTGACTAACTGGAATAAAAAACAACACTCTCTCTAGAAAGAGGCATAACCTGCCTCTCTCAGCAGTCAGAAGATCTAAGTCTTGATGATTCTGTAGAGTTACTTCAGCCAGAAAGTCTATCTGTTTCTATAAGATGAAAATGGAGTCAGCTATTTCCTTGAGGCTGTCAGAAAGATCTTGGAAGAGGGAGGGATAGTGGGTCAGGGAAGTAGTTAAACCTGCTATGCCAGTCCTTGCAGCAGCAGAGATGCCCATATTGACAAGGAGGGGCATTAAATGTATGGCTCTATGTTGTCAGACCTGCTCTCTAACAGCAACAGGCAGGCTCTGGTTTCCCAGGGCAATGTCTCTTTTTGGGTGAGGTAGGTCAGTGTGCAGGTGCTGGTTCAATTATGTTCAATTATGGAGGCACAGGTAGTTGGAAGTCCCACAAAGGATAAAGACACCTTGGCTGGGTAAGCAGAGTTGGTTGTGAATGTTAAAGAGGTGGGTAAACTCTTAGTTTTTGCTTTCCCAGATGTCTGCCAGGACAGAACCTGTTAGGAGCTGGAAGGGTCCCTAGTGGGGGATTTTATTGGTACCTATTGTCCTGTTTTCTGATTGAAGGAAGAATCTTTTGGTGTTTATTAGAAGCCATTGTGAGGAGTGGTTAAAGGTAACCAAGAGGAGGCAGTCAGAGCAAGTGTGAGATTCATAATGAGGGACCCATAGGTATATGGTCATTCATGAAAAATGGTGGTCTTTGAGAACCCTGACTATTTATTTAGCAGTGTTGTTGTCCTATCTTTGGGAGGGCCAGAAAAATGGACAAGTTGAGTGAATGGGGCATCCTGAGTAGCCTTGAGTAACCTGATAACTGTCATGGTCACCTGAGGCCAGTAACAGTAATGTGTAGTTACATTGATGGGGAATAGATGTCCTAGTGATATACCAGAGAACAGATTACCCTGAATGCAAATGGTGGCTTGGAGGTCTGAGTAGTATCAGTGGTTATGGGGCCATATGTGGCCTTAGTAGAGCTCTCATATGTAAAGGCATTACAGAAATGGAACTGGAGGACTTGTGCCACATGTCTTCACTGAAAGAGTTTGATTGAGTTCTAGTACTTCATTGTTTATTTTTTATCTAGTTTATCTATTTGTGACAGTGGGGTATTGAGGTCCCCCACTACTATTGTATTAGTGCTTATTTGATTTTTCATGTCCATTAGTATTTGTTTTATATAGTTGGATGCACTAGTGTTTGGTGCATATATATTAATGACTGTCATCTCTTCCTCTTGGATTGTGCCCTTCACAAGGATGTGGTACCCTTCTTTGTCTCTTTTAATCAATGTTGGTTTGAAATCCACTTGATCTGCAAAGAGGATAGCTACTCCTAATTTTGGGGGCCTTCCTGTCACATGGAATATTGTTTTCTATCCTTTAACTTCCAGTCTATGAGTTTCTGTTTGAATTAACTGTGTTTCTTGTATGCAGCATATTGTTGGATCTTGCTTCTTGACCCATTCTGCCAGTCTATTTCTTTTGTTTGGTGAATTGACACCATTAACTTTGATGCTTGTTACTGACATGTATTGACTTATCCTTGTCATGACTTTTTCTTTTTGTTGGCTCCTCCCTCTTTGCATTTAATGTCATGTCGTGACCAATGGATTCATTCTGCTAGGTGTCCGGGGCTTGTGATCTTCATTGTCTTTTCACAGGATATTGTTTAAAATTTTTTGGAGTGCTGGTGTGGTATTCATGAAGTTTCTAAACTCCTCTTTGTCATGAAAGTATCTTATTTCTCCATCTATTTTGAATGATAGTTTTGCAGGGTACCTCAATCTGGGTTGGAGGTTGTTTTCCTTATGGCTTGAAATACATCACTCTTTGTTCTTCTTGCCTTGTGGGTTTGTGCTTATAAATCTGCTGTGATTCTGATGGGCTTTCCTTTGTAAGTGATTTGCTTCTTTTCTCTAACTGCTTGTAGAATTTTGTTCTTCTGTTGGGTTTCTGGAATCTTAACTATTATATGCCTATGGGTAGATTTTTTTTTGATCAAGGCTAGTTGGAGTCCTATATGCCTCACTTATCTGTATGTCAAGTTCTTTTCCCCTGCTTGGGAAGTTTTCTGCCATTACTTCTGTGAACTTTTTTTATGTCGTCTGCACTCTCTCCTGTTTCTTCGTTGACTCCAATTAGTCTTATGTTGTTCTTCTTTGCATCTTCTATCAACTGCTGGATTGATTTCTCATGGTCCCTTACTATTTTTAAGAATTTTTTCTTTTCCTTATCACTAATTGCAATCCTATCTTCTATATCTGAAATTCTGTCCTCACATTGGCTCATTGTGCTATGTAACTTTCAATGGAGTTTTTAATCTCTTGGAAATCTGTTTGCAGGTGTTTTATGGATTCCCTTTGTTTCCTGTGTTGGGATTCCATCATGTTCCTCAGCTGCTCTACTTTTTTTAATCTTTGTCCACTCTAGATTTATTAATCACATCTTGTACTATGGGCACAATCTCTGCTGTTATCTGAGAAATTATTTCTGATTTCATTTTTCCCAGGTCCTCTTTTGTTTCCATTTCAGGGAGTCCAGGTGTTGAGTATCAAATTGTTCCATCTCATTTCCCTTTGGGGTTGCCTTAGGTGATCTGGTAGTTTTGTTTTGAGACTTATTTAGGTGTCTTCTAATTTCAACAGATGAAACCTGCTGTGCCTTTTGTTGAGGCAGCTTTTTGCTCATCCAGTGGTCTTGATTTCTCAGCATGCCACAGAACAGCCTTTACTCTGCTGCTCACCAGAACATCAATTCCTGGGTTCAGAGTGGTGGCCTTCTGGATCCCTGAGCTGACTTGTTGTCTGGATGGGCTTCTGGCTGAGGCCTGTGCACACTTGGGATGGTATCTAGGCATGCCTCTTGCTGGGGACCCTGTGTAGCTGTTGTCTGGGAGGGCCTTTGGCTCCGGGCTGATCACCCCAGTTCCTGTTGTTTGCACAGGCTTCTGACTAGGGTATCCATGCACTTATCAATGGTATCAAGGCAAGCCTCTGGATTTTGCCTGTGTGCCTGTGTAGCTCTTTTCCAGGTATGTCCTTAGCTATGGCTGATGCTATGGCAGGCCTCTGGCTGAAGCTTGTGCACTTGTGCAGCTCTTCTGTGGTCAGACCTTTGGCCTGGGCTGGTGTGCAGGAGCCTATGGGGTTGGGGTGAAGCCTTGGCTGGGATCTGTCTGCATCTGCGCTGGTCTGGGGCTCACAGCTGTTCCTTTGCATACTTACCAATGGAATGGCATGCCTCTGAGAATTTAAAATAATTATGATTAAGGTGTTAGGGTCAATGATTAATAAAGTAGACAGCATGAAAAAACAGACAGAAATGTAAACCAATTATTAAAATGGTGAAGAAAAAAGTATTAGGGATGACAAGAACTCCAACAGAAATGAAAATGCCTGTAATATTCTGGATCAGCAGGACATGGCTGGGAAAAATCATTAAAATGAGACTATGTCTAGAGATACTTCTAAAACTAGTAAAAAAAGTATAATAATGATAATGATGGTAATAATAATAATAAAAAAATAGAATATCTAAGAAATGTGGGGAAAACCACAAAAGGAGTAGTTAATATATAATGTGAATTCTGAAGGAAAAGAAAAGAGAAAGGAATAGAAATATTCAAAAATATATGTGAGGTTTTCCTGCAAATTAATGTTATATACCAAACCACAAATCTAGAATTTGTAGTGAACACTCTTTGAAGGAGAAATACAAATAATCAATCAATCAAACAATCAGTCACCAATCTAGACTTATCATATTCTAGAATTTTAAAAGAAAGGGAAACTGTTCAAGAAGCCTGAAGAAAAATCTAACTTTTCTTCTAGAGGAATATAGATGAGTTATCAAAAGTGAAAAAAATACAACTTTTTCAGGCAGATAGAAATTGAGGGAGTTTGTTGACAGTAGACCTTCTATGCAATCAAAGTTCAATTCTTTAGAAAGAAGAAAAATGATATAGGTTAGAAAGTTGGATTTCCATAAAGAAAGAGCATCAGACAAAGAATAAATGAAGGTTAAGTAAAACCTCATTTTTTGTATTCTTAATTGACCTAATAGGAAGTAGATTGTTCAAATAAGCACAATTTATTTGGTTAATATTTGTATATGTGTATATTAGACATATATGAATGAAATGAAAGACAACAATGATAAAAGGAATAAATGGAATTAAAGTTATGATTACTTTAATGATATCAGAAATTTATATCATCCAGAAAGTATTAGGTTGCTATATGAAGATAGACTTTGACTATCTACAAATAGATATTGCAAACTCTAGGGTAACGATTAAAAAAAAAAGTTGAAAGAGACACATAACTTTTATACACAAAGGAGAGAAAATGAAATCATATGGAATGCTCAATTAAAATGACAAAAGGTATAAAAAGATTGTAAAACAAAAATAAAAACAGAACAAGGGTAATAGAAAATATGTAATATCAAACATGTTAGATGTTAATTCTTATATCAATAATCATTCTAAATGTCAATCTAAATAAACCAATTAAAAGATTTTCATACAAATCACAAAACAAGATAGAACTATATGTTGTATCTTTAAATATAAAGAAACTCCCTTTAAATATAAAGCTATACTTGATTAAGTTAATGAAAGTCCCTTTAAATATAAAATTACATTTGATTAACAGTTAATGAATAGAGTTATACACCATATTGACACCAATCAAATGAAAGAAGGAGGAGCTACGTTAGTTTGTAACAGAGTAGACTTCAAAAAATGGAAGTATCAGTTGAAACGCAGCATTGTTTAACAATAAAGGAGTCATTTCTAAAAAAAACCAAAGCCTTAATGTGAATTCACCTAATAACAGAACACCAATATATATAAGTCAAAGCTGATAGAAATACAAGGATAAATAGAGAAATCCCACTTTTATAAAAGGAAATTTTATCATCTTTCTATCAGAACTGGACTGACAATTAGTAAGGGCATAAGGAACTCAATAGCACCTTAAAGCAACAGGATAGAATTGACATATGCAGGTTACATCACTCAAAAGCAGCAGAATACATGTTCTTCTCAATGTAACACAGAACATTACCAAGATAAACCACATTTGGGATATAAATACATCTTAACAAACTGACAAGAATGGTAGACTTAAACCTATATAATACACTGTATTCTCTCAGACTGTGATGGAATTAAAGTATCAATTAACAATAAAATATAGCTGGAAAATTTCAAAATGCTAGAAAATTTAATAAGATACTATTAAATAACATGTAGTTTAAAGGGAAAATCAAAAATAAATCTAGAATCTTTTTAGTTAAATTAAATCTAAAACAACAAAATTTGGCGGATGGAATATCAGTAATGTTTAGAAGAAAATTTATAACATTGGATAATATATCAGACAATAAGAAAAAATAAAAATAAGTAGTCTAAGATTCCTTAGGAAACTAAAAAAAGAAGAGTAAGTTAAATTCAAAGGAAGCAGAAGAAGTAATACAAATGGGAGCAGAAATCAATGAATTAAAATTGGAAAATCATTAGAGATAATTAATGAACATAAAACTTCATTCCTTGAAAATAGACACAGAATAATAAGCTTCTATGTAGGCTAAGAAGAAAAGAAAGATGACAAATATTATTAAGACAAGAAAAGAATGATGGGGCGTCACTATAGACCCCATGGATATTAAAATGAATAACATAGGGGTCTGAGGATGTAGTTCAGTGGTAGAGCACTTATCATAAGTCCTGAGACCAATCCCTGACATGGCAAAAAAGAAAAAAAATAACATTAATATCTTCATACTCAGGCCAGGGATTTAGCTCAGTGGTTCAGCTTCCTGCCATGCAAGGGCAAGGTCCCAAGTTGGTACCAAAAAAAAAAAATCTTCATACTCAAATCTGATAACCTAGATGAGATGTAACACTTCTTTGAAAGACAGTTCTGCAAAACTCACATAGAAAGAAGTGGACAATCTGACTCTATAGCTAATGTATATTGAATCTATAACCTACATTTTCAAAGCAACAAAATTAATAACATATAAAAACAAAGTATCCAGCCTGGATGGATTTATTGTTGAATTTTATCAACATTAAAAGAAAATACTATACAAATTTTCTACACTGTCTTTCAGAAAACAGAAGTGGAGAGGATTTCTCAATCTGTGAGACTGGCATTATCCTAATACCAAAACTAGGCACATGTATTAGAGAAAAACTGCAGATCAACATCTCTCATGAACACAGATATAAAAAGTTCTCAATAAAATATAAGTACATTGATTATAACAATGCATGAAATGAGTTACACACTATGTCCACATGGGATTAATCCCAAGTATGAAGGCCAATTTGATATTTGATAAATAATGTAATTCATCACATCAACAGACTCAGGAAGAAAAAATACAAAATCATATCAATAGATGTAAAAAAATTAATATCAGTCACCCATTTGTGATAAAGCTGAGAATGAGGAACTTCCTCAAATTGATAAATTACAACAACAAAATCTGATGCCAATATTATACTTAAGAAGCAAAAGTCTCAATAAGACAATAAAAGAAAATAAAAGGTATATTTTTAGAAAGAAAATACAAAACTGTCATTTTTTCAGATGACATGATAATCAATGTAGAAAACTCAAACTTATAAATAATAAGAGATTTTAGGGCCAGAGATTTAGCTCAGTGGTTTCACAGCCTGCTGCGCAAGTCCAAGGATCAGAGATCGATCCCCGGTACCAAAAAATAAAAAAAAAAAAAAGAAATTTTTAGCAAAGTGGCAAATTACAAGGCCAATATACAAATGTCAGTCATTTCTATGCACCAGTAGTGAACAATTAGAATTTGAAATTAAAAATACAATGCCATTTATTAGAGGCTGATCAGACCCCCCAATCACCTGACGAAGGGTGGATGGATTAAAAAAGACAAGGCAAGATCTTAATGCATAAATGGGGGACCTAGGATGATCAAAGCTTTTATCTGGCTAAGACCCTGTGTCCTGGAGCTTGCCGCTATTTATTGATCATGCAACTTCTAGAAGGAGTATGGGGCGATGCAGAGAACAATGAAGTGGAGAGCACTGACGCGAGCAGGGTCCTGGCAACGAGGGAACAAGACATTCTAGTACAAACAGACCACTGATTAATGGGAAATTTGTTTCTTCTCATGGATTAATTTTTGCCTGCATAGGAGTTTTCTGTAAGAATCAAGCTGCCCTTAGCTGCACTATTGTCTTGCCCTCAAAGACGTCACAGGGTCACGGATAATTGAGACCTCCGCTATAACCAGTGGTGTGAGAAGTTGTTCTGTTTCCACACACCAACAGCTGGCTCTTCAGGCAAGCCATTGTGGGCTAACAGACAGACTCAGACTTTTAATATGAAAAGCCAATTTATGAATTTGTAGCTCACTCAGGGTGGTCTCCATCAGCCATTTACATTAGTATCCCCAAAATGAAATACTTGTTTATAAATTTAACAAATTATGTGCCTGATTTATATCAGTAAAACTACAAACCCTATATGTGAAAATATTTTTTTAAATAAAAAGTGAAATTAATGGAAAGATATTCCACTTTTGTGGATGCTAAGATTGAGTATTATCAAGATGTCAATTCTTCTCAAGTTATAGATTTAGGCAAGATTCAATATTATCCAGGTATCACTTCTTTTCAAGTTAATGTATAGATTCAGTACAATTCTATTAAAAATGCAACAAATTAATTTTAGGATATTGGCAACATGATTCTAAAGTTTATTTGGAAAGGCAAAACACTCACAGCCAATACATATTGAAGGAGAAAGTGAAGTCAAAGCACTGACACTACCCAATTTCAGGATTCACTATAAAGATAGTGCAATCAAAGTAGTATCATATGGTGAAAGAATAGATAAATAGACCAGTGTGACAAAATAGAGTACATGGAAAGAGATCCAGACATTTTATTTTGTCTTTAACATTTACACCCTTCATAAAAATTCACTGGAAATAGTTCATAGACATATGGAGCAAAGATAATCTTGTCAACAAACGATAATCAACTGAAAGTCCACAGACAAAAAAGAAAAAGAAGAAAAGAAGGATGAAAACAAAGCAAGGAAGGATGGAAAGACAGAAGGGGAAGGGAGGGAAGGAAAGGAAGAAGCGAAAGAAGGGAGGGAGGAAGGAACGAAGGAAGGAAGGAAGGGAGAGAAGGCAGAAGAAACAATCTAGACATAGATTTTTGACAAAGATTTTCCTTGAGGACATTTTGCTGATCCACTGAACACTTTTTTCCACTAGATCCCATCCCTAGACCTTGAGTTCATTATATGTAGTTCAGTTGCAGTAAAAGTCTTACTGAGCTGTTTATCAAGAATCCTCCACAACCTTAATATCCAACCACCTTTGGTATTATATAAAATTCCTCATTCCCTACACTTCCTATCTGATCACCTTGGCCTGATATTTTAGTCTATTTGGTCTGCAATAGCAAACTACAATAACCTTGTATGACTTACAAACAACATAAATTTACCTTTCACAGTTCTAAAGGCTAGGATGTCCATAATCAAGATGCTGGTGGAGACAACATCAGGTGAGGGCATACTTCCTAGGTCATAGATGCCTCCCCTTTTACTTTGTCCTCATTTCATGGAGGGTATAAGAGATCTTTCTGAGTCCATTTTTACAATGACACCAATTCTACTTATGAGGATTCCATCAGAATGAACTTAACATTTCCTACAGGTCTCATAATACCACCACAAGGGTTAGGATTTCAATACATGGAGGGATACAAATATTCACTCCATAGCACCTGCATTCAGCAGTAATTCTGTTGAGGTGGTTTAGAAAGAATCTATCTATGGTTGCTGTCTCTTCTTCATAATTTCCAACCAATGAACCATTCCTTCTGCTCATTGGTCAAAAATCCACAGCTGTCTTTGCTGATTGGAGTTGAGCCTGATTGCTCCTCAACTGTGATAGTTTTAGCACTGCTTTCAATAGGCCTTAATAAAATACAAAATGATGTGGACATTTTGAAAAACAGTTTGGCAGTTACTTACAAAACAAAATATTCTCTTTCCATACAATCTAGAGATCATGCTACTCAGTATTTACCCAAAAGTGTTGAAATCAAGGTTATATTCTGTTAAGTTGTACTTAGAACAACAGCAACAAAACCAATTTATAATATAAACATTTTTACTGTTAGTTTAGATTTGCAGAAAAAAGAAGACAGTAGAATGTTCAAACATATCCTATACCTTTTTCTTCATATTATTAGCATCTTAAGAGTAGTGTAGTATACTTGTTAACAATTAATGAACATATACTGACACATTATTATAAACTAAAATCTACATGTTATTCAGATTCCTTTAGCTGTTACCTGAAGTCTTTTTCTGTGCCATCATTCCGTACAAGATCCTCTATTATTTTTAGTCAAGTTATCTCTTTAGGCTCCTTTGCATGTGACAATTTATCATATTTTTCTTGTTTTTGGTGACCTCAGTAGGAATACTAGTCAAATATTTTACAGACCATCTCTTCTTTTGGTTGTCTGATGTTTTTCTTATTATTACTCAGAAATCTTGGGTTTGGTGACAGAAGATTAGAGAAGTAAAATGCTGTCTCTTCACGTGTTAACAGAAAGAGATGTTACTAATTTAAGATTTTTTTGCATTCCTAGAAATTTTTTACAGAGACATTTATGTCAACTCTTTTCATCATTTTCCTATCTGGGACACAATGCCTGACATCTATATCCTAAAGGAAGAAAGATATAACTTGACTCAGTTTTGAAGAATTCAGTCCATGGGAGGCAGGTGCCAAGGCAGGAAAATCATCCCAAAAAGCCATAGCTGAACAAAGCTACTTATTTCATGGTGCCTGGGAATTAAAGCAGGAGAAGTGTCAGAAAGGAAAGGGTCATATGCCATACAGAGTCACACCTATATGACCCACCCAGACCCACACAGAAGTGAGCTTCACTAATCTCCAAAGTGTTTCTCAATCCAATGAAGTTGACATATTAGGATTAATGGTCACAACTATGAATAAGATTTTATATTCTCCTTCTCAATCTGTATAGTTTTAATATTTTTGTTATCTTATTAAATCAGCTAGGAAATACGATACATTGTTGAATATGGGTATTGAGACAGGACAATGCCTGAGCTCAGAGTGATTCCTGACTCTCACCATGGTATAATTTGTCTGGCTTTTATAGGTGTTCTTCATCAAAATGAAGACGTGTCACTGCACTTCTAGTTTACTAAGAGGTGTTGTCATTAATGGGGAAGGATTCTGTCAAGCAGTTTATCTATGTCAGTCTATATAATCATATAATTTTTTCTCATTAGGCCATTAATATGATGGATTGTATTGATGAATTGTATAATATTCATCCAGTATTGTACTGTGTTCCTGGAGTAAATGCTATTTGGTTGTCATGTAAATTATTTTTGCACATTGTTGAACTTGAGCTAATATTTGAAGATTTTCTATCTAAGTTTATAAGAGATATTGGTTTGTAGCTTTTTTTTTCCTTGTTGTATCTTTATCTGGTTGTGTGAGTGCCCAAGACAATCATCAGGTTCAATAAATTGTGATAAGGACACAAGTAAGTTCAAATAGCTGTTATACTCAAAGTTGTAGTTCATTACAACAAAAAAGATGGAGCTTAAAATCAGCAAATAGAGAAGGTATAAGTTTAGAGAACAAGTAGAAGCTTCCAGGTTTCCTCTCTCATGAAACCCCATGAGGAATGCTTCATTCTCCCAGCAGTGAGGTAGTATCTTCATGTAGTATCTTCATGATTTAATGTAGCAAATCGATTTCTAGGCCTTCAAAGGGCAATCATCTAGAGCCTGACCACAGATTGGAAGCATAATAAGCCAAACACTTATTCTGAGTCATATTGTTAACATAACCATCTTGTCAAATCGGCCCAAAATGTCAGGTGTACAATAGCACACTTACTAGAGAGCCTGTTACAAAGGCTAGATGTTATCTCTCAGTATCTGAACAGTCATATCCTTCTGAAGACAATTCTTTCTTTGGCTTGTGAAGGGTTTGTACAAACATAGCCTGCGCAGTTAATCACTGCACAGATGTTAGCACAACAGATCCTCAACATGTTAGTGTTTCCCTACTTTTCTTTTGTGGAAGATATTGTGATGAATAAATATTGTTTCTTTCTTAAATGTTTGGTAAAATTCACTAGGGAAACCACCTCACTGTTGCTTTCCTTTTGAAAAATTATTAATTACTGAGTCTATCTCTTAGTAGATATGGGCCTATTTAAGTTAATTATTTTCTCTTGTAAACTACAGTAATTTGTGTTTTCAGAGTGTCAATTTTATTTAAATTGTTAAACTCATGAATGCAGAGATATATGGTATTTCTCTGCATTTCTTTCACATATTGTTTTTGAAATTTTGCTTACATTTTTATCTGTGTATTACTATATCTACAATGCAAAATGCTTTTATTTCATTTATGATTGAGAACTCATCCAGCTTATTTCAGCTGACACAATATCCTCAAGTTCCATCCACATTACTACAAATCACAAGGTTTCATTCTTCTTTATAGCTGAAGCCTTGGCTGAACAACACACCATTGTGTATGTACCATGTTTTCTTCTGTTCATCTGTTAATGGGCACATGCCTAGGCTGACTCCATATCTTAGCTAATGAAAATAATGCTGCAATAAACATGGACATAAGGTATCTCCTTGTTTTTCTGATTTCATTTCCTTTGAATATATAGTACACCCAGACATGGGATGACTTGATGTTAATGAGGCCTTCTCTTCTTAGTTTTTTTTGGGAAAATTCCATAGTCTTTTCCATAGTGGTCACACCAACAGTATATAAGAATTTCTTTTTCTCTACATCTTAATTAGCATTTGTTACTCTTTGTGGTTTTGATAATAGCTGTTATAACTAGAGTGAGCATTTTTTCATATATTTGTTAGCTATTAATTTCTTCTTTTGAGATGTGTCTATAAAGATCATTTGCCCATTTTTATTGTACTATTTTATTGTCAAGATATTTGTACATCTTTGTGTATTCTGAACATTAACTGTTACATGAATAGTTGTAAAAAATTTCCTCCATTCTGTACATTGTCTTTTTATTCTGTAGATTATATCCTTTGCTGTGAAGAAAATTTTAAGTTTGATGTAATCCCATTTGTCAATTTTTGCTTTTTTCCCTTTGCTTGTGGGGTCCTATTTAGAAAAGCATTTTCTGTACCAATATCTCAAAGTGTTGCCTATATATTTTCTTCTAGTATTTCAAGTTTCTGTTCATATATTTAGATCTTTGGCCCATTTTGAGTTGATTTTGTTACAAGGTGAGAGACAGAAGTCAAGTTTGAATTTTTGGAAGAGCGTCTCCTCTCTTTAGGTGTATGTTTTTTGGACCTTTGCCAAGAGTCAGTTTACTTAGGAGGCATGACTTTCTCTTCCAGCATATTTATTCTATTACATTGGTCTATGAATCTCTTTTCATGCCAGTATCATGCTGTTTCGATTATTATGGCTCAGTACTATGTTGGGAAGTCAGGTATTACAATTCCTCCAGCTTTGCTCTTTTAGCTATTCAGGATATTTTGTGCTTCCGTGGATTTTACATTACTTTTTCAAGTTTGAAAAAAAGTCATTGCTTTTTTTTAAAGCCTTTTTTCTTTAGTTTTTGACTTTATTAGTACGTTTGCAGTACACAGTCATTACATTCATTCTACAGAATTCGTACATGTACATAACACATTTCAATTCCCTTCTTTACTCCCTCCTCTGACTACCTTTTATTTTTCCAGCATTGGATTCATGTATTTACCTTATACAACCTTACAATGTTAATTATCATGTATACAGATTGAAAATCAGACTAATAGACCAAAATATATAAAACATATAATACAATTGTACTAAGATATGCTTTTAGATACATTGTCAATTCTGGATGTAGGACTTCCTTAAACCTATTTTGTAAGGCCTGAGTTGTGATCATGAATTCCTTTTGTTCTTAATTTTCTTGGAATTCTTATTTCGCCTTCATTTCTGAGGGATATGACTGTGTGTAGTAAATTTGCTGATAGTCTAATGAGAATATTCTTACATGTGACTTGGTGCTTTTCTTCCACTTATTTAAAAAATATTTTGTTTTGGTTTTGTAAATTTGACAGCTTGAGTATAATATGTTGTGATGGAGAACTTTCCTGGTCATGTTGTTGGGGGATGCTCTTACAAGCTTCCCATACATGGATGTGTACACCTTTCCCATGATTAAGAAAATTCTCTGTTGTTACCTTGAGTAAATTTCCTACATCCTTAACCCTTAACCTTTTTCTCTTCAATTGCAGGTATTCCAAAATGCAGATTTTTTGCTCATTTAATGGTGTCACAAAGATCTTGACTGATCTCTATGCTTTCTTTTCTTTTTTTATCTTCCTTTCTTTTGGCTGAATAGGATATTTGAAAAGATTTATTTTATGTTCAGATATTCTTCAAGTTCAGATAACCTGATCCTGCCTCTTGTTGAGCCTTCCAGTGGATTTTTTTCCTTGACATATTAAGCTCTTAATTTGCAAGATTTCTGTTTCATTATTCCCTCACAATTTATATGTCTTTGATGAATTTCTCATTCTATCCTGAATTTTTTTCCTAATTTAACTGTTTATCTGTATTCCCTTAGATTTCCTTTCATTTTTTTGTTTGTTTGAGACAGGGTTTCACTATGCAGTTCAGGCTGGCCTTGAACTCACTTTGTAGCCCAGGCTGCCTTCGAACTCACAGTGATCCTCCTGCCTCAGCCTCCCCAGTGGTGGGATCACAGGCATGTGCCACCACACTCGGCCTTATAGTCCCTTAGATTTCTCAGAGGTTTTATTCTTTTTTTAAAATAATCATCTTTCAAAAGTCTTTGACAGGAATTATATCCATTTCAATGTCTTTGAAATCTGTTCCTAGAGTTTATATTTTTTGAAGGCATAATATTACCTTTTTTCTGAAAATGTCTTCCTATATTGAGATGTGTACATCTGGTGGATCAGATATCTCTCCCAATTTTATGTGCCACCTTTTTAGAAAACAGCATTTTCCTGAATTTATATCCTGGGATATCAATTTGTCATAGACTGTTGGTCTGATTCTAGCAGGGCACTGTAGTGTGGTCTTCTTATACCTTCTTCAGCCATGAGTTTGGGCATATTCCATACCATGTCACAGGTGGAGAGAACCATTGTCTCTGTGAGTCACGTAAGAGTTACTGGAGAAACCTGCAGTTAGGTTCCAGTACCCTGCCCAGTATACTATGCAGGCCTGAGAAATAAATACACTAAGAGACAGAACTAAGAGACAGAAAATGGGTTACTGGGACGACCAATGCCAGTGCAACTGATAAAAGCCCTGGCCAGTCTCAGGCACTGACTTTTATTGGCAGTCAATTGGGGTAAAGGCAAACTATGTGCAATTTCTATGGAAATTAATGTAAACAAGGCTCCTAGAGGACAAGACAAAGCATTTTCAAATTAGGAACAGAATAGACAAAATACATGGTTTTAATTAATAATTTTAATGTTTTTTCCCCTTAAATTCTTTTATTGGTACATTTTAGGTATACAGTACATTTACATTTATCATTGGGTGCTTGTACCTGTACATGATGTATCTTGGTTCTTATT
>NW_004624777.1:6092437-6114759 GCF_000247695.1 Heterocephalus glaber
GTAGCTTGGCTGTAGGCAAGAGAACTAGGCTAACCAAATGATTTTTCCCTAGAATTATGTAGCATTGCTCCCAACAATCCTCCTTTGGATATGTTCAAAAAGTTATTTTACAGACTGAATATATACACATTTCCATGTTTATTCTGCCATGCTTGTTTTTTAAATTTAAAAAAGTACATGCACACACATAAACTCCACATTTCACAGAATGAATGATTTTCACCTGTTTCTCCAAATTAAATCACTCACAAATACAAATTTAATACTATGGAAATCTGATGATTATTCCACAGGCTCTCTAAACAAGCAGAACAACAAAAGTCCACGATCTTTTACAATAAGTACTTGAATGATTTCTTCTCATTTATTCTTATGTGAATTATGAACTAGCAAACAAAATATCCTCCTAAAATCACATATTCTCCTAGAATCACACATAATTACCACGATTTGTAAAAATTATGCCTCCATTTTAATTAACTTAAAAATCGTTCTTGGTTAGTGATAATGGTATGAACATTTTAACTTGTTCACCCAGATAAGATTTTTCAGAAACAGCTTAAAATATCTCTTTTTAAAAAGACTGGAGTCCAATAGCTTTCAAGTCTGAAAAACGCAGAAATGGTTAAGTCTAACTTTCTTGTCCGTTTCTAATTCACTCATCATGTTACAGTAGACGAATACACACTAACATTCACATGTTAGTGAATGCTCTAACATAAAAGAATTGGTCATATTTTTAGAATGCTATTTGCCATATTCTCCAATCAGTTTGGAGTTAAAGTCTGCACCTGCAGGACAAGAATGTATTACCTGACCAACTGTTCTTGATTGTTTTCTTGACCTTAAATAAAGAGAGGCACTCGGAGACTTTTAAAGATCTTTTTCTTTGCCACTCTCCTTAGGCAAGAGGAAGGTAACTAGATCCTTCTTGTCTGCGTTTAATTTGAAGCAAGACAGGCTGTAGGGCTGACAGGGAACAGCAGAGGGCAGTATTTACTCATGCCTGAACTGTCGCTGGGCGCCTGAAGTTTGAAGTTTGGAGGGGTTCCTGTGACAAAAAAGTATGACATATGACCTATATTTGCATTGTTTGGCTCAAATTCATATTTTGTAAGTTGGTTTCCTTAAAGGGGGAAAATACTGACCTGATTCCCAGTCATTTTTTTTTTTCTTTTAAAGAAGCAATTCAGGCCATCACAAAAGTAGCTGTGGCGAGTCCAGGGGAGTTCCTTTGAATGCAATACGTGACATGAGTACTTTTTTTAAAAAAATGAAGTTTAAATTTCAATGTGCTTATTCTAGTTCCCCAAACAAAGCAAAGCAAAACTTTATTAGATTTCCTTTGGCTACAAAATGTCCAGGGTGAAATACTCCAGCAGGGAACAAAATTCCAAACTTTGCAACAGGAAAAGATCTCCCTCTTTCCAAAGGGCTGCCACTGTTATTGCTGTTGAAACCCTAAGGTTTGGGCTTTGACACCTGGAATCCAAGTGGGAAGGGAAACAATACATAGCAAACACTGAGTTCCCCTAGCTTGTTCTGCAGGAAGTTAGCAGTTGGCGCTCAGGCCTTCCCGCCCTTATCACCCGGAAAGTGGGGGAGAGGGGCATGGAGGGTTAGGGTTAGCTCTCCCCGGACTTCTTAGAGCTCGCTGGGTAGACAGGAGGAATGGGGAGGAGTCAGTTCGGATTCTGTGGGATCACAATGCATAGCAGCTCCCTCCCTTGCACTGAGAAAGGGCAGGAAATGGTTAAAGCAAATCTGCTCAGCGCATTCCCAGACAGGCTTTGCTTAATCCTTCCTCCCCGCTTAAACAGACCCCCACCCCCGCCTTTCTTTTATTTCTCTCTACCCCGTACCCCTGAGTTATTACTAGCATAACAACCTAACGGTCTTTCCCCAGATTCTGCCACTAAAGTTATTTATCTGCAAACCTGAACCCACCCCCATCTATTCTGCGGCAGCCTTTTGCTGTTAGCACCCAGACCCACCCCAAGACGAGAAGAAGAGGGACAGAGAGAGAGAGAGAGAGAGAGAGAGAGAAAAAGAGAGAGAGAGAGACACACCGGCCCCCCCCGCCCCCCAGCGCCTCCGCCTCCCGGGGCTCCCTCACTGCCCGCCCTCGGTCTCGGGGAGGCTGGGTGATCAGCATCCCGAGTAGCCACTCTGAGGGCGCCCGCGGGAGGAGCGCCAGGCGGGGCCGCGGCAGCTCCAGCCCAATGGGGCTGGGGCTTGGGAGGGGCAGTAGGTGACAGGACCCGGAGCTGGGGGGAGTTCGGGAGAACTCCAGTGCAGGGAGCAAAGAGTGGCGAGCAAAGTTTCTGAGTCCCTTTCCAGTTCGCGGTCTTCCCTCCCCCTCTGTTTGTGTTTGGGAGACGCGCTGAGTGTGTGTGTGTGTGTGTGTGTGTGTGTGTGTGTGTGTGCGCGCTCGCGCGCGCGTGCGTGTGCGCGCAGCAGGGAAGGGGCGGGGAGAGTGTAAGGGACCCGGAGGAGGTGGAGAGGGGCTCGCTGAGCTCCAGCTCCACAGCGCTGCACCCTTCAGCCCCAGCTCGCGAGGAGAGCGCTGGCAGGCGCCACTGGGAGCAGCAGAGGGCACCGTCGCAAGCCAGCGCCAACAGGGAAGGAGAAAGAGGGACAAACCAGCCCCTCGCCCCAAACAAAAAGCCTTGCGGATTACAAAGTGAAACTGACACGGGACAATAAAAGCAAAGATAACGGGGACAGGGGCGAGGTGCTCTAGAGTGGGCTTCTGTTTGGGGCCGCCGGAGAAAGATCCCCTTGGTATGGTGAGGGGAGGGGACTCAGGGACCCCGTGCTACTCCTGCCTGACCCCGGCGAGGCCGAGAAGAAAGGGGGACCTTCGCTCGATCTGGACGTACAAATAATGCCCAGGCAGACGTGAAAGATGCTGAGCTGCGCTGGCAGTTGCCCGTGCCCGACCGCCGTCAGGAAGCCGCAGCAGCAGCAGGGGCCGTGGAGGCGGCGGCGGCTGGAGGGACAGGGACCCAACTGAGCGCTCCCGGGTGCCGGCGCTGGGGCGCGAGGGCGAGCGGGCGGAACGGGGCTCTCCAAGTGCCTGCGCGCCGACGCCGACGCCCGGGCCTCCGCGGCCACTGCTGGAGGACGCTGGAGGGGCGTTGCAGCCTCGTTCTCGACGAGTGGGGAGGCGAGGAAATTCCTCATCTTCAGCTTTTGGGAAAGGAATTTCATTCTCCCGGTTCTCCACCGCTCCCTCGCCGGTTCGCAGTTGTGCTTTTCCGTCGCTACGCACGTTTGTCTTCTCTCTACCATTTCTTCTTCGTGGGTAAGTTAGTTCTAAAGTTTCTCAAGAAAACTGTTTGCAGTGCTTCTTCGTATACCTTGAATACAAGCAACCTCTCCCAACTCTGAACCCTCCGGGCGAAAATGCTTAGACTTTCTGGATTAAAGACAAGGTAAAAGGGAGAGGGGTAAATATAAGAGGTCTGAGAAACTTTTCTGGGAGCTCATTTTCCAAGAGGGTACAGCGGAATGCCCTGGCGCGTTTGGCCACACCATCTCTCTCGCACTACGCGTCCAGCTGGCTACCTGGAGCCTTTTGCTGACGGGACTTACTTTGGCTGGACTGGAGATTCTTTGAAACAAAAGAGGTCTCAGACCCAGCTGGATTTTTGTTAGCGCCACTTGATCCTTGTAAATATTATTCCGTTTCCTTCACTCCTTCTTTCTCTTCATCACAACGATCCAGGGAGCCAGGACCATGAACTTGGCAGCAGGCAGGGCTCCTGGCCGCCCGTGGCTCCCGCTGCATACTCTATCCGGATTTCAGCTCTTTCGAGTCTTTTGGCTGCTGTCACTGCTCCCGGGGCCGGCCTGGGTCCACGGGGCCGAGCAGCGCCAGGTCTTCCAAGTGCTGGAAGAGCAACCTCCGGGCACTCTGGTAGGCACCATCCAGACACGCCCGGGCTTCATCTACCGGCTCAGTGAAAGCCACGCCTTGTTTGCCATCAACGCTAGCACCGGAGCCCTGTACACCACCACCACCATCGACCGCGAGAGCCTGCCCAGCGACGTGATCAACCTGGTGGTCCTTTCCAGTGCGCCCACCTACCCTACTGAAGTGCGAGTGCTGGTGCGGGACCTCAACGACAACGCCCCCGTCTTCCCGGACCCCACGATCACGGTCACCTTCAAGGAGGACAGCAGCAGCGGGCGCCAAGTCATCTTGGACACGGCCACCGACTCGGACATCGGCTCCAACGGTGTGGACCACCGTTCCTACCGCATCATCCGGGGCAATGAGGCAGGCCGTTTCCGCCTGGACATCACCCTGAACCCAAGCGGTGAGGGCGCGTTCCTGCATCTCGTGTCCAAGGGCGGGCTGGACCGCGAGGTCACACCACATTACCAGCTCCTGGTGGAGGTAGAAGATAAGGGTGAGCCGAAGCGGAGGGGCTACCTCCAGGTAAACGTGACTGTGCAAGATATCAATGACAACCCTCCAGTTTTCGGCAGTTCCCACTACCAGGCGGGGGTGCCTGAGGACGCGGTTGTGGGCTCCAGCGTCCTCCAGGTGGCAGCGGCTGACGCAGACGAAGGGACCAACGCGGACATCCACTATCGGCTGCAGGACGAGGGGACCCCTTTCCAAATGGACCCAGAGACCGGGCTGATCACAGTGCGAGAGCCGCTGGACTTTGAGGCGAGGCGCCAGTACTCGCTTACGGTGCAGGCCGTGGACCGAGGCGTGCCCTCCCTCCTGGGGCGCGCCGAGGCGCTGATTCAGCTATTGGACGTGAATGACAACGACCCGGTAGTGAAGTTCCGATACTTCCCTGCCACCTCCCGCTATGCCTCAGTAGATGAAAACGCTCAAGTAGGCACGGTGGTGGCTCTGCTCACCGTAACGGACGCAGATTCCCCCTTGGCCAACGGGAATATCTCGGTGCAGATTCTCGGGGGCAACGAGCAGCACCACTTTGAAGTGCAGAGAAGCAAAGTGCCAAACCTGAGCCTAATCAAGGTGGCCAGCGCGCTGGACCGCGAGCGCATCCCTTCCTATAACCTCACTGTCTCGGTGTCTGATAACCATGGGGCGCCCCCTGCCGAGGTCCAGGCGCGCTCCTCCGTGGCCAGTCTGGTGATTTTCGTCAACGACATCAATGACCACCCTCCTGTCTTTGCACAGCAGGTGTACAGAGTGAACCTGAGCGAGGAGGCGCCTCCGGGAAGCTATGTGAGCGGGGTATCTGCCACTGATGGCGACTCTGGTCTCAACGCTAATCTGCGTTACAGCATCATCTCTGGCAATGGGCTAGGATGGTTCCATATCAGTGAGCATAGCGGCCTGGTGACCACAGGAGCGACTGGGGGCCTCAACCGTGAGCTTGCTTCTGAGATTGTACTGAATATTAGTGCCCGGGACCAGGGAGTTCACCCCAAGGTTTCTTATGCTCAGCTCGTAGTAACACTCCTGGATGTGAATGATGAGAAGCCAGTATTCAGCCAGCCAGAAGGGTATAAGGTGTCTGTGGTTGAGAACGCCCCAACAGGGACAGAACTACTCGTCCTTGGGGCAACTGATGGGGACTTGGGTGATAATGGCACAGTACGCTTCTCCTTGCAAGAGGCTGAGAGTGACCAGAGGTCCTTCCGACTGGATCCTGTATCTGGGAGGCTGAGTACCATCTCCTCTTTGGACAGGGAAGAGCAAGCTTTCTATTCCCTGTTGGTTCTGGCAACAGACCTGGGCACCCCTCCCCAGTCATCAGTGGCTCAAATAAATGTGAGTCTTCTGGATATGAATGACAACAGCCCTGTGTTCTATCCAGTCCAGTACTTTGCTCATATCCAGGAGAATGAGCCTGGAGGTAGCTACATCACCACAGTGTCTGCCACTGACCCAGACTTGGGTCCCAATGGAACTGTCAAATATAGTATATCAGCTGGGGACAGGTCTCGGTTTCAGATCAATGCTCAAAGTGGGGTTATTTCTACAAAAATGGCCCTAGATAGAGAAGAAAAGACAGCCTACCAGTTGCAAATAGTGGCTACTGATGGCGGGAATTTACAGTCTCCCAACCAGGCAATAGTTACCATCACGGTATTGGACACTCAAGACAACCCACCTGTATTCAGCCAGGTGGCCTACAGTTTTGTGGTTTTTGAGAATGTGGCTCTGGGATATCATGTGGGTAGTGTGTCTGCATCCACCATGGATCTCCATTCCAACATCAGTTATCTCATTACTACTGGAGATCAGAAAGGTATGTTTGCTATCAACCAAGTCACTGGGCAGCTTACCACAGCCAGTGTGATTGACAGAGAAGAGCAATCCTTTTATCAGCTGAACGTAGTGGCCAGTGGGGGCACAGTGACTGGAGACACTGTGGTTAACATAACAGTTAAGGATTTGAATGACAACTCTCCTCATTTCCTTCAGGCTGTAGAGAGTGTAAATGTGGTGGAGAACTGGCAGGCAGGTCATAGCATTTTCCAAGCCAAAGCTGTAGACCCTGATGAAGGTGTCAATGGCATGGTACTCTATAGTCTGAAGCAAAACCCCAAGAACCTATTTGCTATCAATGAAAAGAATGGTAATATTAGTCTTCTAGGGCCCCTGGATGTTCATGCTGGCTGCTACCAAATAGAGATCTTGGCATCTGATATGGGTGTTCCACAGCTCTCCTCTAGTGTCATCTTAACACTTTATGTCCATGATGTAAATGACAACCCACCTGTGTTTGACCAACTCTCTTATGAGGTCACCCTTTCTGAGTCAGAACCTGTGAATTCTCGATTCTTTAAAGTGCAAGCTTCTGATGAGGATTCAGGAGCAAATGGTGAAATTGCATACACCATTGCAGAAGGAAATGCAGGGGATGCTTTTGGCATATTCCCAGATGGCCAATTGTATATAAAAAGTGAACTGGACCGTGAACTTCAAGACAGATATGTTTTAGTGGTTGTTGCTTCTGATAGAGCGGTGGAACCCCTTAGTGCTACTGTGAATGTTACTGTAATTTTAGAAGATGTAAATGATAACAGACCTCTTTTTAATAGTACCAATTATACGTTTTACTTTGAAGAGGAGCAGAGAGCTGGGTCCTTTGTGGGCAAAGTAAGTGCTGTAGATAAGGACTTTGGGCCAAATGGAGAAGTAAGGTATTCTTTTGAAATGGTGCAGCCAGATTTTGAGTTGCACACCATCACTGGGGAAATTACAAGCACTCATCAGTTTGACAGGGAATCTCTTATGAGGCAGAGAGGGACTGCAGTGTTTAGCTTTACGGTTATAGCAACAGATCAGGGCCTCCCTCAGCCTCTCAAGGATCAGGCCACTGTACATGTTTACATGAAGGACATAAACGACAATGCTCCCAAATTTTTAAAAGACTTTTACCAAGCTACAATATCAGAGACAGCAGCCAACCTGACACAGGTTTTAAGAGTATCTGCCTCAGATGTTGATGAGGGTAATAATGGACTTATTCATTATTCTGTAATCAAAGGAAATGAAGAAAGACAGTTTGCTATAGGCAGTACCTCTGGTCAGGTAACACTAATTGGCAAATTAGACTATGAAGCAACACCTGCCTATTTCCTTGTGATTCAAGCAGTGGATTCAGGGACAGTCTCTCTCAATTCAACCTGTACTCTAAATATTGATATTTTGGATGAAAATGACAATACTCCTTCTTTCCCTAAATCAACACTGTTTGTTGATGTTTTGGAAAACATGAGAATTGGTGAACTTGTGTCCTCTGTTACTGCAACTGATTCTGACTCAGGTGACAATGCTGATTTACATTACAGTATTACTGGGAGTAACAACCACGGAACTTTTAGCATTAGCCCAAACACTGGGAGTATTTTTCTTGCCAAAAAGTTGGACTTTGAAACACAGTCTTTGTACAAATTAAACATAACAGCAAAAGACCAAGGAAGGCCTCCTCGTTCATCTACAATGTCAGTGGTGATTCACGTGAGAGACTTTAATGACAATCCTCCTAGCTTTCCTCCTGGAGATATTTTCAAGTCTATAGTGGAGAATATTCCCATTGGAACATCTGTCATTTCAGTAACTGCACATGACCCTGACGCAGACATCAATGGGCAACTATCCTATACAATTGTTCAACAGATGCCAAGAGGCAACCACTTTACCATAGATGAGGTCAAGGGGACTATATATACTAATGCTGAGATAGACCGGGAATTTGCTAATCTTTTTGAGTTAACTGTCAAAGCCAATGATCAGGCTGTGCCGATTGAAACTAGACGGTATGCTTTGAAAAATGTGACCATTCTGGTTACAGACCTGAATGACAATGTCCCGATGTTTATATCACAAAATGCCCTTGCTGCGGACCCTTCATCTGTGATTGGCTCTGTTTTGACAACAATTATGGCTGCTGACCCAGATGAAGGGGCCAATGGAGAAGTGGAATATGAGATTGTCAATGGGGACATGGACACCTTTATTGTGGATCGTTATAGTGGTGACTTGAGAGTGGCTTCAGCATTGCTGCCTTCACAGCTGATCTATAATCTCATAGTTTCAGCAACAGACCTTGGCCCTGAAAGGAGGAAATCAACCACTGAACTGACCATCATTCTTCAGGGCCTTGATGGACCTGTTTTTACCCAACCCAAATATATAACTATTTTGAAGGAAGGTGAACCCATTGGCACTAATGTAATATCAATAGAAGCAGCTAGTCCCAGAGGATCTGAAGCCCCAGTGGAGTATTACATTGTTTCAGTTCGTTGTGAAGAAAAAACAGTTGGACGCCTCTTTACCATTGGGAGACACAGTGGCATAATGCAGACTGCAGCCATTCTGGACCGGGAGCAAGGAGCATGTCTTTACCTGGTGGATGTTTATGCCATAGAAAAATCGTCTGCATTTCCCAGAACACAGAGAGCAGAGGTAATGATTTGGTGGTCACTTGTTATTTGTTGCTGTGCTTTTAACAACAATCATTTTTTATATCTATATTTACCTTCTATAATTATTTACCTTAATTATTAATTTTACAACAAGAGCGCATTAAAAATGCTCTGTCACAAAGACTAACAGAATTTTATGAAATGTAGCTTTATTCCTGGTTTTAATCAAATAAACATTTCTTCACTTTGTACTTCATTTCCTAGCAATAACACATATAAGGTTATAGAGGAATATTTAGCCCCTTTAGAAATGGAATAAAATAAAATTCATCTATCTAAGCTAAATCACTGAACTAACCCACACACCTTTCAGCAAGGAATCCTGGAGAATGGGCAATTTCAGAATTAAGAAACCTCTTTTAAAATGAAGAGGTTTAGTAGAAATTGGCATGATGCCTTAGCTTTTTGAGGTGAGTGGTGATGGACCACAGAGTGATAGTTTACATCATGAGAGTATTAACTTTCACATCCTCAGCAAACTTGGCAGTTTCTTTATAGACAGTGAGTAATTTTAATGCACTAAGCCCAATTTGGGGAGATTTCTGATTTCATTTGCCTTCACATTTTAGACACTCTCTGACCTATAACAGTCATCTCTGTTTTAAACTAAAGCATGTGATGTGATGAGACTGATCAGAGACTGGAAGCTTTTTTCTTGGGAAACAAACAAACAAACAAACTGTGTAGTTTAATGTCATGGTATAGGAAAACGTCCTGCCTCCTGGTGGTAAGAAGTTGATGTTCCAGAGCATACACCAAGAGAATTCCAAGCTTGACCTTCCCTGGGCTATCTTTCAGGTTACTATCTCCATGTATCATTGACTTGTCTCAATTGAACTGTTTTGATAATCAACTAGAATTGATAAATCTACAATCTGGAAAGTTCTTGTTTGCTCCTTTTTTAAAGTTCATTCTCTCCCTTCCCACTCCTCTCAAAGACATTCTAGTGTCTGTCACTCAGCCCAAAACAAAAATATCAAATGTGATTTGTGCTACTTGGCAGTGATCCACACACAACATGCTAGTGAAACTGAGGTTCCCGTGTTTATTTTCTTGCTTTCTTCTCTTTTTTGGAAAAATGACTGATTTTCTGTATTTTAAATGCTCACTTATTACTATTATCTTTTGCATTCCCTGGGATTATTTGTTTTTATGATAACCATGCCTATTCTGTGAATTGAATGCGTATTTATGGCTTAGAGAACATTAGAAATAATTAGCTATATAATTCTTGGAGGTATGTAATTCTAAGAGAAATTCAGTTTTATTTCACACACATAACCCTGTAAGGCTTTCTAGAGAATTGTCCTTTTTATCTATTTATGTTTTTTAAAGATTTTTACATAGGAACTATTTGGTTTAGCTAAGGCTATGTTTTACATTAATTTATATGTAATTTTATTTGTATTTGGAATTATCTTTTCCTATACCACTCCCTCTCTCTACCTTGATTCTCTAGTTATTTCTTAAATGAAGAGATTTGATTAGTTTGAAAGTCAAAATATTTATAAAGGAGCAATTAAATCATTTCCAATATTGGATTCATTTGTTAAAATGTTACTATATGTTATTTAATTCAGTGTACTATATTTTATTAGAATAGTGTGGAGAATTAGAAAAAATGTCCATTGTTATAATTTGAAGATTTTTTTCCCTTGGTTATGTACCCATTATATAGGCAAAGATATATATGGCTTAGCATAAATATGGTAAACAGTGCTGTCCTTGCAGTTGGCATGAGGACTAACAAATAATAATTATCAGTAATTTTGTTAGCAATAGGGGATGATAGGTCTTTTACTTTTTTAACCTCAAGTAGCATCAACATGAAAAGGTATTCATATTTACCATATCTGTTTGTTTAAAAGCCTAAGGATAATATAATATGGCAATTTAAAAAAAAATAACAAAGTGTGTCAGGTCATCCTCTGTGAACTAAAGTGCTAAAATTGCTAACCATGTTTGAATTCCCAAAGTGCACCCACTCTTAAAATTAGAAGCAAATGTTGTTCTGCAAATAATGTTGAAAGCAATATTGGGAGCTAAAATATCGCATTATTATTGGTTGTTTCTTTCAATAAAGTGCTTTTTTCCCTCCTGCTCAATTAATTTACAGTGATTCTGAAAAAAAATATATATATTACCTCTGGTTGTTAGAGGTTATTTTTTAAATTCTTTCTTTTCAAGTCCTGACTTTGTTCAATGCGATTTTAAAAATGTATACATCTACACTGATAAAAGTCTGGGTTATGTACTCAGGGTTCTGCCAGAATTGTATCTGATCACATTTCATGTGCAAGCTGAGGGTCAGCAGGTAAAAGAGAAACAATTTAATCTGCATTCTTTTTCTAACCCTGACACTTATGTGGAGGGGGAGGGGGAGAAGGGGCTGAGAGCTATGACTTTGATAATGCTCATTCCAGAGATTTGTCCAGTGTACACACCCACTTATACTATGTGTCATATCTAAAGATTTGGCATGAGTCACATGTCTTTGAAGGATGGCTTTTGGGTCACAGATGCAGGATCTATTACCTTTTATTTTTCCTATATTATTTAAAGAATAAATATAGTCTTGATGTTTTAAGAATAACTCACTAACAGTGTGTACTTTTCCCTGGGTTCAATACAATACAATGTGGCACTTGAACATTTATTTTTAAACATGTAGTATGTAGGAACATGCAGTTTAGGACTTTGGTTGGACATCACTGAGATGAATTTTGTTTAATTAATCTTTGTTATTTAAAAGTCTACTACACTCCTTGATTCATAGTAGGTGTCCCTAAATGTTTGCTGAATGACATGGTAGATAAACTAAGATCAGAAGATATGTCCCTGTGTCTCTCAAGAGACAAAAGCTGGAGGAATGGAAGGAGTCAGTACATCGGATTCTGTTCATTAAATGAACTAAGGATAGAACACAGTAATTATCTCTGCCATACAAATAAACTGGGTGTTGTCAGAACACTAGAAAAGGAAGGAAGAAATTAAGTGAGTGGCCTGATAAGGAGTGTTTAAATGGAAAAAACAAAGTATGTGCATACACAAGTAGTCAGCAGGCTGCAGTTCTCACACTTGCTGGTCCCAAGAGCCCCTATATATTCTTTAAAAGAACCCCAAAAAGGCTTTGGTTAGGTGTGTCTGACAGTGTTTCCTATTGGTAGATACTATTTTTACTATTAATACTCAGCAAAATTAAAATAATTTATTTAAAATTACATGAAACATGTAATATTTTAATTTTGTTTTTAAAAGCTTCATTTTTCCAAACTTAAAAAATATCTGAAAAGATTGAAGTTATTTTACATTAAAAAAATTTCTCATGTCTCTTTTTTTAGAATGCAGCTGGACTCTCAGATCTTGTTCAGCCCATTGTAATATATTGGGCTTCATATGCTAAAATATCTGAAGCAAATCCATCTTCAAAGAGATATATTCATTGAATAATAGAGAAAAACTTTGATTTGCTATCCTTTTCAAAAATTATTGATTTTCTAATATGATACAAGAAGTCCACAAGTTATAGTTCCTTAAAAATTACATGCAATGTGGAATTTGAAACTCTATCAGAAAACTTCTCACAGTCTGTTATCAAAAAATGCATGGATCTATATTGCTTTCCAAATGGCTTTTCTACTTGTTCATGACTTAGAAATAGCAGACATTTATGGTTTGGAAAATACTGGTATGAATCATAAAGAGCTTATCAAGAAAGAATTTTTAAAATGTATTTTTGAATCGACCAATACAGTTATATGTATTTTATTATGTACAACATAATTTTTCAAAGTATGTGTAAATAATAGAATGGCAAAAGT
The DNA here is from genome assembly GCF_000247695.1 of Heterocephalus glaber. The sequence goes on from NW_004624777.1 coordinate 6,105,193, forward strand.
TAGCTAAATAACAAATGGATTACCTCACATAATTTTTTTTTGTGGTGAGAGGTTATAATTTCCACTCTTTACAATTTTTTTTGAGACAGGGTCTCTCTGTGCAGTTCAGGCTGGCCTTGAACTCATTATGTAGACCAGGCTGACCTCAAACTCGTGGCGATCCTCCTGCCTCAGCCTCCTGATTGCTGGGATTACAGGCATCTTTACATTTTTTTAAAAAAAGTACAATATATCACGATTAACTATACTCACCTTTTTGTACAAAATTGTCCTGAAATATACATTTCTTAATGCCTGGCTTCTTTACAGTTTTTAAAACTTACAATGTATCATAATTAATTATAGTCATCTTGAAAATTATTCTCTTGAAAATTATTCTAACTGTAATTAAGTACCCTTTGACCAACACCTGGGCCACTTTTGTCCAACCACCCCAGCCTCTAGTAGCCACCATTGTACTCTACTTTGGTGAGATCAATCTTTTTAGTCATAGATGAGTGATATATACTCATATTTTGTGGTATTTATGCTTCTATGCCTGGTTTATTTCAGTTGACACTCCCCAAGTTCATCTATGTTGTCACAGATGGCAGGATTTCATTCTTTTTTATATAGCTAAATACTCTTCCTCTGTGTTTTTTTTTTGTGTGTGTGTGTGTGTCTGTGTGTGCATATGTGTACCATATTTTCTTTATCCATTGGTGGATACTTAGGTCGAATTTTTATTGTGGTTATTGTTAATGCTGCAGGAAACACCAGAGTATAGATATCCCTTGAACATACTGATTTCATTTCTTTTGGATATATACCCAGTGATGGGATTAATGGATTACATGGTAGTTTTTGATACTGTTTTCCATAATAACACTACAAATTTCTATTCCCACTGGCTGAGTTTAAATCTTGAGTATCCTCAAGGGCTCAGATGTTAAAGTTTTAGTTCCCTGGGTGACATTATTGAGATGGTATGGAACCTTAAACAGGTGAGGCTTAGTGGGAAGTGTTTAGGACAGTGAGGCTGTTCCTTTGAGGGAGACTATGGAACCCCAATCCCTTCCTCTTTGCTTCTTTGCTCATAATGTAAAAAGTCTTTTCCACTACTTACTTTTTCCATAATGTGCTTTCTTGCCACAGGCCCCAAACAAGGAGGTCAACAGTCATCAATTGGAACCTCTGAGACTGTAAATCAAAATTAACCTATCTGTTTCAAGTTGAATAGACTATTTTGTTATAGTGATAGAAATTTTATTAATATACTCACTAACAATGTGTGTCTAAGTGTTCCCTTTTTACCATATCCTTACCTGTACTTCGTGGGTCATTTTCATAATGGTCATTCTCACTGGAGTGAGGTGACATCTCATCATAGTTTTCATTTGCATTTTACTGGATATTATCAATGTTCTGCATTTTTCATATACCTTTTGGCCATTTGTATGTCTTCTTTTGAAAACTTTCCAGTTTTCTGTTCATTTTTAATCCAGTTATTTATATTTTACTGCTGAGTTGTTTGAGTCACTTACATATTTTGGATACTAGCCATTTGCCACATGTATAGTTTGAAAATATTTTGTCTTTATAGATTTTCTCTTCATTCTATCTGTTACTTCCTTTGTTGTGCTGAAGCCTTTTAGATTGTTTTGATCATACTTGCCAATTTTTTCTTTTATAGTCTGTACTTCTGAGATAGTATTCCCAAAAAGCCATTACCAAGACAGTGTCTTGAAGCATTTCTTCTATGCTTTCTTCTAATAGTTTTAGTGTTTCAGGTCTTGCATTTAAGCCTTTAATCTGCTGGATCTATTTTTTTGTATATGGTGAGATAAGAATTTCTAATTTTATTCTTCTGCATGTAGATACCAAGTTTTTCCAACTGTTTAATGGAAACACCATTCTTTCCCCATTGTGTGTTCTTGGCTCCTTTGTTGAAAATTACTTAGTTGTAAAGGCATGGACTTACTTCCAGGCTTTCTGTTCTTTTCTGTTGGTCTGTGTATTTGTTTTATTCCAGAACTTGCTGTTTTTATTACAGAAAAAGTTTTTAGTGTGTTGATACTCAATCTCATGGTGATGGTTATAACTTACTTAAAATTTTAATTTTTAATTGAAAGCTCAAGTTTTGCCACAATTAACATGTTTTTGAAGTGTCAGTCTCTCTTTTTTTATTAAAAAGCAACAATATAAATTCACTTAGCTGTTCTTTCAAGTGAAAATGATATTCCACAAATAGAGCAGGCAGCTCAGCTCACAACTCAGTCATAAACATGTTTTCCTTTGAGACGATCACTGTTATTAGGTACAGACTCATGGTTTTTTTGTGAATATTTTACTCTGTGAAACATAATATTTAAAAATATTTTATTTTAGAGATTTTACATTAGAATTCATTCACCTAAATTAAATGTCAATATATTTTATATATGATCCCTCATAGGTAGAATGTAAGCCCAGAGCTGACTATATAATAGCAATAGTAATAATTATTGAACAGTGCTATGCTTAGTCTTTGGGCTAAGTAATAAATGCTTTATTAGGGATTCTATCATTGAAACTTAAAACAACACGAATAATATTATTCCAATTTCACAGTTGTGGAAACTGAGATTAAGAAAAGTTATATAACTTATGTTTAAATACATAGAAAGATCACATCTAGATTTGAGCAACTTCAGAATTTTTATTCATAACTACTATTAAGCCAGGCCAACTTGTAGTTTTAGTAAAGAGTTGTTTACTCTGTAGACACAAAAATGTGTGTATGCTTTTAAATAATTCTGTTTCCACCACCTTATCTGTTTTTAAGTCTTTAAGAAGTGTTATTCCATATTTACCAGATTAAGGGAAAATCTACTGGGGCCTGCTGCAGTGAATGCCATCAGCAGGGTGGGTGTATCCTGGAGTCAGGCAAGTAGTGCTGGCTGGCCCAGAATCAAAATGGGGCTATGCAGAAGTGTTTCTGGAGCAGGGACGAGATGAGAAAGAGAGAGAAGCTGAGGACAGGCAGAGGCCAAGGTGGAGGAGGAGCCTCTTCTAAGGATAATGATGGGGTTGGAGCTGATAAAGTACGAAGTTTGTATTAAAGGAAGGAAAATATTTTAATGCTTTCTCTGCTATGGAGCTCGCCAGTGCTTCTTTTTAAAAATAATCCAATTATTTTCTAATTTTGCTTTCCACTATTATCATATTTTAAAATTTATTGAATAAATTACTGTGGATTAAAGGTCTTTAAAAGGTTTTAAGTCATGAATAAGGACAATTTTTTTTTGGTACTGGGGATCGAATTCAGGACCTTGCACTTGAGAGGTAAGTGGCAGAACCACTGAGCTAAATCCCCGGCCCTTCTTAAGTCATGAACAAACAGGATTATTGATAGTCACTTATGTTCATGTTGCATATTTTAAATACCGTATATCCTCATGATGCTTGATTTGGTCTTGTTTGTTTTGGTGATGGATTTTCATAGACATAATTCATCTGGTGAAGAATTTACTATATATTTCTTTTCGGCTTTATTAAAACCTTTATCATTTGAATCCTTTATTGTTCCAACACATTTTGAGACAACTATACTATGGAGCATTTTCAAACTACTTATGCACTTAAAATTCTGTGGAATCAATTTTTCATTGCATGGTGCACAGCTTGCACTTTGTCATCATTAGAATGAAAAACTGCCCAGGAACCTCATTAGTTGTGAAGGACATTAGTTGTGACTATAGAGGACTTGTGGGCCCCAAAGTGGGTCTTCTGTTCCAAGAATTAATAAATCCAAGGCTCAGCACTTTAAAATGGCTCTACACCAGGTAGTCTTCCTAATTAGGAGCTTATGAGTAGAAATAAGAAAAGTATAAGTGGCAAATGACATGGGCCAAGATGAGCTTTAAAGTTTCTTAATGTAGTTTCCCAAATGTAGAATATGGTGAATGTTCTCTAATGCTTTCAGTCTTTAGTCTGTGGCAGGAGTAGCCAATATTAATAGTATGTTAAGTAAGGAAAGGAAAATATAGAGAATGTGAGAGTGGAGAATGTAAAAAAATCTTATTAGACAGATGTTCTTTATAGAATTCACCCATGTAATTATATATTAACACATATATACCCATTATTCAAACACTGTTGCTTTTTCCTTGATTGTAGTATTTTGAGGCAAAATTGGAAAAGAAAGACATAAAAATAAAACAAAATCTAATGGGCAGATAATTTATATGTGGTGGCTAAGAATTAACTATAGCAACAGTCTTCAGCTTCCAGACATATATGCATGTCTACAAAACAGTAAATACAAAACTCGAAGGTTTTCAGGAAATATTGAGAGACATTTATAAACATGCTTGACAGTGGTCTAATTTTAGAGTCTGTGCATGTAATACCAACACATGCTAATTAAAGTTTCTTATTTTAAGAATTAATAATGCCTTCTACACTCTTACAGGCATACAATTTTTACTATGTAAAAATTATCGTGTTCCTGTGTATTTTCATTCTGTTGATTAAACATGTAGGGTGATGAGACTCAGTATTAGGATTACTTTTGGTCCCTATCAATTTTTGTCTGGATTAGCTTCAATAAATAGATTTATAATCTGTCAGTTCTTCATTTTGAGGGCAGGGATGTATTTCCTTTGTCCCAGTTACTGATTCATTTGTAGTCTTCCGTTTTCAGCAACGTTTTAAAAAGAGTTGCCTACTTCTTTTCTTCTCATAATTTCTTAAATCCATTCTTAACAGGCTTGGCTCCTGCCACTGCAATGAAATAACTCTTACCATTTCTCAGTGTTCATTGTATTTAACCTATACAGAGCATTTGATCTAGTTGTTCTTTCATGTCTGTTAAATAATTTCTTCATTCAATTTCTAAGTCACCATAATCTTTGATTTTTTACTGTTTCATTTCTTTGAAAAGTTTATTCTCAACTTTCCTCACAAACATCTCTATGTTTTCTCAAATTCTAAATGTTAAAATACCCTTAGAATCTGCTACTAAAATTCTTCTCTTTTCAGTCCATAGGTCTTCCCCTGAGAATCCAGATCAGTTTAATAATGTTAAGTAACATATGTACACAGATTGTACCAAAATTTTCTTTCTAGCTCATATCTCTCCTGAATTCTATATTCAGATACCCAACACTTCTTCACTGTTTGGTGGGTTTCTTAATAGATGTCTTATATGTACATTTTCAAGTCTTAGTTTATTATGACCTCCCCAATAAAAATTATCATAGCCTCAGACATCTCCTTTTTAGCGGATGACAATTTCAATTGTTTGATTATTCAGGTAAAAAACTCAGGGAGTAAACTTTGACTTTTTCACACTATGTACAGTCTGACAGATAATCTTTTTGGGGGCTCTCATTTAAAAATACATGTAGGAATTGATCATCTCTCCTCATATTCACTGTCGCTTCCTGGTCTAAGTCACCACCACCCTTCCTTGGATTATTAAAGGCATCTTCTTATTGATTTTTGGCAACTTTCTCCACTATTCTCATCCCTTGCCTTCTTGGCTTTACCCACACTGGCTTCTCATTGTCTTTAGAACATGCTAGGCATTCATGTCCCTCGGGATGCTGTTCTTGGCTCTTCTCTCTGCAGATAACTTTTTTGGCTTCTGAAATCAGCTTGGATAGCTGTCTCCCACACTTCTCTTATTTTGTTTTGTTTTTGTGGTTTTTTTTGGTACTGGGGATCGAACTCAGGACCTTGCGCTTTCGAGGCAGGCATCGGAACCACTGAGCTAAATCCCCGGCCCATCCCACACTTCTCCTACTTGTGCCTGTATTCCATGCTCAATTGATCTCATTCTGTGCAGCAGTTTCATGTCCATCCCCTCAAGACTTATCAGCCCCTTGACACCAGCTGCTACTCATCGCCCACAAGGTGAATGCTGGAATGTCTGGAATCAGTTCTTGAAATTCTTCTCTTTCTAACCTATACTGTTGTGTTGAGAAGGCCAACCAACTTCATTACTTTATTTATTATTTTTTCTAAGTTCTTTTGTTGGTACATTTTAGGTATACAATTCATTTACATTCATCATTGGGTGTTTGTACCTGTTCATGATGTATCTTGGTTCTTATTTTTTTCCCCATTACCTGTGCACCCTTCATCCCCTCCACCCTTCCCTATTTACACAGACATCATTTCCATTTTTTTTTCTTATCTCATAGTTTTTCCTTTCCCTCCTTTCCTTTCCCCTTTGCCTCCCTTCACCCCTTCATCTTTGGACCTTTTTTCCTATTTCAAATTATCAATTACTCATTTTAATTGTTTTAACCCTTGTTTACACTATCAGTTTCTCACACTAGTGAAACTATTCGGTATTTACACATGTGTGTCCTGTTTATTTTACTTAAGACTATGGGCTCTATATGCATCTATTTAGCTATAAATGACTCTGGTTTTTCATTCTTTATGGCTGAGTAGTACTCCATTTTATAAAAAACCCACATCTTCTTTATCCAGTTTCCAATTGATGGGCACTTGGGCTGCTTCCAAGCTTTAGCTATTACAAACTGTGCCGCTATGAACATGGGTGCACATATATCGCTATGGTATGATTCTTTTAATTCTTTGGGGAAGATACCCAGCAGGGGAATAGCTGGGTCAAATGGGACCTCCAGCCCTAGTTCTTTGAGGTATCTCCATACTGATTTCCACAGTGGTTGCACCAGTCTACACTCCCACTAGCAATGGAGAAGGGTTCCTTTCTCCCCACACCCCCGCCAGCATTTGTTATTGGTTGATTTCTTGATAGCAGCCATTCTTTCTGGGGTGAGGTGGAATCTCAGTGTTCTTTTCATCTGCATTTCTCGAATGACGAGTGATGGTGAACATTTTTTCATATATTTGTTTGCTGCTTTTATTTCTTTGTCTGAGAAATGTCTGTTCATTTCAGATGCTCATTTTTGAATTGGGTTTTTGAATTTGGGGGGTCTGATTTTTTTCAATTCTTTGTATATTCTAGATAGTAGTCCTTTGTCTGAGGTACAGCTGCTAAAATTTTTTTCCCTCATTGTAGGTTGTCCGTTAGCTCTGTGGGTGGTTTCTTTTGCAGTGCAGAAGCTTTTTAATAAGATGAGATCCCAGTTGTTGATTCTTTGCTAGTTCCCATGCTACTGAGGTTTTGTTCATGAAGTCTTTTCCTATGCCAATGTCTTCAAGAGTTCTACCTAACTTATCTGCCAGCAAGTTTAGTGTTTCTGTCTTAATATTTAGATCTTTAATCCACTTCTATCTTAGTTTAGTGGATGGTGATAGGTATGAGTCTAGTTTTAATCTTTGGCAGATTGAAATCCAGTTTTTCCAACACCATTTGTTAAACAGGCTGTCTTTCCTCCAGTGAGGATGGTTAGCTCCTTTGTCAAAGACGAGGTGGCTGAGTGTGTCTGGCATTGTTTCTGTATCTTCTAATCTATTCCACTGATCCTCAGCTCTGTTCTTTTGCCAGTACCATGCTGCTTTTATCACAGTAGCTTTGTAGTATAGTTTCAAGTTGGGGATTGTGATACCCCCAGCCATGTCTCTGTTGCTCAGAATTGCTTTAGCTATTCTAGGTCTCTTATGGTTCCAAATGAATTTTTGGATTGTTTTCTCTAATTCCGTGAAGTATATTGTTGGAATTTCAATTGGCATTGCATTGAATCTACACAGTAGTTTTGGAAGTATGGCCATTTTCACTATATTGGTTCTTTCCATTTTCTTGTATCCTCTTTGATCCCTTTTTTCAGAGTGTTGTAGTTTTCAGTGTAGAGGACTTTTGCTTCCTTTGTTAGATTGATTCCTAGATATTTCATTTTTTTTGGATGCTATTTTAAAAGGAAATGTTTCCCTAATTTCTCTCTCAGAGAGTCTGTTATTGTGTACAAGAAGACAATTGTTTTTTTGAGTGTTGACCTTGTATCCAGCTACTCTACTGAATCTGTCAATTAAGTCTAGAAGTCTTTTGGTGGAGTTTTTTGGGCCTTCGATGTAAAGTATCATATCATCAGCAAATAATGACAGTTTAACTTCTTCCTACTTTAAATTCAATACATGCAACATAGTCAGGAGTATTGGTGCTATAATTTGCTGACCTAAAATTCTGATTTTATTCTTTGATCTTTCTATCATTCATTAGAATGAATTTTTCTGAGGGCAAGTACAGTGATACCTGAGTTCACGAACACTTTTGTTTGCAAACAGAAGCATTTGGCAAAATTTTGTTTTTCTTTACCAACTCTGCATAAGGTAACAAACATGACCACAGCCATCTTTTTCAGAATCATGGAAGAAATTAAGTTCATAAACCAAGATACCAATGTGTAGATATTTTTATCTGCTATATTTACTAACTTATCTCAAGAGCCTAGGACACTTCTTGGAACTTAGTTTGGCTGACTGACTGACCAAATACACTAGCATCTCTTGTTTGGTCCTTGCTTGTCATGGTTTAGTCTGGTAGCTAAAGAAACAGTGATCCTTGATATCATTTCATTTGCTTAACCCCCCCCTACTTCACTAACAGAAAAAGACAAATCTTTACAGTGACCCATAAAGCCACAGGTGACTGCTCCAGTTAGTGACCTTTCTGGTTGCATTTTCTCCTAAGCTTGCTTAGCAAAGACACTGAGAGTCTGGGGCTTGGCTTCTGGCATTGCTGCCTCAAAGTCTTTCTGCAAGCAGCTCTCTCAGCCTGGCCTGCTGGCTTTCTCTCTTCCCTCACATCTCTTCTCAAAGCATCTTTGCAAAGTCCTCCCTCCCTCCCACCTTTTTTTCCCTCTTTCCCTCTTTTTGTTTCTCCTTAGTCCTTATCATCACCCCACGCAACACATATGTTACTTCTTTATGAGGTTTCTGGTATGTTTTCCTGCTAAAATATATATTCCATGAGAGGAAAGGCTTTCATCTGTTTCTGCTCTCTGCACAGCACCTACAAGAGAACTGGCTCAAAGCAGATGCTCAGTAAATCTTTGATAAACTAAGAAATTGCTGCTGATAATGCTGCAAATATGCTGCTTAAGCCCTCGGAGCTCAATCAGTGATGCACGCTGAAATGATGGAGTCATTTTTCATTTCTCAAGCCAAGTCTGTGGAGCTTCTTCTGAAATTAGTGAAGCTAGCTAATTGGCAAGGGCTGATTTTCTTGGATAAAATAACAGTGGCTGCATGACTTGACTGGCTGAGAGCCTTGTAACCCAATCTGCAGAAATATTTATAGTGTCTATGAGCTACACTGGGGCTACTAATGCTTCTTTTATGGCTATTTGGTAAAATGTAACATTGCATATATATATGCATATATATGTATATATATCATCTCTCTCACACACACATACACATACAAACAATTTATGCTGCACTATTACCAAGTTCTCTCATTTCCTTAAAACCTATCTAATGTTCTTTAGAGAGCAAATCTTTTTTTTTTTTTTTTTTTTTTTATGAGCAAATCTTAGCTCCTGGTAAGTGGTAGGACTCCTCAGCAAAACTTAACTAAATACAAGTGAGTACCTAGGAACTTTAAAACAATTACTACTTTCATCATTGATAGGTTTAAGTAGTGTCATTCTGTTTTCAAATGCACTATCC
>NW_004624777.1:6120547-6174785 GCF_000247695.1 Heterocephalus glaber
TGGTACCGGGCATCAAACCTGGGACCTTGCACTTGCAAGGCAGCTGGCAGAAACATTGAGCTAAATCCCCGGCCCTGCTATTGATTTTTGAGTGTTGACCTTGTATCCAGCTACTCAACTGAATCTGTCAATTAAGTCTAGAAGCCTTTTGGCAGAGTTTTTAGGGTCTTCTAGGTAGAGCATCATATCATCTGCAAATAATGACAGTTTAACTCCTTCCTTTTCTAGCTTTATTCCTTTTCTTTTGCTTGTCTAATTGCTATGGATAATGTTTCCAAAACTATATTGAACAGGAGTGGTGATAGTGCACATCCTTCTCTTGTTCCTGATTTTAGCCTGAAAATTTTCAGTTTTTAACCATTTAGTATGATGTTGGTTATTGGTTTGTCATAGATAGCCTTAATCAGGTTAAGATAAAGACCTTCTATTCCAATTTTCTATAGAGTTTTTATCATGAATAGGTACTGGATTTTGTCAAATGCTTTTTCTGCATCTGTTGAGATGATCATATGGTTTTTGCCCTTGACTCCATTAATAGAGTGTATTACATGTATTGATTTACATATGTTGAACCATCCTTGTATCACTGGGATAAATCCGACTTGGTCAGGGTGTATGATCTTCTTGATGACCCTCTGTATTCTTTTTGCCAGTATCTTATTGAGGATTTTTGCATTTATGTTCATTAGGGAGATTGGCCTGTAGTTCTCTTTTTTGATTGGTTCTTTCCCTGGTTTTGGAATCAAAGCAACACTTGCTTCCAGAAATGAATTTGGAAGTATTGCTTCCCTTTCACTTTCATTGAAAAATTTAGAGTAGTGGCAATAGTTCTTCTCTAAATGTCTTGTAGAATTTAGCAGTGAAGCCGTCAAGCCCTGGGCTTTTTTTGTTAGTAAATTTTTAATTATGTTTTCAGTTTCACTGATTGTAATTGGAGTGTTTAGAATTTTCATATCTTCTTCATTCAACTTTGGTAATTCATATGTTATCTAGAACTCTGTCCATTTCATCTGTGTTTTCCATTTTATTAGAGTACAGGTTCTTGAGGTAGATATTGATGATCCTCTGGATTTCTGCTTGATCTGTTGTGACTTCACCTTTTGCATTCCTAATTGCATGGATTTGAGCCTTTCCTTTCCTTTTTTTGATAAGGTTGGCTAAGGGTTTATCAATTTTATTTTTTCTTTTGAAAAACTAACTCTTTGATTCATTGATTTTTTTTTTTTTGTATCATTCCTTTAGTCTCCATGCCATTGATTTCTGCCCTGCTCTTTATAATTTCCTCCCTTCTATGAGTTTTGGATTTGTCTTGTTCTTCTTTTCCTAGGAACTTAAGATTCAGCATCAGGTTGTTTATTTGAGCTCATTATGTTTTCCTTATATGGGCATTCACTGCTAAGACTTTCCCGTGTAGAACTGCTTTCAGTGTGGCCCATAGATTCCTTTTGATTTTTTTCCATGTTGTATTGACATTATCATTTATTTGTATAAACTGTCTAATTTCTTCTTTAATTTCCTCTGTGACCTATTGGGTTTTCATGAGAGTTTTATTCAATTTCCATGTGCTTGCAAATTCCTTGCATTTTCTTATGCTATTGATCTTCAGTTTAATTGCACTATGGTCTGATAATATACATGAGATAACTTCAATTCCTTTGCAATTACTTAAACATGTTCTATGAGCTAGTATGTGGTCTCTTTTCAAGAATGACCCATGTGCAAAAAGAATGTATATTCTGATTTTGTGGGGTGGAACACTCTGTAGACATCTATTAAGTCCCTTTGTTCAAAAGCTTGGTTCAGTTCTAGTATTTCATTGTTGATTTTTTGTCTGGATGATCTGTCTATTTGTGACAGTGAGGTATTGAGGTCCCCAAGTACAATTATATTAGTGCTTATTTGGTTTTTTCATTTCCCCTAATATTTGTTTTGTGTAGATGGGGGCTTTAGTGTTTGGTGCATATATATTTATGATTGTCATCTCTTCCTCTTGGATTGTTCCCTTTACAAGTATATAGTCTCCTTCTTTGTCTCTCTTAATTAATTTTGGTTTGAAATCTACTTTGTCTTCAAATAAGATAGCTACCCCTGCTTTTTCCAGGTTCCTGTCATATGAAGAACTTTTTCCATCCTTTTACTTTCAATCTATGAGTTTCTTTTTGAACTAGGCATTTCTTGTATACAGCATATTGTTGGGTTTTGGTTCTTAATCCATTCTGCCAGTCTATTTCTTTTGATTGGTGAATTGAGGCCATTAACATTTATGGTTATAACTGATATGTATTGACTTATTGTCATTGTCATGTTATTTTCCTATTGTTGGCTCTTTTTTATTTTTTTCCCTCTCCTTTTAATTTTTTGCCTTGCCTGATGAATTTGCTCTGTTGGGCCTCATGGAGTTGTGACCTTCATTATCTTTTTCTAGGATATTGTTTAGAATTGTTTGGAGTGCTGGTTTGGTAGTCATGAAATTTCTCAGGTGTTCTTTTTCATGGAAGTATCTTATTCTCCATCAATTTTGAAAGATAGTTTTGCAGGATATAGTAGTCTAGGTTGGAGGTTGTTTTCTTTTAGGGCTTGAAATACCTCACTCCAGGCTCTTCTTGACTTGAGGGTGTGGGTTGAAAAGTCTGCTGTGATTCTGATGGGCTTTCCTTTGCATGTGATTTGTTTCTTTTCTCTAAATGCTTACAGTATTTTGTTCTTCTTCTGGTTTTCCAGGATCTTGATTAGTATGTGTCTAACTGTAGATTTTTTTTTTTTTGATCATGGCTAGTTGGAATCCTATATGCCTCACTTATCTGTATGTCAAATTCTTTTGCTCTGTTTGGGAAGTTTTCTGTCATTAATTCTGTGAACAGTTTTTTTATGTCATTTGTACTTTCTCCTGCTTTTCTCATGGACTCCAGTCAGTCTTATATTATTCTTCTTTGCATCATCCAGGAGCTGTTGGATTGATTTCTCATCGTCCTTTACTATTTTTAAGAGATCTCTCTTTTGTTGGTCACTGACCACCATCCTGTCTTCTATATCTGATGTTTTGTCTTCAGATTGGCTCAGTCTGCTGTGTACGTTTTCAGTAGAGTTTTTAGTCTCCTAGACATCAGTTGGAATTGGTTTCATGGATTCCATTTCTTTCTTATGTTGGACATTCATGGTTTCCATTTCTTTACAATGCTGGGCATTCATGGTTTCCATCATGGTCCTGAGTTCATCTATTTTTTTTAATCTGTTTCTGTTCTAGAGTCTCTAATCATGTCTTTCATTCTGCTCACCATTTCTGTAGTTATCTGGGAAATGATTTCTGTTTTAAATATCTCTAGAGCCTCATTCATCTATTTTGTTACTTCCTGTGCTATCAGTTCATGGTGTCCAGGTGATTGATTATCAGACTTTTCCACCTTGTTTCACCCAGAAATTGCCTTTGGTGGGGTGGAAGTCCGGGCTTGTGCCTTGCTTAAATGTCTTCTCATTTTTGTTTTTGGTTCTGTCCTTAGTTAAATTCCTGGGTTAGTACTTTAATATTGCTTATTATAAGTATCTTTGTTGCTTGTATTTAGAACCCTTATGGAATGACTACTTCTCAGAGGTGTCTTCCAGATATAGCTGGTCTTTAGGTTTTGAGTCTCTAATGACTCTGAGACCATCACATTTTAAGTATACCAGGAAGGACAACTGATTGGATCAATCACAACACCTTAGTCCAAGTGATACCATCAGCAACACAATAGCATCAAGCATAGCTTAGAAAATGACAATTTATGGTAGTTATTAATCTATCATTTTTAACTGTGAATTACATCAACATTGAGGACCACCCCAACATATGTTTATAGTGAATAAACTCTTCAATATAGCAAGTTCACCCTTTGGGATGGGGACTTAGCAGGAGTTGGGGAGGGAGGCATAGATAGGTAGAAGGATAGGGAAAGGTTAGAACTGAGGCCAGAGGACACAGGATGATTACTCAAACTCTAGGACTGTTGAAGACAAGAGGAAAAGACAAAATGAAGGAACAAATACAAGGACAGAACAACCTAACAGCAATAGGAAGGCTGGAAACTATTTACTTTCCTTTAAAACTAATGACAATCAAGAGAAGGAAAAAGAGTAGAAAAGGAAAGAAAAAATCTGAAATAGGGCCAGAACAGGAACAAAAATGGAGATGAGAGTGTGAGAGAGAAAGAAAGAAAAGAGAAAAAGAAAAAAAAGAGGAAAAAAAGAAAAATTTGAAAGGAGTAGGAAAAAATTAAAAATTAAAAACAAGAGAGAAAAAAATAATTTTGAAAATAACAAATAAAAAATAAAAATGAAGGACCTCCTTCAGAGTATGTCTCTGCTGTCACAATAGTCAATGTGGGCAGCAGTGTGCAGATACAAGTCAATGAGTCTCAGCAAGCCAGTAGCAGACATATGAGATTCAGGCAGATTTCTGGCTGCAAGTCCCAACTTGAGCTCCCTGTCTTCCTGCAGTGTTGAACTCTGCAAGGTTCTACTGCGAGTTCCAGCTGCCCTTCCCCTTAAAATAGTCTAGGTTCCAGAGCCAACTTACCAAGTATGGTGGTCTGGTGTGCCTTTATTGTAGAGATTCTCTTCACTTTTCCAGTAGGTTTCAATTTTCATCAAGGAGCCTGAGAGAGGCCCTCTTTCTGTTTTTCAGTTCTGGTCTATCTTCTGGAGCTCAGGACAAAATCCTTTATGACCCCCTGTGTCTCTGTCGTGTGGAACCAGGTACTGGTGCACCCAGGAGGCCAGAGGAGGATGGGGGTGCTGCTGGTGCCTGAGTGGCTAAGTTGGTTGCTGGGAGGTAGGGCATGGGTCAATGGAGCCCTGCTCCACGTGGCTGAGGTCCTCACCTTCCATTGGCTGGTCACTAGAAGGCAGGCCCTCCCTCTATTTTTGATCCTCTTTCCATTTGAGAAATATCCATTTCCCTATCATCTACCTTTTTTCTCTTTATTCATAATTTGGGTTTGTTATAATGTATAAAAGAAACCTTGAGATATTTAAGCTTGTGTGACTGATTTATTTCACATAATATTATAGTCTCAAGGTGAATCCATTTCACCATAAATAATTCAAATGTATCTTTCCTATTATTTCATATTTGCAACAATTTTCAGATGTTTGACAGTCTCGGAAATTTAACTTAAAACAAGTTATGCATGTATATATTGCTTTAATACAAATTTAAATGTGATTGTCTCAAAGTACTTTATGGCAAATTGGAAACATAATTCAGAGTTCCTGAAAGTTACTTGATTACATTGCTTTATTGTAGCATTATCCCTCAATAGTAGTTGTAGCTTTGTGGTGGCTTTTTAATTGCTTCAAATATTGACTGGTGGTCTATTTTTTAAGATGGTAAATTATTTCCTAAAAAGATTATAGTACTAATGCAGGTATAGCTGTGGGGACAGAGCAGTTTTTGTTGCAGAACCAGTTTAATATTTTATTAAAATAGGGGATATTATCTAGCCATTGAAATTGTAATTAGTTGCAAGTAAGTAATGAATCCTCCTTGTCCTGAGTCCAGAGCCTGGTAGGTTTAGAACACCACTTGACCCTGACTTGCTGGAGAATGAAGGAACCAGGCGCAAAATTTTTCTTTGTACAAGATGGTTTGGGAATGTGCCAAAAACACAGGTCAGACTCAACACAGATGGCTGTAGCTGATAAGAGAGAGCTATCTATTGTGTTTTCTTCTCAGCACCTTTGTGAGTGTGTCAGAATATTTATACTTACATAAAGATATTTTGTTGCTCAGGAATTAAAAGAAAATACACTAAGAGAATCCACTTTTGTTTAAAAACATAGATGTTGGCTGGAGTGGGGGGAAAATAGTGAATAACAATATTAATGTGTGACCAGATGTGATTTTTCAGGAGAGGTGCCCGTTAGATGTGCCTCATGTGAATATACTGTACATTTACTTTTGAGCTCCTCTCTGTTTTCTACTTTAAATACTATTTGAAAAACATTGGCCTAAGTAAATATATTCTTTAATTGAATAATATATCTTAAATGTACAAAGTAAAATATTTGAAGCAGTAAAACTATAGTTTAAATTTTATTTCTATGACTTTGTAATTTCCCTAAATCAATTTTTAAACCTCCCTTAAATATTTTTATGCACATCATTTCCTCAGGGAGTTCTGTATGATCCCTAATATTGAGTGCACTTACATATTGTATGATGAAGTAGTAAAATGAACATAAAATTGAAAGACTAGTATTTTTTCCAAATTTTCATGCTATGTGGTCTTGAGAAGACACTGATCTCTGAACTACAGTGCCATCATCTGTGAAATGGAGAGAACCCCATGTCCTTAATAAGTGTGCACTACACATACAGTTTAGATTTTTCTAAAAGACTGTTTGCTTTATTGTTGTTGATCCTACATTCAGTTGCTTACTCCTTGTGTGGTCCAGAAGAGAATGATTAAAAACAAAATGTAAACAACTACTGATTGTGTAAATAGCTACTGTTCATGTAGGAATTGTGATGACATTTCTAATGACACTACATAGATGGGAATCAAAATGAACATACAAATTCTATTTCCTGATTGTAAATTTCCTGATTGTAAAATTACTAAGGAAGTGCATTAAAAATCTCTGTGGTAATTTTCGTCATTATATAATATTAGGTGGAAAAATAATCTTTAAATTACAGTAACTAGCAAGTGGAAAGATACAACTAACACAAAGACTTAGCTAAGAATGGAAAGTAGATGTAGCTTTTAAAATATTGACTTTGAAAATGTTTATTAGGTAAATTATACAATTTTTTAAAAAATATAGTATAATGCAGAGCTACATGAATATTTCTATTTTTAGACTGTGTTTTAATCAAAGTGTCAATTTGAAAATCTAGGTACTGTTTCCAGGGAAAATAGTAAAAGTGATCTTTTTTGAAAGATAGGTGAATTGTTAGCAATTAGGGCAGAAAGGAGACCAGAACACATACTTCCTCTAGAAGACCTTTATTTTAATTTGATACAATATTCAAAATATTAAATAAAGACAGATCTTTAAATATTCTAGTGTCTGATCACTGTAAGCATTGCAATTTTATGTTCTATTTTTATGAAAATATTTTACTAATGTTAATTTTGTAATATTCTGAGTAAGGCAAGTTTGTGTTTGAAGAGAGGAAATAAGACAAGGGACTATATTTAAATGTGCTTACTCTGATATCAGTCATGATAATTATATTAGAAAATCTTTAAATGTGGTGTAAGTTTGAAGGCAGAATTAGAGTGATGGGAAGGAACTTTAAAAAAACTTTTCCATTGAAATGGTATCAATTGTACTATATGCTTTGTAAATATTATCTGAGTTATCATACAAAGTCCATGTTGTAAGTAATGGTATTTCCATTTTGAGGGACCATGACATTTTAAGCATATTATTTTGTGATAGCACTGAGTTTCAGTTAATTTGATTCCAAAGCTTTTGTTCTTTCTACCATACTTCATTGCTATTTAATTATAAATCATTGTTTCTTAACATAATAAAAGCATGTAGATTAAAGAAAATAATATAAAAGATAATATTTGACTGTTGAACTATATCATAACCACATTTTACCTTTTGTGTGGAGTATAATGCATATTTCCATTTTTAAACTAGAAAATCTAATTAAATACTACTTTTTAAAAGAGTTAATAATTTGGCTTCAAAGAACAGTGTATCATATTAAATTAACCACCAGTTAATCATATTAACTAAGGGTAAGATATGCCTAGAAAACACAGAAAATTATACCTTATGTGGGTTGAATTTATAATTAGCTGAGTTAAATTACATGTTAAACTAACTTTTAATGGACAAAAACCTTTGTCATTGATATACATGGCTCTTAAGTAATTAAGTAAATGAGTCAAATTTTGCTTTGAGAAGGGAAATATAGAATATTTTACTTCAACTCAACAACTGATAATTAATATAGATTTACTAATAGAAGAAATGATAATGTGGATCCTAAACTATAAAATATATTTATATGTCAAAACATCTATATACTCACAACCATTTTTATTCATACAGAGAGTTCTTTGAAGATTAGTGTTATTGCATGTAAAATTTTTCCTACAAGAGCAGGTGAATAGAAAAAGATGGTTTTATTCAAATCTAACAATCCTGGGAAGACAAATAAAACTCTTTTACAGAGACTTATAATGCAGTAAGAAGAGCAGAGACTTTTGATTCAGACATACTTGGCTTGAAATGATAGGCTTGTGGAAGCTAATACACCACATTATCAGTTGCTTCTTTTGCACCATTTCATATAGTTGCTGCACCATGTAAAATAAATGCACTCATAATATTTAACTCAAATAAATAGCTATTTTTTCTTTCTCACTTTTTAAATTTGCATAGATGCCAAATTTGTGTTTAGTTAGACAAAATAGCTAGGATACAGCATTGAGAGCTATATAAATAAACCTCAAGTGTTTGAGAGTTTTCTTGTGGTGTTTCCATAAAGAATTAAAACTATTGAAGATTACTGGCTTCGTTCTGAGATGGGAGATGAAAATGGAATGGATGTTGCCGTTTTGCCTGACTGTCTCCCAGGCAATAACCAATGACTTCAGTATTAGAAGGAATAAGTACCCGTATTTTGCTCTTATTTTTTATTGTGAATAATTTATTGGTTTCTGTGTTATCATCCAATCCTCAGTTTTCATTTCAGTATTTAGTGTGCCAAGTGTGGTTTTTAGTACTGAGGATTCTAATATTCAGTTTAGATCCATTGCTCTCAAGAGCAAAACAGTCTAATAGGAAGAGGAATGTGACATAAGATATCAGAAAATATAGAAGATTGCTGTGATGAAAATAAGTTTCAATAATTGATTATAGAAACTGCTTTCACAAAATTCTTACTTAGGTTTTTATTTATGTACCTCATAAGGGTTTGTTTGTATATTTAAATTATTTGAAGGGAGATCATTTTCTTGGTCTGTATGCTGAGACAACACCTGTAAATGATACTTTCCTTTATTCCTTTCTCATTCTGAAAGTGTTACATATAAAAAAATCACTCCATGAATTCTGTGTGTCACTCTGTAAGTAAATGGGGTTTGATTTAAAGCCTGCTCACATTGGCCTTGTCTTGGAGTCACTCTCATGGACCTTGCACTGCTGTCAGTCCTACTGCATTTCCTTTCTTTCCTGTTTGAACACAGGGCTATTCCGTGCCTTCACCATCTCTGTCCTCATGAACTAACTTTGCCCTAAAATGTCTCATGCATGTGTATATTTAATGGCATATTTACATTTTGACAAAAACATTATGAAGTAAATAGCTCATAGAGCACATTATAAGAAATGCCTTTTTAATAGGTTAGGTCTTATACCAGAGATTAATTATACATATGAAAATTTGGAAAATCATCAGAGATAGCCAAATTTTTTCACTATTTTTCTGAGCTAACAGAAGTAGCAGCAGAAGTAACAATACCAACAGCAGTAGCTGCAGCAATAGTAGTATCAGAAGTAGTAATTATAGCAGCAGCAGTAGGAGCAATATGGTGTTAGTAGTAGCAGCAACAGCAGTTGCAATAGCAGTAGCAGAGTAATAGCAGTAGCAGAATAGTAGCAATAACTGTAGAAGTGGCAATATCACAATAGTAGTGGCAATAATAGAAGCAGGAGCAGTATGGTGGTAATGGTTTCAGTGGCTATAGTATTAATAGGATCAACACATGGAGCAGTAATAGATAGCTACCTTTCTTAATGAGATAGGTACTCAAAAATTCTATGATACTTTGACATTAGTTAACAAGTTATTACAAGTATTTGTAGCAACCAGTGAAACTATTTATTAGTGATAGCTTACAACAAATGAAAACATACAGTCTTACTAAGTTTTAATAAATGTGTTTAATAAATATTATAGTTTTCAGAGTCTGTCCACTAACTTCTTAGGTGAAAGATTACCTTTAACAGGATAACTTTTGTTTAATTTTACACTTAGTATTCTCTGACAAATAAGACGAGAGTGATAGTTTTTATTAGTATAAGAATCTTTTTAGCTTCCTAGGAAAAGGAATATCTCAGAAAATACGTAGAAAAAAGAATAAAAGAACTATGTTGCAAGTGTTCAGTGTTTCAGACGTTTCAAGTAAAAGGAATATTCTATAACCCATGCCTCAGAAAATGTATTTTAAATGAACTAAAATAACATTGTCTGCTTGGGTTGTTTAAAAAAGTCCATGTGATGCCCTAAAGCAATAGATACCTGTGAATCTATGCTAATTTTTGAGATTTAGATTTAATAGTACATGATATATTGTATATTTTCTTTGTGGAGTAAGGCCTCATACTTTTCATATTATAATTCTACAGTTGTGAATTACTTTTGGTATAGAGTCCCAAAGTTTTTCTAATTTCTGAAAACTACTTAGCAGTGAAATCCTGGGAGTTGTTGTAATATCTATTTATGAATAAATTGATTAATGATAAATTGAACTTTTTAAACTTTTAGGATCCATCATATGTGGAGTATCTTTTTAGATTACTGACTAGTATATTGTTCAATATCTTTTAATTCATGTACATTCTTCCTTATCTAAAACTCATTTACATTTTTAATAAGAATATTTTTGCCTGCACCAATCAAGATACAATCAATAGCTATAAGTGTAGCATTCTATATGCTGCGGAATGAAAGAATACTTGAGAAAATTGCAGTTTAACTTAATTGAAACATGTGCCTACCCGTCTGGAGCACTTCTGCACAAATAAAGACATTTTCTATTTTAAACAAAGGATTTTGAATTAAACCAGAATTCCTTTGTGACTTCCAAAGACATTGATGTATGAGACTATGTGTGGTTTTCCATCATATACAAAAGATTAATGATTTCCTAAATGTCTTTTCACTCTTTTGTTTCAAAAAATGTATACAGACAGTTAAGCAAAATGAAATCTTGTGGGTATATAAACAAAGGTGCCAAGAAGCAGTACAAAATATTTTGTTGCAACCACTCATCAAAGATATAAAATGTACATTTCTCATGAAAAATGAGCTTGACATTATTGAATGTTGGTTGAATGATGACTGAGTAAATTTATAATTATCTCAGTATTACATATAAGAAATATTCATGAAATAAATTATTGAGGGCTATAAAATACTTCTAACTTTTAATCTATAAACTTCTAAAATTTGAACATGATGACTGCTATTGACAAAGCATTAAGCAGTCTTTCCCAAATGAAGCAATTTAAATGAAGGTATTTTTTAGAGAAAAATTTTTATTAAGCTCTAAATCCTTTAGTTTAACTGATGAGAAATAATTCTTTTTTATAAAATATGAAATTTTTATTGGTGTCATATAAACTCTTATTATTTAAAATTTTAATATTTTATTAATATTTTAATTGTAATTTTAATTGTTATTTGTATATATTATTTATAGGAATCACTTCTTCAGTGAATTACTGTAATGTAAAATTTTCATATATGTTGGTCACCAGAGAAATAGGATTTTGTTATTTCTTGTCCAGACACATATGAATCTCCATACTGAAATAAATGAGACTATTCTATATAAGTACATATACACAGGGCTTAAGAAGAGTTGTAGCAACAAAAAGTCATTCTAAGAATAACATTTAATCAAAAGAATATTGAGGTAGATTATTACATTTTTAAATGAACTACATTTAATTTACTTTATAATTTGTTCAGGGTTATAATATAAATACATGTATATTTACGTTACATTTTTAACATGGAGAGCTTGAGGTATCCTGTGAATATTTGGAAATCTTTGGCATACTACTTTTTACTAAATGTGTAGAATGTTTCTCAGTTTTCTTCACCTTAAAGAATTCAAGTTTCTATGTTTTTAGTTTTTAAGGAAAGATAATAATGTTTTCAGGTAGCTAAGCTCAACTGTCCATCTGCATTATTTTGTTACTGGATGATGGCCATATTGTCTTTAAAAAAATTTCTTCTCCCTGTATCATACAATACATTTTGATTTTTATTATAAATAATTTTATTATACTTGCAAAATACTTCATTACCTAAGAGATATTATTTAGGCTGCTACTCCAAGTAGAAAGAGTAATACCCAAGATTTGTCAGCTGAAATGAGTTGTGTATAGTAGTTACACACATACATAGGTGCATGTACACATATCTGTTAATTTAAAAACTGTGGTGAGTTCTTTGTAGATAGGTTAGATTTAAATTAAGTGTTAATGGTAGTTTGGCATTGTACTTTGTATTAGTTTAGGCTCCAGAATGAAAAATAAATATTTTTTTGAATTTTTAAATCTGTTTTCTTACATGTAATGGATAGATACTTAAATATTTAAAATGATGTATTTGTCACAATTAATATGATCATAGAGGACACAAAATTTTTGTAGTTATCATCATATACATTTGATTTTTATTTTTTATAATAACAGTTGTTTAAAAGTGAAAAAAAGTGTTAGTCCATAGTTAAGAATATTAAAATGAGATATAAAATGTAAGAAATTGGAGCTTTTGTTCATTCATTTTCACTGTTACCTTTACTTCTTAGTTCTTACATTAAATGAGAGTTTTTAAATGAGAAAATATTCCATCTGTATAAGATTCTTTTGAATATGTATTCTGGAGCAAATAAATTAATGTTATATCATTTTAAAATTACCAATTGGTTATAATAAACTCTACAGGTCAATGTAAGTTGTGTATTAGTTATTATACAGCAAAATTTGTTTGGTTTTAATGTAATTTTGTGTAGAGGCAGTATTGACTTCTGAACAGTCACTCACTTGGCACTTCTAAATCATATCCTACAGATTCCTTAAAAAGTGTCACCGGTGGTTTTTACAGTAAGGCCTCAAGCCAGGGATCAGAGTTCTATGCCTGGTACCAAGAAAAAAAAAAAAGAAAGAAAACCGCAATAAGGCCTGTTTTCCACATGGAAGTTGAGGTATATGTTTACACTCGGCATCTGCTCCTGTGCATAGTGGCAGCTCCTCCTCCATCAAGGCTGATGATAGTTCAGAAGCAAGTCAGTATTTCATCCTAGTTAGGTTGAACTACATCTCTACTGATATAAAAACAATGACAAATTAGACAACTTCTGATCTTGGTGCTGGCTAATTTAGGGACCCAGATCTAGAACCCAAGCACTAGAACCCCAGACGCTTCCTACTTCACCTTCTGTCTGTGTTACTACGTACTCTAGTTTAATCCTTAACTCAGTCAGACATTTTCACGTTACTGAAAGTTTCATTTGGCGAAAAGAAAAATGAATATTTTGGAGAAACTTCATTTTTAAATAGAGTTAATAGCAATTACTAATGATTTTAACTTAGTCTTTTGAACACATTTTAAAATTTGAGTACTGACTACCTGCTATATAATTTTTACTGCTCAAAAATATAAGTTAAAAACAAATATTGGTCTTCCTCTGAGAAAATGTGAGGACACCTTATAGAATAAAGAAATACAGTATATTGTGGAAGAGCATTAAAAAGTAAATTAGTTAAACATATTATTGGTTATATTAAATTGAGAGGCTTCCTAAAAAGAAGTTTGATCTTGGAATGATGTAAATTTTGTGTAAAGAGAGAGAACATGAGAAATTTTTGAAGGTAAATTTAACCCAGGACAGTGTAAAATGGGGACAAAGAGCAGAACATACCTGAGCTTGCCTCAGGATCACATTATGTTGTAATAAACAGGTTGATAAAGATTTGGTTTGCTGTGCAAGTTAGAATAAGTGAGCAGGAAGAGTGTATTAGGAGAGATTTTCTTGCAAGGGTATTTACAGTTTTTAAGTTGTGGGAAACTCTTATACCTCAGTTGCTACAATGCAAACATTTCCTGATAACACTGAACAGTGCTGAAAAAATTGACAGAGCATATCCAAAGAACATTGCTTGTGTATTTTGATTGCTAATATATGCTTTAGAAATATTTTAGAAATCCTTTAATATATTGTACCCTGGGATACCCCTTTCCTCAGGTGAAAGGATTTTCCAACTATGTAGAAAAACTGTGGAGGCAATTTTATTAGGCAAATTGTTCTACTTTTGTAAAGTAATTACACAAACAGCATGAGCATTTTAAGAAGAAATTTGGTGTCCTTTTATGTTAATTTACATCTCCTTGTGAGCTTACTGATGTAGAGATCATCCCATTAGACCTAGTATTTTCATTGACTAGATGATTCTAAAATATTCTACAAATAGCATTTCCTAGTTTGGGAATGCTGGGTTGCTACTTCTTCTTTTTTGGGGGTGCTCATGTTGGTGGATGTTATTTACCTTTTCTCTGTGGATGATTCTTTCTCATCATCACTTTTATGTTCAGAGCACTCCTATAAGGGGGAGGGTATGTTCAGTTTGTCTTCCAAGTAGAATTAAATAATCCCATCTCCTTAATTTCATAACATCTTATTCACACTACAAATGTAATGCATACCACATTGAATTGAAGTTACTTATATTTCCAACTGCCTCTCCCACCTGTTTATGATCTCTTTGTACCTCTTGTATTTCTCACTCAATCCTGGGTCTTTTTTTTTTTTTTTTCTATTCAGGTTACTCACAAATGACAATGGTACCTAAATTCTAAGAGAATGAATACACTAAAATGAAGAAATGAATTCTATAAATGGATGGAATTTCCTTATTTTTGGTTCTGTTGTAGTTATTTTGTCACTTTCCTCTTTTAACCTTAGAAGGTACATATGTAATTTGATCACAGTGCAAATTGATAATTAAAACAAATTTCATCCTTTAGATAACTTCCTAGAGCAGCTGACACTTTCTTTGACACATAGCAAATAGTCAAGAAGCATTTAAAATTGGTGAACTAGGTGCCCCAAGGGAAATAGAGCATGGAGAAAACCTCCTACCTAAGCAGCATAATGTAATTTTTTTACTTTGAAATAAAACAATGAAAGCATTTTCTGGGAAAGAAAAATATTGGGCAACTCAGGTGCTAAATTTGCCTGTTTTGAGTTTGTGATTCCAGGACTCTGTTCGAAATGACACCAGTGCAAGCAAGCTTCTTCCCTTGTGGATTTCTGCTGTAGGCCGAGGGAAATGTCTAACGGCTGCTTAGGAATTCTTAAATACAAGAAAGAGGAAAGTGGTAATAATACATACTGTTTTTCTTTTAGTAAATTATTTTTAAGTTTTATTTCTAGGATTCTATTGATGTTGCTATTATTACCATTTAGTTATAGGTCATATAAATGATTACTTTTAGTAGCACTTAATGATTTTTTTCTCCTAAATACTGCTCTCTCATGCATTATTTATACACTGATTTGCATTTGCATGTTGGAATTTCTTTCTGGCTTCTAATTCAATTAGAATGCACTTAGAGCTTTGAAAGGTTATAGTTTATATAAATTGTCATATTTTCTATAAATAGAATTACAGATTTATCCTTAAAATGATCTATCCTATACATTTTAAGCAGATCTGTAGATGTTTGTGCTGTAAATATTAACCAGGTAGATTTTTCCCATCTGCCCAGCCAGAGAGTACTGTATTCCATGTCACAGTTCAATTGAGCTGTCCTTATCTGTATGAGATCAATCTTGGAGAAGGCAATGAAGGTTTTCTTACTTAATTTGCTTTCACCAAGTCCTCCCTCCAGTTTTAAATTTTAAGTAATGCTCTTAGTAGGTCATTAGACTTTGAGAGTTATTCACTTTGTTAGTCCAAACACTAAAACCTTGTGTCTTTTAACTCTGATTAGTGACACTTTAATAAAGTCATTTGAAGTTCAGTGGACTGAATTTTCCAACTTTTCTGATGTTTCTATGGTCACGGCAAAGCAACCTGTATTGAAGCTTGTATACAATCTTTTAAATGCAAATCTTGATAAACCATGTGTAATTTTGTGTATTTGACTTCAACACCAACTGCAAAATGTAAGAGTTTAAAATAAAAGAAATAAAAGTGGTAACAATATTATCTTTTTTTGTAATTCAAATTGCGGCATAATCAGGGATGGGAAATAGACAAGTTGTCACTTTAAAAAATTTAGGTATTTGAGTATAAAAACCTCGGCCAATATAAATATTTAATGGCCATACTTATTTTTCTTGACAAACCAGTGAGAACAAACCCTCATTTTCTTCCACATGATTAGATAAGAAGAGTAATGCAAACTACTGAATGAAAAATTATATGTATGTAATATATGTATATATATCCTTTTTTTTAAAACTAAAGGGAGAGAACTTCCAATTGGCTATAATCAAGTCAGGCACAGTGAACTCACTTTGGAGGAATTAATGCATTTTGTATTGTATTGAGAGTTGAGTGGACATTTACAACATGTGAGAATGGAGAGGATGAAAAATTATGGTTGTCTTTTGGTTCACAAGAAGCCAAGGAGGCAGGTCATTGATTTGATTTTCATGGGAAGACTGACTCTAGCCTGCTCGCATATTCAGGGCAGAACAACCTAGTATTGACAGCCTTGCTTTGGGAGGGGAGCATGCAGCAGTATTGTGCCATGGTTTGTTGAGGAAAAACAAGGGAAGATTTAAAACAAAGCTCTGAATAGGAACAGTAGTCCTTGTGTCTTGAAGCTGACTGACTTTTATTCTTTAGTGTTTCATGAAAATTGTTACCCTTTTCTGTAAAAAAGGGTTATACTACATAAGAGAAACTTTAGAAGTATAACTTAGTGACATTCAGGACTTGGGCATTTATACTGTTTATACTAAAAGAAATAAGTTGAAACAATAAACTGCAAATATAAGAAAGCCCAAGCCTGAGAGATAGGCTCAGGGCTAGTCAAGAGATAATATAAGAATATTAATACTAATACTAATCAGTTCATTTTTCCAAACCAAATCCATTAGTAACCTTGCATTTTTTGTTCTCTAAATCTTAATATTAATATATTTAGGGTCAGGGATTTAGCTCAGTGTTTTCGCCACCTGCTGTGCAACCGCAAGGACCCAAGTTTGATCCCCAGTATCAAAAAAAAAAAATATATATATATATATATATTTAGGTATTTGTGTAATGCCATTCAATCACATGGGAAAATGTGGTTCACCATTTAATTATTCCCTTTGTAAATTTTAGAAGGCATTTTTTTCCTTTTATGTCAATTTGCCTAATCCATGGGTACTTTTTATGGAATAATTTTTCTGAAAATTCATGGCAATGTTGTTATAGCCAGGATCCAATGCCAACAATGTCGATGTATTCACCAGGGGTTGAATAAATGCTTGTGTTTAATGAGTAAGAACATCAATCGATTATGACATGGTAGTAAAGAAACTAGTGAATAACAATGAAAATAGATCTTAGCTGTATTTTTAATGAGTTAATAATGTATTTTAGGCAATGATTAAAATGAATATTTATTTTTAATTGGGCAGGCTTCTGCAAACTGATAACAGGGGTTGCTTCAATTATTTTTTTAAATAATTCTTTTTTGATCAACATAATATTCATGCATATTTGTGAGATACAATTTGATGTTTTTATTCATGTATCAATAGCAAAATGATCAAATCAGGGCATATCAATCACTTTAAGCTTTTTTCATTTATGTGTGAATAATGAATAATAATATGAGTACTATATTCATTATTATTAAGTATTCTTTGCATGAGATTTTGTGAGAATATCTGATAAATATTTTACTTTCAATTATTATAGCTTTGATTAATGTGCTTTAACCATAAGTATGTGTTATTATCATAGACTATAAACAGCATTATTATAATATACATGATTTATTAGATGTATTGTATTTATATATGGGCTTCAGTATTAAGACATATATTCCACTTAGCAAGTTGTAGATATATTGGTAGAAAGGCAAGACAATGGTAGTAATTAAAATGATATAATGAAAAGTAAAAGAAGAAAGGTAGGAAAAATTAATATGGAAACATTCATATTAAATATAGAGGTACTTGTCAATAGTATTTACAGTGGGAAAATAGTTCTCTAGAATTGCTTCTCTTTTATTAGCAGTATTTCAGTTTGTTGATATTTAAAAGTATGTTTGGGGCTGGGGATTTAGCTCAGTAGTTCCAGAGCCTGCCTTGCAAGCGCAAGGTCCCAAGTTTGATCCCTGGTACCAATAAAACAAAAAAAGTATGTTTGCCAATACTATACCAACAACTTTGATTTTTTAAAAATAAAAATAATTTTGCATATTATAATCTGTATATGTACTATATGAGTTGAATATTATATGTAAAATATATCATAAATACAAATCATCACTGAGTACTATTGACAAATTATAATTTTTAGGAACATTCACTTTGTTACATTTCCACTGAGGAAAATGTTTTATCAGTGAAAATTATAATCATATTTACATTTATAATAAATGTGGATTTATAATAATAAATATGGATTACTTAAAATGTTGAGATGATTTGAATGTATATTTGCTAATATCTTGATTTTTGAAAAGATTCAAAACTTTATAGTTGTATCTCTGGGTTATGTGACTGAAAATTTATTAACTTCTGAATTTAGATATATACCCATTTAGCTTATTCATTAAGAGTTGGTAGTTTTATCAAAATAATCATACTGAGGTATAATTACCTGTGTACCTATCAATTTGGGTAATTAGAGTTAAGAACTACAGCACAGGAACTTTGAAAAAACAGGAAAAATTAGAAGCCTGCCTCAGTAGACCCAGGATTCAAACTTTGCATCAGTTGGTTTCTGAAGTAGCTCTGTAATGTTGAGAAAATTGCTACAACTTTCTGCATCTCAGTTTCTTTATCAATAAAATAATGGTGTTAATATCTACTTTACTTACTTGTGTACTAATAATTAGTTAATATACCAAAACATCTAATGTTGTAGTTTATATATGCAACGTGCTTAAAGAAATAGTTACTTATCATGTACATTAGAACTTAATTTTGGTATATAAAATTGCACAATTAATATAGAATTTCAGAGTCCAGAGGACATTGCAACAAAATAGAAATTGTCCACTTCTGCAGTAGAATGGAGCTTATTATATCTAGGATGTACATTTCAGAAGGTAAAGGATCCTATATGTCTCCTTTGCCCTGTTCATCCCTGAATCCCAGTGCTGAACTCAATGCTCAATACGTAGAATGTGATAAATAATGAATCACTGACAAATGAATCAACATGATAGGATTAGTGTTGGAAAAAGTTAATGAACAAATTATATTCTTAACCAAAGTTATACACTAGAATGGTAACTTTTTCTAGTATGCATACATAAAGTAGTAATTTGGGAGAAAAGGTGCATATAAAATGAATAAATATTGAAATCGGCACATATGTAACATGTCTACATGGATAATCTCAGCCATAGAGATGTTGATAATACTACATTGTACTTATGCTTGAAACAGGTATTTTTTTCCTACAAGAGTATGCTGAATATATATATATATATATTTTTTTTTTTCCACTTTTAAGTTAGCACCAGTATATTTTGGAATTTGATAATGAGGTCATTTAGAATAGTATTATTTTGCTTGGCATTCATATAATCACATAAGTTACATTTTAATTATATAAAGATTCACAAATGCATATTTTAGAAATAAAAACAATTATTAAGTTTATAAAGATGAGGACAACAAAAACTGATAAAAGTCTGTCTTAGTACAATTCAAATTTCTTTCAACAGACCCTAAACACAATGTGAAATTTCAGACACACATGTTATTACAATTGTTTACTTCATTAAATTTATTTTGCAATTACTGTCATTTTTACATGTGTGGATCCATTAATTTCAAATAAATCTGGATTTAGTAAATTTCTATCCACTGATGGTTGATAATTTTGTATTTAATAAAAAATATGCATTTGACGTAATGTGCAGACAGTTACATTACGAATTTTGTTGGGTAGGAGAACTTCTTGCAGGAATACAAAGGAATAGTACTTTTAATTCCAGCATTTCATTCATTTTAGAGCCAATTGAATTGTGGAGTAGTTTAGTTGTGTTTATCTTTGGTCACAGTTAATGTTTTCTTTCTTTTTTTCTGAACAAGATGAGAAATTTGAAGCTTTTTCTCTGCTTGGACTATGTCAATTAAAGAAAATAGAAAACCACAGATTTGGGGTTGACCTTGCAATTGCTGCAATTTTGTCTTCATTTTCCAAGTACAGAAATCAAAACTTCATCCTATTTCATTTAGATGATCTTTTTAAAGTCCTGCTTCTTAATGCTGATTTTAAAAAGTCAGTTTCAATGACTTAGTTTCTTGTGTGCAATAGAAAGAATCCAGTTTGGTCTTTGTAAGGAGTGAAAGACTAGGAAGGAAGTATGTGTTGTATAGCCAGTGTGTGGAGTTGGTAGTTTTTGCTTTTGTTTACTGTTTCTCATTCAGTTCGAATGTTCCTATCTGTAACAAGCTTTGGAGAAATACCTTTGTCCCCAGAGCTGGCCTCCAGGAAGGCTTGGATCCTTGCAAGTTGGGAGAAATGGGTACTGGCTGTCATCCACAGGAAAACAGAGCAAGTTTACAGAGCTCCTGCTGATTTCCTTGAAAGTCTTCCCTCCTCATGCACTGCAGTAAGCCATTTAATGTAACCAGAGGACAAACCCTAAGCCAAAAGATTTCTAAGGTATCTATTCATTTATCCACCAGTTGGATAGTCCATTAAATGAAGAAGGATGCCTCACCATTAAGGCAGCGAGGTTCACCATGTTTCCTATTCTGACAACTTGGAATGAAGGGATCCTCAAAATTATTTTAATTTTTGGGGTAGAGTCATGCAGATAGTAACTCAGGCTTCTCAATAGAAGATTCCTGACTCTAGGCCTTGTGCAACTTGGGAGCCAACTGGAACTGGCACTTAGTGGTCACATGATGTGGTTGATTGGTCAGACTGGAATAAACCTTATTTCTTGTTTTTAAAATTCTGTTTACTTCATTTTTACTTGATGAACTTATATTTCAAGGCAGTGGATTTTATGAATTTCTAATTTTTATTATTAAATTATAGGCTGGTGTCATCAAGTTGGAATTAAAATGTGCAGATTAAACCCTAAAATCATCACTGATCCAGTGACTGCTTTAAAATGTATCATAAGTTTCATTTTCATGTAGATTTTTGTCAATGTGCTCTTCTACATTTCATTTTTATACATTTTAATGACAGAAGTTTTAGTCACATATAGATCAGCAAAATAAAATTGCACGTTTTTGAGAAACCATGAGAGGTGCAAAGCATTTTCTTGTTTCCTCTGCCATCTCATAAGAACTTTTATCAAGTCACATTTTCTTACGAGCCTAGTCAGCAATACTAGAAAACTTCACATTTCTCTCTTTTATCAGAACAAATTCAATTTCACTGTATACATAAGAGCTCTTATTCATATCACAAGTATTTTACGCTTTCAGATTAATTTATGTTTATTAATTTGTTTATGTTACAAAAGCACGTGTGAGGATTCAAAATCGGGCTATGACTTTTCAAATTTTGTCACTGTAAGTCAAATATATTTGTACATGTCTCTATCTGATCACAAAAAATGGCTAAGCTTTTAGAATTCTTCCTGCCAGGGTATCTTCAAACCAAGAAAGTTATCTTCAGAATTCTCTCAAATATTACAAAATTCTAGACTCCCAATTAAGAAAAAAACCTTGGTTCCGAAGAATACCTTGTTTTCGGCATAAGATTTAATGCGGTAATTCAAGTCATTTCAGAAAGGTAGATAATCCCTATGGAAGGCTTTTACAGGGGCATGCCAACAAGAAACAGATACGTTAGGCCTTTAACTATAACTCTTATTAATTCCAAGTAATTTTTATAAAGGGATTTAGATTGGTGCTAGTATATGATGATAATTATAAAAATGTTCACATATTGAGGTTCTATGCTTAAAGCAAATATCCATGAAAGGCAATTAAAATATTCTGGAAGCTTTCTGGAGATCATTTTATGCAATGATTTTTTTTTTTTTTTATTTTGGTACCTGGGATCAAACTCGGGTCTTTGCGCTTGCTCAGCAGGCGGCAAAACCACTGAGCTAAATCCTCAGCCCTATGCAATGATTTTTGAACCAGACCTAAAGAGGCCGCAAGGATCAGGAGAAACTTTGTCGTGTACTTTTTGCTTTCTTTATTTACCATTTCAACCAGAATAGCTGCAAGTTTAACTGTTTTGAACAATCTCTTCCTTCTAGTCTTTTTTTAAAAAAAATATAATCATTGTTTAAGACCAAAAATGTTTGAGCAGAATAGGTAATCACTGTTTTGTTTGACAATGAGCCAGCCTGAAGGTTGCCAGCAGATTTACTTAAGAATTTAAACATTTCACTTTTCCAGAATATTTCCCTGTATATCATGAAAAAAAATATATTAAAAATTTCCTGTTTTGTTAGAAAGCCTAGTTATATAGCATATGAAGGATATTGGGCAAGCCTGTTGAAGATATTTTTAAAGAAATACTTGTTTCCAAGCAAATAATTTACAAATTCATTATTCATTTTCCATAATTCTAGAGCATATTTGCCTTTCAACCAAAAAACACATTAGTTTCTAAGCTATTTATTAGTTGGCTAGTGATAGAAAATTTGGAAAATACTCTGAGTAAATTGATATGTTTACATTAAATAAAACTAAACATTCCTTTGATTCTTCTCATTATAGAGTACATTCCAAATATGATTTAAAATTCATTTACATAAATAAAAAGAAAAGTTTGATTCTGAAGTTGTTATATAGTGGAAAAACTGGCACAGACTTGGTTTAAATGTCAGACTTGATTTTGCCAACTTTGTGTTTTGGTCAAGTATTTTAAATTGTATGAGCTCAACCTTCTTATGTGTGACTGGGATAAACAGTTGTCTTTAGGGTTTGTAAAGATTAAATGATGTGTGGCCAGGGACTTAGTTCAGTGGTTCTGCCACCTGCCTTGCAAGCGTAAGATCCTGAGTTCGATCCCTGGTACCAAAAAAAAAAATGATTAAGTGATGTGATTTTTGTGTCATACATGTGACTTTTATGTTATAGGTAAAATATTTTACATCTTTATCCCATTTTTTTTCTAGTTATGTAAAGATGGTACCTCAAACTTTCTTTCCAGTGATCAGTGGAGTCAATTGAATTGGAGTAAGGGTGGTTTGCAGAATTCAAAACTTCATATATGTGTGTGTGCGTGTGTGTGTGTGTGTGTGCTCTTCTGTATATCATTGTCAGAAAATTTTTCAATAGCTTTGTACCAAGATGATCTGTTAAAAAACTGGACATTGCTCATCATCATCATCATCATGATTGCATATACAATCTCCAAAGTTTTTTTTAACAGATCATTTTGCTTCAAGGCCACTGAGTATTTGCCTAACACTGATATACAGAAGCTCAGAGAGTCCCCTACCAATAATGTTTGTGTTGGAGGATGTTCTGTATCACAGCTGCACTCCTTGATTGGCACAGTAATATCCTGTGAGTAGCAGCCCTGCTGTGTGGATCATGATTTGTTTTCTGTCAGTAGTGTATCACAAGTATTTCCTCAGTGGGCTGAAAAGACCCCGAGTGGGAGGGTGATAAAAGCAGCCTGGTCTTCATGCATCACTCTGAATGATTTCAAAGAAAAAAGAAGCAGCTGTGACAGCGTTCACATGAGCCACTCGGGTGGTCTCATCTTTGTAGTCTAACAATAATAGTACACCCTGGCGTACAGTCTCAGCTTGCGAAAACCAGAGTTGACTAAGAGTCATACATTCTTATTCCTAGATGTGCTGTAAAATCACATCTATGATAGAATGAATGACCTCTCTACCTCCTTGGGTAGTTTGTCTTCTAAGTTAATGTAAAGAAGTACACTCTATACATTTCTTACACATCTGAATCAATATTTCTATCATATAGTTATTTGAACTAATATGTAAGAGATTGGCATTTGCATGTGCAATCTGTAGATTTTTTACTTGACCAGCTATAGAACTATAGAAATAAGTCTTTTACTGAAGAAGATCATGATAGTAATAATATTCTGCTCTTAAAGTAGACCTAAGTGCATTCCTTTTGTTTTACCATTTATGGGGCATAAGGCATGCTTTTCAACTTCAAAATATCTTATGTAAAGTTATTTTAAAAAGTAACTTTATAAGTGACAAGAGTAGATACTATAAGTAGGACATACTTGAATTATAAGATAGTTTATATAATATAGTCTAATACAATGCACTTCTGAGAGATTGTCTACAAATAGGAATATCAATAAATTAATATATATCATATATATGTATATCATATATATATGTCAGTAGATACAGAATACTAATAGATGGTAGGACATTTCATGTTGAACATTTATGAATCTAAAGCAATAAAAATTAAGTTCTCTGTGGATGTGACCATATCATTGCATTTATTCTACCTTATAATCTCACCATAGCCTGATCTATAATCTCACAGCTCCCTTGATCTGTTTTCATAAAAATCACACGTTGACTGAATAAAATAAAAAGTGATTATGTCACATAGTATGTTACATAAAATGTAATGTAAAACAATTTTGCATGAAGGACGTGGATTCTCCACGTGCTCACTATAGAAGTCTGTGTTTCTGAGCAAATGTAAAATTAAGGCCATTGCAGGAGTCACAAGAAAGTCACAGAGTAAAATTTGTTGTCCAGATTAGCTTCTAATGAATACATATGTCTGAATAAGTCATTTCTGGTTTTTATGATGAATGTACCATTTCTTGAATCGTAATACAAATTACCATTTTGTCACTTAAATCGATAGTTTCCTATAGAGCAAAAAGACCTCTAAAGCAAATCTGAAGATTTACAACTTAATCTAAATACTATTTAAGTAATAATAACCAAAACAAAAATCAAATGAAATTTTAATAAATGTAATTAGTAGCCTCATTAGCTTCCAACTAAATGAGGATTTTTTTTAACCTTGTCAGCTGTATTTGATAACTTCAAGCTTTCACATATAGACACTGGGGATTTGTTTTAAGTGCACATTCTTATGGACTGTATTCCTTTCACTAAAGAGAAACAAAATGTTTTATTTCTCCACTGCAAGTCGGATTTAAAGTATAAGCTTACACTACTGAACAATGCTGGCATGTGCTCCACGAATATGTTAGAGTCAAGGGTTTTACAGAGGACTCAGACTTTCTTCCTAGGGGCTTTCGTTTACCATGCCTGCCCTTGTTTTTCGTGGTGAACAGACACAGCCCACATCTTGAGATTGTCAAGTTCTACAGACTGATGGAGGCACTGGGCCACGTATCCCTTCTCCTTCACTTATGAATAGAAAAGCTGACTACTTCATAGCACTGTACGAATATTTCCTTTGCCCTTTTTTATTAGTTTTATTCATAATCACAACTTTTAAAACATAAGTCCAAGTATAATTCCTTTAAGTAAGCAAGCAGTAGAGAGAAAACCCACTATTTTTATGAGTGTGTGCTTAAGAAAAAATAAAAATGAAATTTCAGTTGGCTGATGCTAGCTTTTAAAAAAGAACATTAGGTTTAATTTAAACTTTTTTAAATAATTGAAACTTGTTAGTAAAGACAGATTGCCTGTTCTGTAGTGAGAACTATGAGTTTTAATTACCATCTACATCCACATTTGCTATATTTTGTGAGGATTTGATGTGGGTTATAGGCTTAAGAAGTCAAAAATTTTATTTCGGTAGAAGAAAGAAGCCAGAAAGAAGTGAAAGATGAGACCATTTACATGTACCTTCTCTAGAACCCACAGTCTAAGTATAATAAATTATTTAAACATGTTATCTGTACAAATCATGATTGAGTATTTTAATATTATTTTATTTATAAAGTAGTTAACTGTGCATTAGTAAAGATCATCATTGCAATTTACTCATTTTAAATTTATGATCAAAATTAGCAGTCAAATGTTCAACCAATAATAGAAGCAGCATCATGCACATCTACATAGCATTTTCTAAGTTCTGCTCTATGCACATGGGATCACACATAATGCTCTCAATAGGCCTCTGAGGTAGCTATTTCTACTGTCCACATTTTCCTAATGTGACAGGTCGAGATAATTCAAATGTGAAAAATCTTACTGTACTAAATTAGGTTAATTATTAAATATCCATGATTCTGATGGATATTACTTTTTCCCTATAGTGAATTATCTGCAATAGAATGCTAAGTTAGCAATACATACTGAAGAGAAATTTACCTCCTATTCCCCAATACCTTTGTCATGCATCTTTGGTAAATGGGATCTTTTTAAACAACATACTTTGTATGTTAAGCACAAATAATCTATGTTGCTATGACTAGTCGTACTGCTCTCACTAATTTGACTAATGGGTAGTGTAAGATTTCTCAGTCTTAACAAAACTGTGGAATCATTTTTGAAATTCTCTGTTATCTAATTTTCTTTTTAAATAGAAAACAGGTACCTTAGTTTTAATATGAATATGATAATTTAAAAGACAATAGAAGCTTCAAAGGGAAAACTGAAATAGTGAAGAGTAATTGTCATAAGAAAATTGAACTTAATTACACCTCATAATAATCATAAATGTGTGTTATCAGTATTTATGGAATAAGTGCCCTTGTGGTTTTGTTTGTGTGTGTGTTTGTCACTTTTATTTTCTTGCTTGTCTCTTTCGTCTGTTCCTATGTCTCATCCTGGATCTCTGAGGAATAACAATTTCAAAGTTTACACTCCTTCATCTTTTTTTGAGAACACCACTTATTGCTTCTCCACAGCATGCTATTTACGTCAGTTCCCTAGAGAGACTGTTTTGGGACATAACAACTGAAATGCATGTATCCTAGTCTTCTCTTTCCCGCCACTGTTGCCCTTCCCTCAGTTTCTCTATGCTAGTTCAGTGTCTCTTTTCTTTTCTATTAATCAAGTCTCTGACATTGTAAAAGCCTCATATTCCTTTCTGATATTCCTCCTTCAGGCATGACTGGTACCAGCACTTCTATGGCACAAGGAATTACCACTTTCTTCCTTCTTTCCTAAGTGGTTAAGATATCCACAGTCACAATGTCTAGGGTCACACTCCACTTTACTTGCTCTGTCTCCTTAGCAAGTCAATTAACTTCATTAAGCTTCTGTTTTCTCTTCTCCAAAATAAGGATAACATTTCCCTCAGAGGTCTGTAAGGAGGATGAAATTATGTGGTGACTGTAAAGTTCTTTAGCAAGGAACTTGGGACATAGATCACACATTAGCTGTACTCACTATTATTCCCTCAGTACAACACCGCTGTGAAGTCATTATTTCTCACATAGTTAATGATTTTGGGAGCCATTTAATCAAAGCTATTATGTCCAAGGAGCTGAGTGAGAAGTTATTGTCTAAAGAAGCTCTCAGTCTTACAGGGCAGGCCTCCTCGCTAAGGGATGGTTTACAGCACACCTGAACTGTTTGCATTAAACAAAGAACACATGCCCTTAAAAGCAGTCCCTCCCCTCGCCTGCTCTTGGAGGTCACAACATGCCTTTTGTGGAGGGGAATGGATTGCAGATTTAATATGGGAACATAGCCATCTTTACCTCATTAAATTTTTAACCTACTAAAGTAAAGACTATAAACAAAATAGTGGTTTGCTTAATTTCACAAATTCTGGGATAAATAATTAAGGTTATGAGTACACTAATGTGTGTTGTTTAAGCACCTCTCATTGAATTCACTGTCGAATTGCTAGCTACTATATGGCTAAATATTGCATTTGTTCCCTTTGAGGCAAAGTTCAATTCAATTAGCTGCAATGAATATGTATTAGATTTCAGCTCTCTCAGAGAGGTTCTATAATAAGTGTTGGAAGGAAATCAAAGATAATAAAGTCTCTACTGTTTGGGACTTCAGTCCATTATTAACTAAACATATGAAGCAGTTCAGTGTGAAATGACAATGAAAGCAGTAAAACAAGGGGGAATCAAAGGAATGAAATACATCCATCTGTGTTAATCTGGAAGGCACCTTAGGTGCAATAGAGTCAACAGATGATGCTTTTTCTGATGAGGAAAGGCTAACATGCGTATGAGAGGATTGGGAAATACAAAGTCACCGTCTTTGTTTTGAAGAATGGTGTGCGGGTGGTAAAGCTGAAAAGTCATCTGATAAATGCTTATTCTAAATTTTCTAGCTTGACAAATGGACAAAGCCAAATAATGGAAAGAACATATGAACTCTGCACTAACAGGGAGGAGAGGCGCCTAAATGATTTAAAAATAATATTTGCAAATTTCATATTATTGTAAGGCAGAAAGCTACAGAGGGAAAGGGTTATCCACTGCTGGTGGTACAGGGTCTGACAATGAACCACTGTCAGCCTGCACTATCCTAGACTGTTACCTAAACCTGAGTTTGCTTCAGGGATTAGAGTAGCAGAGGTGGGGAGGCAAGATCGTCCACAGAGAAAAGTGATGACTTTGTCACCTGTGATTTTCCTGAGCCTCTGTTCCTCTATATCATATTTTGTCATGAGCCCTGTTCTTTTATCCTCAGATGGAATTTCCACACACACTGGAGTTCACTTCAACCACTCAAGGGCCATAGGGACTTTCACAATCAGTGGGAGAAAAGGACAGCTGGACTCAACAAGATTTCCACTGCTTGAGTAGACTGTTGCCCTTTTTATTTTGAGTTTTACTTTCTGTTACTTCTCTGACGAACCACAGGAAGACTTTGGACTGGACCACTGTTGGGTTTCCCTCTCTCATTGCCTTCCCAGAGTGACGGAGCCCCTGTCCAGAATCATTGCCAGATTCATTTGTGACAGCGTATATTCGTTTGCCACAGTTATCGATGAGTAGTGTTTGTGGGTGTATAGTTCATTTTTCTCCTTTCTCTACTCCTTAGTGAAATGGAGACTATTAGGGGTATGATTGAAATATATGGTGAAAGTCTAAATTTAAAAAATTTATTATAGTAAAAAGACACAATGGAATTAATCCTTTTCAAAATCCCCCTCCCATTGTTCTTACCACTTTCTAAAGCAGTTCTGGAAGTCCTTTATCATGATTGTCTTTAAGAGGTGTGATAAAAAATACTGTGGATGCTGCTGCCGGTGCCATCCAACAGAAAAGCTCACTCATAAATAGATTATGGTGTGTCTTCATCCACATTATTCTTTAGATTTGGCACCGTTAGACTTTCCGCTCTTCCCTGAAGTCAAAATGATCATGAAAGGTACATGTTTTGAATTGATTCAGGGCATCAAGTCAATCACAACAGTACAAGTAAGACCAAAAAAGGACTTTCAGAACTGCTTCAGAAAGGGGCAACTGTGATGGAATAACTATGTTGGAAGCAAAGAGGAGTGTGTTGAGATTAATGGTAATGTGCCTTTTACTGTAATAATTTAAAAAGTTTAAAACATTTATCATACTTTTCAATCACACTTTATATGTCATTAATCTATAATGGCAAAAGGCTATAACCTGCTTGAGGATAAGCATCCCTTGCTCCTCCATATCATGTTTGCCAGAAATTAGAGTATATATTGAAAGATATTAATTGAAAGAATAAATGGAGGGGATTTAGCTCAGTGGTTCCGCTGCCTGCCTCGCAAGCGGAAGGACCCAAGTTTGATCCCTGGTACCAAAAAAAAAAAAAAAAAAAAGAAATGGAGATTCTATTATGACAAAAGAGAGAACTACTTTATGAATTTTAAAAGATAAAGGATTCCTCTTTTGAAAAGAAGGATGAAAAGGAGAAAGTCCCCCAAAACATGCAAGTGAAGAAGTGGTTAGAAGAATCCTTCAGTTCAGGAGTGGGTCTGGAGATACCCAGATTTACTTGACCTTTATTACATAATTGGATACACTATGAATTTATTAGGAAAATATTCAAAATTCCTATTGATTTAGGAGAATTTATTGAATTGTATAAATTCTTCTTTGAATATAAAACTTTGTCAAACAAAAGAACTTTCATTAAACATTCAGTACTCTCAGGCTATGTGAAAGGATCTAGCTATTATGAGTAAAAAATCATTATTATGAAAACTAATCTTCTGCTAGCTCAGCGATTACTTGGATGATTTGTGTAAAGTTGTGAGCCTCTTAGAGTTCATTAGAAAATATTCTTAAATTAATAGAAATTTTATTCTTTAATTCAAAATAAAAAATAATACTGAAATTATCAATCAAGTTTCACAGTAATGTAATGCTGTATAAAGGAAACAATACACATATGTGTTTTGAGACAGATGGAAATCAATATGTATTTTAAAGAAGCATAA
Source organism: Heterocephalus glaber (assembly GCF_000247695.1). Next base: position 6,150,730 of record NW_004624777.1, read on the forward strand.
TATGTATGTATAGTCATATTATCAGCTGTGATAAAGTGATATATTAATGAAACTGAGTCCCTATATATGCTATTTTTAATCTGAAAGAAAAAAAAGAAATATATGTGTATTTTTCACATTTATATTCAGCTATAATTCCTTTTGCTTTATTCCTTATTTTATAGTGATACATTGGAAGTGATTTCCTAAATTAAACCAGTTTTCAAGTAAATCATTTAACTTTACCTTGCTGGATTATTTTTCTTGACACTTTGTCAATTCTATAGCAATATAGCTTATTTTAAAAACTAGATTTTTTTACAATTTCAAAAACTGTAGATGATTATTTATAATCACTGTTTAGTTATCAGAAAGGCTTAATATTCCATTTGTATGCTTTCCTGATAATATATAACTATCTCCCTTTTTATTTTATAGTTTATGTGTATAGTACATAATATTTACATTCCTTGTGAGGAATTGGTATATATACATAACACATCTTTTGTTTTCTGCTTAAATTCTTTTATTGGTACATTTTGGGTATACAATACATTTACATTTATCTTTGGGTGCTTGTACCTGTACATGATGTATCTTGGTTCTTATTTTTTCCCCATTACCTCTGCGCCCTTCACCCCTCCACCCTTCCCTATTTACATACTTCTTTTCCATTTTTTTTCTTTTCTCATAATTTTTCCTTTCCATTCTTTCCTTTCCCCATCTCCTCCCACCACCCCTACCCCTTTGGACCTTTTCCTATTTCAAAGTATCAATTATTAGTTATTAATCCTTTTAGTTATTCTTTACACTATCAGTTTCTCACACTAGAGAAACTATTCGGTATTTACACATGTGTGTCCTATTTATTTCACTTAAGAGTATGGCCTCAATACATAACTCATCTTAATTCTTTTTCTTATCCTCTTTCCCTTCCCTCCCTCCCTCCTCCACCCATGTTTTAATCCTCTTCTTTTTTTAAAATACATGTTTGCAGTACATAATGTCTCTCATTCCTTGTGTGGAGTGGGTACATGTACTTGACATATCTCAATTCCTATCCCCAGTCCTCCTCCTCCCTCTGTCTCTTGATCCCTTTCCCCTTTGAGAAAGATCTATCTCCCTACTTCCTATTATCTATCTTTTATTTTGAACTTTATTTTTAGTCTGGGGTTCTCATGTTAAGAGAAACCATGTGATATTTAAGCTTGTAAGTTTGACTTATTTCACTTATTTTCCTACAAATGAATCCTTTGCCTTTTGTATGGCAGAGTATTACTCCATTGTGTTTCAGTACCACATTTTCTTTCTTCATTTATTTATTGATGGACATGTAGGCCACTTCCAAGATTTAGCTATTATGAATTGTCCTGCTATAACCATGTATCACTGTAGTATGATGTCCTTAACTTTTATGAGGAAGATACCTAGAAGGGGGCTAACTGGGTCAAATGGAATTTCTGGTTTTAGTTTTTTGAGAAATCTCCATACAGATTTCCATAGTGTTTGTATTAGTTTACATTCCTATCAACCTGGAAAGCTTTTAACACTTGGCATTAATTTAACAAGTATTTATTTTTTAGAATCTACTATGTGTTAATCTCCATTCTACCTACGAGAAATTAAAAAATGAACAGAAACAGTGATCATTTGTCAATGGCACTTCTTGAAACATCCTTTTGTTTTGGTTATTTTTCTGAATGTTCTCCTTTATTCTCTTTCTCTTTCATTTGTTCTCCTTTCTTTCATCCTTCTACAAATAAAATGCAGCTTTTTTCAAAGCCTTTCCTTGGAATTCCTGTCTTGTCCCTATACAGTGTCGTTTTAGTGATCAAAGCAATCTTAGCAATCTTAGCATATCACCATCAAAATGTCATATTCATGTCCATCACTGTCTTCTTCAGCATTACAGTCTGGTGACAAGCTGGAAATTCCTATCTGGAGATTTACTCCCCAACACATTTCAGTCTGTCTACTGAGGTATCTAATTGGTAACAAGATATTTCAATAAATTACAATGCTTATATGACAAGAAGTAAAAAATGTGAAAGTATTGGAATGGAATGTAAAGTAGACTGTGTGTCACTAAAGGAGTCACAGTGGAAGTGATGTTTAAACTGTGACTTAAAAGTTCACTTACATTCATTAATTAGGCAAAGTTCAGTGATCAGAATGCCGTGTTCCAAGCAGAAAGAACAACATATGTAAGAGTCCAGAGGCAGGAGACTACAACCCTAGGAAACTGAAGACAGAGAAGTACTGAAAGGAAAGAAGCAAGAGGAAATCCTACAGTTGGCCTGGGTATGAGTGTGAAGGCCTCCCCAAGTTTAGTTAAAAGCGTTGCATTTCTCACGCCAAAAGAAGCCACTGAGAGTTTGCACCAAATTATTGATTTTATCATATTTGTGTTACATAAAAAGTCTTCTCTGTAAAAAAAAAAGTAATTGCAAAGAAATCAGAAGTTGGATGCATTGAGTCTTAGCTGTTCTTTGCAGAAATCATGAGACTCTGGAGGAGTGGGTGATGGTGAGGTTGCAGACACATGCACTGATCTGAGAAGTGTTGAAGAGGTGGTACTTGTGTGTCCTGATGAGAAATGGGATGCAGGTAGGGAGTATGATGGAAGTGACAAAGATGGTGTCTAGGTTTCTGCCTTAAACAGTTACGGGAATTATGAATTACAGAGACTTGGAGGAGGGACAATAACAACACAACAAATTGGTTTGGGCCCTTTTAAATGCAGCATTACTGTGAGACACTGGGTCAAAATATCCAGCAGGCAAATTGATATGTGATCTGGAGCACAACAGAGCCAGTTGGTTTAAAATTTATATTTGGAGCTTACTATTCACAAAAGTAACCTTCAACATAGTTATACTATTCAAAAGTGAACTGTCTTTTCATATTAAACACTATCTCTGCTAGGTCAAAATCTCACCTGTCCCATGAGTCCTGACCCTCTTTATTTCTTGCTCCTTAAATGTAAATCAACTGTCATGTATTATCAAATTTGCTATTATTTTTCTTATTCATATTAACATTTCTAATTCCAATAGAATATTAGCTTCTAATTCCAAAAGAATACTATAGAATATTAGAATATAGTTCTCATCAGAACTATTACAAATTTAATGGTAACAGGACTGGTTGCTAGAAGATTTCTAGACAATTGTATTAATTTAGAAGAGTTTTGACTATTATGACTGTCATTTGCACAAATATACTAGCAGTGGGGAAAGAAGAATATGGAAAGATTTATGATATGTGAGATATGGGAAAGGGGAAAGGAAAATAAATATTTGATTAAAACTAGTAAGGGAAACATTAGAAATGCCTTAGCAAATCAGTAGACTAGAAATTTTCCCTTTTATTTTTAACAGGGCAAGTATGCACCAAGAGATATCAAATTATTTTATCATACCGCTCTATAAATCCTCATCTGGCAGGAATGATTTTTCAGGTAAAATTAATTTGAAGCAATTTTTGATAGATCTATGAATTTGTATTTGCTGGGCACATTTGTAAATATTTTACATATATTAAACCATTTAATATATAAAAAATTATATAAAACACTTTTATTATCCCACTTTACAGAGGAGGAAATGGAGAACACAAAGGTTATGGAATGTTTCTCCCAAGGAAACAATTTATAACTTCCAGAAACAGACAAATCAGATAATGTGGCTGCAGAATCTGCACACTTATCCATGAAATTACAGTACTGTTAATATTTTAAGCACCCCTTTATGTGCTAAGAATCATCAGGTATATGAAAAATGTATAAAATTAAATATTTCAGTGTACATAAATTACATGACATGTAGGGAAAATATACTTTGTAACTACTTTTAAAATCATATATCATAATTAAGAAGCTATTTTTTGTGTTCAAAGTGAGCTAAGTTCAGTGAGAAATGGTTAAAATTAAAGTTTCCTATTGAGAAATTCAAGGATGACCATGGCCATTTATAATCAGACATTTACAACCATCACCTGTCCTTAAATAGCACATAAGAAATTAAGGAGGTGCTGCAAAGTAGCATGCACTGAACATGTAAAAGTTAGGTTTGGTAATCTTTGCCAACAAATGTGCTATTTTAAACCATGGCGGGGGGAGAGAGAGAGAGACTATTGCACCATGTCTCGGTAGGTAGATATTATGAACAAAAGAGGAAAAGGCAATTTCCTACCTGCTAATGGGGAACTCTCTAAATCAGCCAGTCGAGCAAATTGACCCCTTTCTGCTTTAAATTTTATAGGACTTTCAAAATAGGCAATTTAGTATTTGTTACTAGTTCAAAAATCAGTTTTCTGGAGCCAGTATGAAGTGCTAAGTATTTATAGACAGAAACTTTGGCAAATAATTTAAATCGTGAAATGGCTTTTCACTGTGGTAGAAGAATTGAATAGATTCAAGTGCAAACCCAGATTGGTAGAGGGTATTGGGGGTTTATGGAAATAAAATACATGACTGAGAATGTCATTTTTTCCAGTATCACTTACTGATTACTAAAGCTGTTTTTCAACCTGACTCATTTTGAGGGCAGCTCCATAACATTAGTAGTAAACAATTTATGCAGTTATAATGTAAAAAAGACAAAGAAAACAGACTGAAAAGATATTCTGGAATAGAATGGGAATTGAGCCAGTGAGAATGACTGGTAGGGTCTTTGGAGAGAAGCCAGAAAGTCTGTGATATTTCTCTAGTTTTATGTATGTATATATACATACACACACACACACACACACACACACAGTAACATAATAACATAGTAACATAGTATTGGGTAAAAGATGTTAACTCTTTCTATTAAATTTGAGACTTTCCCGATTCTCAAACTCAAAACTAAATGCAAATTAACATTTTTTTTAAAAGTATGATTAAAAAAACAATGCACACACACACAACATTTGGCAAAGTCCTGCATCTCCCTAAAATGGTAAGATAGGAAGATATCCAATCCTTTTTTCTTTTCTTTGTGAAAAGGAGAAAGTTGGGCTCTAGCCAAATGCCTGCTGAGGAATTCTTAAGAGAATTTCTGGAAACTGTACTTTTTAAGGTAATCATGTTCTCCATGCTTTCGTGGCCCCGAATGTTACTCGAGTCAATTTGAAGTCTCATCGATTTGTGCCTTGTTGTTGTACAGCATTTAAACTTCAGCGGTCAAGTTTCACTTTGGCAAAGTGACAAAAAGAAAATATTGTGTTTGGCACTACACAGCTTTCGAATACTTTAGGAATGAATATGCCAAGGGAGATGCATATTATGTTGCTTGAATTATATTTTTCATGTATGTCTCTTCATGTTAGACAAATGTAGGTCAACCTTTTACTTTTCCACTAAAATTAAATTTATATCAGATACTTGATATACATATGCTGTGGTTGGAGGGTACAAGTGAGATGTTTTTGCAGGTAAATAATATAAAATCAGCCCAGCTATAATATAACTTAGTGTGTAACATTTTATCAATACAATTTTTTTTTTATTTTTTAAGAGAGAACAACTTTGACAATCAGAAATGACTAAGGGAGAAATGCCTAACTATCTTGTAACAATTTGGAAAATTCTATCATTTATATTAATTCATTCATTCTATTGTTTAAAAGAAATGGTGGAAATGCAGCCACAGTATTTTTGTTAAATTCTAGTAAATATATATGGAACCTAAAATTTGTCATTGTAGTCAATTTCCAATGTATTTCTTAGTGGGATTAAGTACATACACATTCTACTTTCAGAACAGTTTCATTTTCCCAAACTGAAATTCATTACCCACGGCACTAACTTCCCATATCCCTTAACTTGCTGCCCCTGGCAACTACCATCCTGTTTTCTGTTTCCAAGAATTTGACTACTTTAGCTAACTTCTGTAGCCCGCTCATTTCTCTTAGTATGTCTTCAATTTATCCATACTGTAACAAGTGTCAGAATTTCTTTCCTTCATAAAACTGAATATGTCCATTGCATGTATATACTATATTTTCTTCATCCAAATGAACACTTGGGTTCCTTGCACCTTTTGCTATTTTGTACATTGAGCCTTAATATTATATGATCGCTAAAAAAGACAAAAAGGTAGGTGTGAGGTGAAAAAATCTATACTAGATTTGGCGACAGAGAAACTAAAATTAATTCTACCACACCTAGAAAAATCAGTTAACTTCTTTCAAGTTTAGTTTTCTATTTTGTATAATTTATAAAAATATAGTTGTATGTCACATTTACATATCTCCTATTGTTCAAGAGGTTGTTATATATTTTCTCAGTATATTCTGACTGGGACTCTATAAAGTAGGACAGTTCCAATTCTCAAAAAGAGTACAAGATTGTGACATATGTCAGAAAATTGCTTAATAAACTATACAGCAATAAACAGCATAATCAATTACTACCACCCCCTACACAGTGTCAAAATACCCAAGGATTCAAGGTAAGGGCTGAGAATTAAAACAGTTCTGTTACATAGCCATAGGCAGAACATCTGACCAAACACCTGAATCTATGAAGAATATTGCAGTTAGATTCATATGAGCAATCACTAAAAAATAAATTAAAACTAAAACTCCAAAGTACATCTACTGGTAGTATTTAAAATGTTGCCAATGTTCAACATGTGTAAAGTAAATCTGATTTTCCAATGAAATCAAAGTTTCAATGATTGTACTGGAGGTTGTGTTAGTCAGTTGTTTCTTGCTGTGATCAAATACCTGAGAAAAACAACCTAGAGGAAAAATCAATGTCTGTTTTGGCTCGTGGTTTCAGAGGTTTCAGTCCTTGGACCTGACTCTGTTATTTTTAGGCCTGTAGAGAGGCAGAACATCATGATATGGAACACGTGGTAGAGCAAAGTGACAACTCATGGTTGATAGGAATTAGAGAGGGAAAGAACAGGAGAGGAAGGGACAAGGGCAAAGTATACCCTACAAAGCCATACACCCAGGGACCTGCGTCATCCATGCCTCCTACCTCTAATAGCCTATTCTGTAACAGACTCATAAATGGATGAAGCCACTGATGAAGTTAGTGCTCTCATCTTCCAGTCACCTTCAAAAAAGCCCAGCCACAACCAAGCCTTCAATATAATGAAACTTTTGGAGGATCTTTTGGATTTCAGCCACAGTAGAGTGGAGGATGGTGTTATCTTTTTAATATCAAAATTTTATAGAAATTATCGCAGTCTGCTATAAATGTTATAAGTAATAATATGAAAATGGCTGGCCTAGAAGTTTATGTTTCCAGTAAATACTGGAAAAGAAAGTAATGTTTTCTAGACTTTATCACAGGTCTAGGAATGTTTGAGTAAATAGAGGAATAACCTCTCTTATGGTAGCATTAGTTGTGGGAGAGATTGAAGATAATTAAACAAATATAAGTTGGATCTCTATGGATAGTGAAAATTTTATAAATAAAACTAAACAGGGTGATGTAATGGAAAATGATGGAAATTTCTGGAGAATACTCCTTAGATGAGGAGATTTAAGAATGATTTCCCGAGAAAGGGCATATAAACATCAGGAGTTCCATTACCATTCTCTGTCAGGGTAGAAATCACATTTTTCTTGTTGATCAGTATATCTGCAATGCTGCATACGGATTTTAACACTTAGTAGCCATTTGCTAAATTTATAATCTAAGAAGAAGAAAGTGGAATGACAGTAAATTGTCTGCTTTTAAAAATGATGGTTCCAGGAAATGATGGTGAAAGACATAAATAGTTATGATAATGATAACAAAAAATAACAAAATAATATAAGAATCAATGTATGTTGTGATAGATATCTTTAGAAGTGTTTTAGATATGTTCGAGGAATTGATTTGACGAGATACATAGATCATGAAACTCATAAATGGCAGTACTGGCTTAAAAAGATGGGGTCAAGATTGGTGATTCTGAGTCTGTTTTTTACAAAAATGGCACAATGATTCATAATTAGTTGTGTTTTGATGTTGAATATAGAATATTTGTAAAATGTAAGTCACTTTTCTTTCACATAATAGTATTGGACTGGTTTTAAAGTTGACATAGACAAGGAAATAGAAATTGAAAAAAAGTTGTTTTGATCAGTATCATAATAGCAAGTTGACAACCACTTTCAATCTAGGATTAAATGCTAGAAATTTTTACACTCATGAATTTTTTTTGTACTCATCTATATATAATCAAATTACATTATATATATAATTTATAGAAAATAACACAAAAGAACAAAACAAGAATGACCATATACAATAATTGATTCAAATAATTTAATGTTTTTTATTATAAAATTATAAATTTGAAATGTATTTTAACATTTGTGTAAAATCTAAAGGATAATTTGATCTAAATTTATTATTTATTTTTAGTGAAGTGCTAACAATTCAATTATTCAAATCAGTATTGCTACAATATCACTTCATGTATATGATGCCAATCAGCATGAAGAACATTTTTCCCATACATTGATTTTTATGTTCATTTTATCTTTTTAAAAATTTTTATTGGTATAATTTTATCATACATAATAATCACTTTGATCATAGGCAATTTGTGCCTGTACATATTAATTATACTTATGGGACCTATTTTATTAAAGAAAAAGAGAGATAGAACACAATATGGATCAGAATTATTAAAAAGATTGACATTTATTTCTGTGTATCTAAAACTGCTCCTAATAAATGAAGCTTTATTTCTAAAATGGCAATCCATGTTTATGTGTAATATATATATATACATATATATGTGTGTGTTCTGTTGGTAACAAATAACACTTTAGAAGCGTACTAATAGTACCAATACTGATGTCAACTCTTTAAATGAGCACCCTGTGAAAACTGGAATTCTGTGTACTTTTCACTATTATCACACTTAAATATAGCAACAAACCTATGAAGGAGGAATCTTTATTATCTTAAGATCACTAATAAAGAAATAGGGGCAGAAGGAGTTCAATGAATTTTCCAAACAGGAGGAAATGACATAGTCAGAGTTTAAACCCATCAATATGGCAATAGCATTCCTGTCTTCCTGTAGAAATTCATAGTTCAACATGTTTCAAATTGTATCTAGGTGAATATAATAAATGTGATAGAAAATAATGAGAACTATATACATTTCATTCTAGACTATTATTTCCTCTTTAAATGAATTAAGATAAATGGCACATTTATTATAGGGTGATAGTTTTATTTAGTCAGTGTCGTGCAATACTCCAGAAATGGGTTGGTTATACTTATGCAGTGACTTAGCAGCTCTGGTTTGAGATATGTCTTTTTATTCTGGGATGTCAGATAACATAATTTCTTTATCCTTACCAATATTGAGATTTTATTGTCACTTTTTGTGCTATCTTACATAACAAATCTTACATCTTACATGTCTCTTTTACAGAACAAGTAATGGTTCCTACCCCTTTTCACATCCTTTGTTGTAAAGGGAAACAGTGCAATAAAAGAATGTCAGCCTGTAGTCATGTTTGGATACCTCTGAAGCTGTAATACCCCAAATTTGGTGACAAGTAAATGCTCCTATTTTCAAAGTGATAAAGCATCAGTGTTTTGATGTAAATCAGAGAGCATGACAATATTCCATAACATAACATTACTAAAATATGCTTTGAAAAAAATTCAAAAGAATGGTATTAACTACAAGAAACCATTTTGGCTTCAATACAAATGTTATGTGAAATAAGATTAATTTCCTTTCTGTAAATATTAATTACAAAAGCTGTCTTCCTTATTAAGAGCTTTTGCAAGATATCATTCCCATACCTTATAGTCTACTGTTTCAAAAGGAATATACTGTGCAAGGGTTTTTATTGTATTCACAGAACTTTTCATATTGATTTATTTTACTCTCTAGGCCAGTCTTGTGTACATTGTTAGTATTCTATCAGAATTTGCTTAATAAACCACTTGATGAGAACAAATAAATGACTCAAAGAACACATTTGTTGATAGTGTTTACTGTAATATGGACACCTATAAAAACAATGTAGACTTGTTAGCATCAGGTAAATTGTGTAGCATGACACTTATCCTTCATATAGCTTTACTTAATTTATGTGTGGCTTAAATTCATAGCAAAATGAATTAACACTTAGAATATTTATTTAAAATTATATTATTACTTGAGATAAAGCACCATCATAGGATATAATGGCAAAGTGTGAAATTTTCCTATAGGTCTCAGTGATTTAGCAACTCGCAAATCCAAAGAAGAGAAAATTAGATCATTATTTTAGACTCTCTCAGTGTTTCTAATAGCAAGAACATTTTCATTGGTGACACTCTTTGTCTTAAAATTGAATGGTACAACACATATGGCAAAGCAACTAAATTATTTAAGGGCAGTTAATAAAAGACAAAGAAATCTCAAAGCTTTTTCTGTCCTGTTTCACTTGTGGCCCCAATCAGCATTAGCTTGACTGTCCATGTTCATGATACCAAACTGCATTTTCTTATGTATTGGCCCAGGCCTTAACAATCTTCTTGGGCACCCTGGGGAGTGAGGGTCCCTAGGGCTTTGGTCTGGAAATGTATAATTTGAAAATTCTATCTAGTGATTCTAATTCATAATCCTATTTAGAAGCCAAACAGTGTTCTTAAGCTCATCCAACTATCTACTCTGGGCTTTGTAATTTTCCTAGCTATATATAAGAGCTGGTACAACTGTTGGTCATGTGATAGCTATTTCACATTTTAGGCAACAACCAAACTATTTTCCAAAGTATAAGAATTTTGGTCACTCAAAATCCTGTTATTACCTGTTATTATCTGTCTTTTTATTGCAACTATTGTAATGATATAAAATATTACTTTATTGTGATTTTTATTTTCATGTTTCTATTGACTAATAATTTGAGCATCCATCATGTGTTTATTAGCCACTCATATACCTTCTCTGGGAAAATGTCTATTCAAATTATTTCCGCTACTTCCAAATTTGGCTTTTAATATATTTATTGAATTATACCTTTTTATATATTCTGAGTGTATATCCCTGTTTAATATGTGATTTGCAATTTTTTCAACCCTGCATATTGTTTATTCATTTATTCAATAATGTTTTCTTCAAGGTAAAATGTTTTAAACTTTGATAAATTCTAATTTGGTAGTCTTTTATGACTTGTGCTTTTTTCTGTGTTTCTATTAATGTAATATGTACTATAATTTTGATTTATATATGTGACAGTCCACCTACCAGACAGTACATTTGAACATTTAAGGTTGCTTGTGTCTGACTGAGTTTTGTACCATAAGTCATGAGCAAAGGCCTGAGAAATAGTAGAATGCCAATAAATGTTTGTTGAATAAGTTAATACAATTTTGATATTTTTAATAGGAAATTTTAAAACCACAGAGGAATAAAATAATATTAAATAAAGAATGAGATGTTTTGTTCTTTGAATATAATTAATTTCAGAAACTTATTGGTCATCTTCACACAAAATGCAGAGAGGGAGACTCCTCCCTAAATTAATTCTGCATGCATATTTAAAAGAATGTTTCAACCATAACATCAGGGAAGGCCAGTTGCCTGATTTTATCTTATAAAAGCAGAATGAGTGAAGAGAGGCCATTTCGTTTATTTTTCTAAAATCAAAATATCCATTGATTTCATCTTACTTGTATAGTCATGAATGGAAAAGGAGTAAGAATATTGGACAAAATAATCAAACTTTCCAGTTTCATGGAGATCATTCATAGTAGTCATTGAATATTTATAATTGGCATGGCTTTTTCCATTACTCTTGAGTCTAATTTCACATCTTGCATAAGTGTAGAGATATTTTATCTTATGTTAATTTCTCTTGGAAATGCCATTCAAAGATTTGTTCCAAGTGAAATATTTTTTAAAATATTAAGCTTTTTGTCATAGTGTTATTACAAGAAACTTTGATTCTTTGGCTGTGATGATGAGAAATAGAAAACAAATACAATTCCATGCTGAAACATCTTTTTAAAGAAAACTTATTTTGCCGTTTCTTTATTTTTTTCTTTTAAATTAGATTTTATTTTGATAATCTTCAGGAGATTACTCTTAGGACATTCATTACTCTATGTAATTATGAGAGTTTGTGGTTCACCTTTCTCCTCTGCTCTTCATTTTGCATGAAAACAACATTATCTCAACTTCTGTGTGTGTAACAGCAAAGTGTGCTCCTGCAGTAGACAAAGTGGCTTTTAAATCATTGAGAAATATACGAAAGGGCTTATTGTATGCTAGGATCAGGCTAATGTTTCCTTGCTTGAAATTTTGAAGGTAAAGAGTCTTTCTGAGTTTGTTGAAGTAGGATTTCTAAATATAATTAATGCACAGAACCCTTTAAACATTTTTTATTTCAACAAATGAGTTCAAGATTTTTTCAGAAGATTTACTTTAGATTTTAAATCAGATAAAAACCACATTTATTACTGTTTATTGTTGAGCTAATGAATTTCATATAAGTTCAATTTGTTACAGCTTTAAAGTTAAAAAGAAAAAACTCTAAGATGAGACTTGAAAGTTTGAGATACTTACTTAAAATTATAAAGAAATGATAGCATTATAGACTGAAAACAAATGAAAATATAATAACATAGGCATGAGTCAAAACTGTCTTTTTTACCAAGCAAAGAAGTTTTCAAAGTTGTAGACTGCTGTGCAAAGGTGAAGTGAGACAGAGGGATTGTTTTGAGATTGCAGTCACAATGCACGAATAATGTGCATACTTGATAATGAACAGATGTGCTTATGTCTAATTCAAACCTTCACAATTCAACATGTCCTGTGCTTTAATGATGCACTACAACCAGGCTACATGGACAAGAGATGCTCATTTAAGGAAATCTATATTGCTAACCATGAGACAATGAGCCAACGGTTGTACAATATGGGAAATGGTGTCACAAGAAACAGGCTGGAATTTTGGGTTTGGAGAGTTATGATGATTCAGAAAAAGATGACATGCCTGTATTTGAATAAATGTAGATTTTTGTGCATGAGTAAATGCAGAAATGTAGATTTTTCTACATGAAAAAACAAGACATCCCCTGAAAATAAGCCCTGTTGTGTCTTTTGGGAGAAAAATTAATATAAGACCCAGTCTTATTTTGGGGGAAATATGGTATGTTCTCATTACAGATGCATTGTCTCTTATGGTATATTACCATTGTTATTCTTTTGTATTGCTTCCATTTTTTTCATAATTTGATACTTTTAATAAAACCCAATTTGATTTAACTCAGGCCATGATTTCTTTTTCTTAGGTCAAGCATTCTCATCCCCCATTCCTAATCATTAATGGTGTGAGTAGGCAGGGCACTAGATATGTCCTGTTTTAAATTGCCCCTTCTTGCAGATAAAGGTATGATATGGTGAAAATGGGAAGTTATAGAGGATAAGAAAGTCTTATCACACTTTCTGAAGCAGTTCTGAAAATCTTTTGTGTCTTTAAGAGTTGCGATAAAAATTTCTGTGAATACTGCTGCTGAGTGTCACCTAATGGAAAGGCAAGCTTTAGAGACTTTACAGTATGCATTCATCCACCTTATTCATAGGATCTGGAACCATGCAATTTCTGGCTTTTCTTCAAATCCAAATAACCATCAAAGGTAAATGATTTGAATCGATTCAGGAAATCTAGGCAGCTATGATAGCAGAGTTAATGACACTCATGAAAGAAGACTTCCAGAACTGCTTCAGAAAGTAGAAAGAATGATGAGCTAAGTGTGTTTGAAGTAAAGGAGAATGTTTTGATGGGGATTAATGGCAATATGTCCTACTGTAGCAATTTTTAAAAATTTAAGCATTCATTATATGTTTTGATCATTCCTTTTGCCTCTTATATTAGACAGAACAACAATTCATTATTTAAAATTAAAAAATACAAGGAATAATCAGTTAAGGAATCCATTAATTTGGCCTATTTATCTGTTAGCTATTACCTCAATAATGTTGCACAATAAAAAGACAAATCTCAAAGGTCCATGACAATACACATTTGTTCTCCCGTATTTAGGCATAGCTACAGTTGGGCTTCGGCTTAGGTACAACTCCGAAGGTTTGACAATGGCTGAGATTCCTTTGCTAAATCCATTTTCCTCTTTCTGGTAATAGTGAGTTAACAGGGGCAACATTGTTCTAGTGACCATGACAGAAATACAAAGAGAAAGCAGATTTCAAATATTTACTTATTTCATATTTGTATATATCCCATTGTCCAAAGTAAGTGTTATGGATAAATCCCAAGTCAAGAAACAGAGAGAAACACATGGGAGGAAAGACAGTTTCTTAGAGGGAGGTGTAAAGAATTGTGGCCAATAATTCAATTTATCACAACTTGTGACTTTAATACACATCAAACAACTATTCTAGTCTCAGGAGTCTTAATGGAAGCCATCTCTATTTCATAATACATCATACATTAAGGAAGGAAAAAAAATCAGTGAAATATTTTTGTTCATTTACTTTTTATTAAAATTTCCCTTTGATATGTGTCTACCACATTTGGATTAACATCCATTGAAAAATGCACTACATGGTACTTTTGCAGCATGTTTGTTTTTGAAGAATAGTATAAAACTTTCCATAAGTTTCACATGCAAACCACACATATTTTAACTTGATCTTTTATTCTGCATTTACTTTTGGGCGTCCTTAAGAATCTGTTAAAATGCAGAAATTATGTAGTATTGATTTCAGGAAAAGTTGAAGTGGTTGCACATGATTGCCTTTGCCTTAAAAGAAATCCTTATTTGGTTTTAATTTGAACAATATTGAAAGCACAACAACACTAGCTTTTTATTATGTCACCACACATTTAGTGAGTTATGGAAAGCATTTTGTTTCAAGAGTGGAGTTAACTATGTCTTATCCACACTTCTAGCTTTTCTTGTCGTTTCTGGCTACTCTCCAAGCCTGCCTGTTACTCATCATATTTCTTTTCTAGTAAGAAATGCATCAAAATCCCAAGAACATATGCTGCTGACTGCTAGAAGGATTTTAGTGGTGAGAGATTAACGTAATTGCTTTTGTTTCAAAAATATAATTGGTCACAGTTACATACATGTAGCTTATATGAGAAATCCATTGTTTTAAAACTCATTATGTTTATTTTTACTTGGCTTTCAAAAGTGAAACTAAAAGAACCTAAAATGAGTATGCTTCCTTCATTCCTAATATTCCAGAATACTTGGGTAGACCAACACATCTTTGTGTGAAGTAAATGGATAGATACATGAATATACATATAATTTAATTTAAATTTAACATATGAAGTTTGAAATGACAAAACATTTATTAGCCCAAAATGGAATTTTCTTACTCCTACATTAAATGTTGTTTTACCAAATATCATTTTATGTTCTTTCACTGAAGTGTTTTATAAAAATATATTGAATTGGTGTTTAGTATTTATAATATTTAAATACTAATCTGCTACTGAAATGCTTTGCTTATTAAATATTTTTAGTTCTAAAGAAAAAATATAACTAAATGCACAGGTGATCCTTGAAACTCCACTTGAGTTTGAGTCTGCAACAAATTTGTGTTCTCAAATATTTGTGGTTCATTCAAATAGGCAGTGGTGGCTGCATTGGTCGACTTAATAAGACACACTTAGCCCCTCTCAGTCTTTAATAGAGGGGATTATAGGGGTTTTTTTCTCCAAAGTTTGATTTCTCCCATTTTCTTCAAGATTCCAATTTCAAACTTACAGTCACACCATCAAGATTACACAGTACACTGTTGTTTCAGACATTACAGACTCTAGAATTTGGTTGGTTATATGTCATAAATAAATAAATACCTAAAAGCGTTGTTCATAGAATAATGTCAGACCTTGCATACCTCCACAGTCCAAACATCACATTCTTGACATTTAGGGCATTTAAATGTAAACTGTTTTTTGTTAGGGCCTTCTCATAACTAAAATATGAGTCACTTGCAAACCATAATAGATTTTGGCTCTGTTACATGATGAAGTGTTCTGGATGTAGTGAAACATTTCACCCAGACTCATGGCAGTAGAATTCCCAGTGGTCACCCAAAATAGGGAAAGAAATGAAGAATAAAATTGAAGGAAATACACAGACCCTGGCACCATCCTTTCAGGGCAATGCAGCTCTTGATTATGGTTAAGAACCGGAAGATCTTAGAGCCTAAATCCAAACATGATCATACTAATAGGTATTGAATTTTCCTTTTCCCAGTGACCACACTTACTTATATACTTCAAATTTGATATTAAAGGCAGACATGTTCTATCAAATTAAATCACGTGGCTAGTTTTTCTATAAAAAGAACTAACATACCTGGTCAAAGTACCTGCTGATATTTAATTCAAACTTTTACTGTGTAATCACCAAATACATAGGCTTTGATACAAATGTAAGGAATAAAGGTTTGTTGTATATTTAGAATGTGAAGTTGTATCAATCTTAATGAATTAAATTTCAAGCAGTATATCATTTTATTTGAAGAGAGAAATCTGAAAATATTGTGGAACATTTAAAATTGAAATTTGATTGTTTATTGGAATCTGTGGTTCTAATATTTTCATTCTGATGTCTGTGTAATTAACGGTCCTCTCTCAATACTCAAGTTGAAAGTCAATATGCAGAGTCTTTCTTTACTTACATATATTGCCCTGATGCAGTGACACTGGGCTCTCCCCTAATGCAGGGCCTCTGCATTGTGGGCAAACTCCTATTCCACACTCCAGTCTCATCTCAGACAGGAAAGGTGGAGTTTTCCTTTTCAGGGTCAGAGGAAGTGGCAGCACAGGCATGAGGGTTGTACTGATCCTGGTGTGGATTCCAATTTGAATAATTTGGTTTCAACTTCAACTCCTCACTTGAGTCTCCATACAGAAAATTAAATAGGAGGTTTCCAACATCTTATTTCACTCTGATGAAATAAAAATTGCTGTGAGTGTAAGATTATTTTCCTCACTGAATTTCAGCAGTACTTCCCTAATGTAAGTGAAGGCATCATTTAGCAAAGTGTTATTTGAGTGACATCATAGTGACCTATTAATGGTAATGCACACTTGAACAAGCTCCATTGTATTTTTCCTTTCATGTCGTGTTTAGTGTAGCAGGTTCTGAAGCAGTGATAAGCACTTCTTAGAATATTCTATTGCAATCTTCCAAGTGCAACATTTTGTGAACAGAACAGATAGATGTTTTGAGAACCTCTTTTAATATTAGGTAATTATTTGAGTACGAAATTACTGAATTTTCATAAAGTATTATTTAATATCATAAAAATTACATACAAGGGCAGGAGCAGCACACAAAAACTAGGAGATTGACAGGGCTGGATTGGTTCTAAATACCACTGTAATAGAGCACAACTTTGATCACTACACTACATACCAGTAACAGATCTCTTTTACTATTATACTTGCTGAACATGGAACTCTAGTAAAAATACATAAAAACCAGGATTTACTTTGAAGCCAGAAATATCTCTAAAGGAAAAATTACATGCTAACTATGGCTAACTTGTGAGGTAAAATAAGACAAACTCTTATTCTCAGAATCTCAGAATCTAAAAGTCACTTATTTAAGTAGTACTAATGATCTTTGATAACTTGAAAATTGCAATTACAAGTTGAACTTCCCTACCCTGAAGGTCTCAAATCCAAAATTCTCCAAAATCTAAAACATTTTGAACATGAAGATGCCACATAAGAAAATTCCACACCTGACTTCATGTGAAACAGATCATTACCAAACCACAGGCACAGTAAACATATTGAAAAAAATTAGCTTCAGTCTATTTTTATAAGATATATATTAAACATAAATGAAGTTGTATTTGGAGTTGAGTCAAATTCCCAAGATACTGCATTATGTATATCCAATATTTCAAAATCTGAAAACTACTGCATCCCAAACATTTCTTATCAGAAGCACCTTGGATAATGGATACTCAACCTGTACTAACTTCTGTACTATATAAATTTTTAAAAAGAAATCAGAGCTATAAAATTGTATTACTCAAATAATTTTTTTAACAGAACTGTTCACTAAAAGGTGTACTTAAATGTAATCTTGACGGAATTATCCTAGTATTTTTAGAGGTAATACATATGAACTCTAAACAATATTTTGGATCTAATGCTTTGTCATAATACATGCAGTTGAGGTAGCCTAGTATTGTATGAAGAATTTAATTTGGGAGTGTCAATTTTATAAGAATAAAATGCCAGAGATGTCCATAATTATGTTTCCCACTAAAGAACCAAGTAATCCAGCACTGTTTGCCTTGATGCAGCATATTTTACTATCTTGTAGTCTCTATACTTTCTTTCAAAACTCTAGCTATATTTTAATTATTTCCAAAATGAATATTTATGAATATTGTATCAGTTAAGTAAAAGAAACATCTTGTCAGTAGTTTAAAAGCAATTACTTTCATTTATATTTACAATTTAACTAATTTCTTTATTTGTAATATATATCATCCATGACCTTCCTGTTGAATGATTAATACTTTTCCCCTGACATTCATAAGACAAATCCTCACAGATAATCTTTTCTTAGGTACAGATCAGAACTCCTAAAATTGAGTAAGAATGTGCATAAAATATTTGCAAGTACCCCAGGAAATATTAATTTATTCAAAATAATTTTCCTGGTTTTGATGTCAATTATATCTTTTATATGAAAGGTCCTACTTCTGTGCAAAGATCAGGGTCTCGTGGTATTAGGTGAATTAGGCAGCTTGCTCCTCACTCCTGGCTGTGCACAAGTCTCTGGAAATTTCGGTGGGTGAGAGGTAGAAGGCCTAACATTGTCTTTCTTATGCAGATCACTTGATATTTGAATGTCTTAGTTCTTATCCTCTGTAAAATGAAGGAAATGAACGTGATGATATTTAAGATTTCTTCAAAAAACAGTAATACTATTTCTTGCAAATAAATACATTTCTGAGCTTTCAGTGTTCTTTGTATCCTAAGTATTCCAAAGTGTGTGTGGGGGTAGTTTTTCCATATATTTTATATAGCTTCATGGAAAGTTATGAATTAAAATAACTTTCAGAATTTTAACAATTCTGTTTCATTAAGAACCTTTTTATTTAGCTTGCAGAGAGTTTATAATTGTGGTTGTGGTGGTAGCGACTACCATTTGATTGTAATTTAATTGGAGAATGAGTTCATAAAGGGTCTTGCTATTTTAGTCAGTGCCTTATACTTGACTTCATATTATAATGACAACTTCAACCAGTGAAATACCATGTTTTATAGTTAGATCCATTTATATGTAATAGTTTGACTGTTATTTTTGAGCAATGATTGGTCATTGATTATGTAGCTATGTGCTGATCTATTGACTAAATTCTAAAAAAAACCCTCCAAGATATAATATCATTTTTGAATAGTGCAAAGTAATGTGATAAACTGTATACTATAGAAAAAAATTAAAGGAAGAAAACATTGTTTTCATTTTATAGCAACTATTTGTGTACTGTTTGGTGTTTAACTATAAGGACGTCTGGTACCAATATTTAAAGCCACATTTTCAATTGAACTTTTACCTTTATAAACTGCCAAAAGATTGGACAATTTTTGAACTAGTTGGACATTATTTTTTTTAATCTCAGTCACATTTTTGCCTCTAAATGTAATGATTTTGTTTGCCAAGATTTCAATGTCTAAGGATCTGTTGTCTCAGCCAAGATAGTTACTATTCTACAGATCCTTAAATGGTCACAAGAATGGTGGCAGTGGACAATACCTGTAATTCAACCAGTCCCAGTTGATGTATTTGTTATGATTAAGTCAATTGTGAAGCTACCAACTGTCCTTGATATTGTAGCCAGTGAAGCCATGCATGTCTCAGCACATAGGTCAACATCTGATAGGAATGCATAAAATATGCAAGTGTCTTATCTTAACAGCATAATGTTTCTTTCATCTTTGAAGGTCAATTTTCACAATCATTCAGAATTAATACCTTGAAAATAGCCTCTGGACTTAAATTATAGGGACTAGTGGCAGCTTTGTTTTTCTTTAAAATATCACTCAGAAAGAGGAGTTTCTGAGTTAAATCTGTGATTTTTCTCCTTTACAAAATGAATATACAAATGTAACTATTTTCACTACTTCAAGTCTAAAGAAATGTCAAAACACAAGTTAAACACTAAAAGGCCAATGCTAGCACTAAAAGCTAGTTAGGTATGCAGTAATTCTTGCTTTGTGTTTTTTAAAAATGGAATGTATTTTATATGTCCTTTTTAAGTTTAGGAATAATATAAAGGACTATTTTAACATTTTAAAATCTTAAGGCAAGCACTAATAACCATTATCTGTATTCTTTAAAATGATCTAATTTGTAGAGAAGGAGATCTTTTGAAAGTACTGTATAATTCCTCAATTATTGTTTCAAGAAATTTTTTCTAAACTTCGAATGTTTGATTCATGTGTTTTATATGATAACATTTCAAAACAAATCACACCACATCTTAAGCTAAAGAGGATGTAGTAATTGTTAGCATCAAACCAAAGAATAGGTTTGGATCTGTAATCACCAGGAGAAATGGTAACTACCGAGGTCAAGAGGTGAGGCAGTTCAAAGAATTACCCATGGTGTATGGGACAAAGATGTCAACAGTGTGTTTTCTCGGGGATAAGTGTAAAAGTTTCCTTTTGTAAATATTTGTATTGCCATATTTCACCAATTTCCTGCAAGGAATGGTGACCTTTCCAAATTTTTTCTGAATTCTTAGTGACTAATGCATGCCAATCATTGGATGGATTCTAGAATATTGAATAAATAGGTGTTGGCATCCATGATGAAACCATCTTACATCCTGATTCCAAAAAGAATGATAAACACATTTATGAAAATATATTTACTTATCTGTGACATAATATATTTTTAATATTATTATTTTTATTCTACACACATACACATGACAGAAACAGGTTTGTTGCACAGTAGTCTCTCATGTGCAACAAGCTGGGTGATTTTGTAACATTGAGTAGTTACCTAGTAACTCAGCTGTCAAATGGAAAGATAAGAGTTCTTACCTCCAAAGAGGTAATTTTCTTGTGAGGATTTTATATATTTATATATGTGTTTTTGTGTGTGTGTTTCATGTGATTGTATGTACACTTATAACCTAAAACAATGTACGGTGGTTTGATTTGGTGATTTTGTTGTTAACTATTAAAATGTAAAAGAGTGTTCAATTCATATACTCCCATTTACAATGAGAAATATTTTGTTATGCACAATTTTCATCTAGTCTATAGTACTATTTCATGCTGTGCTTTTGCTATCATATTTAAATAATGCTAATCTGGATTCTCCTTAGTTTCTTTTTTGGTACAGGCACCAAACTCTGGACCTTTGCTTGAGAGGCAGGCATGGGGCCACTGAGCTAAATCCCCAGCCTCTCTCCTTAGTTTCAATATAGTTTTCTTCCATGTGGATACATAGTCACTTGCATATACACTTACACAATCCACTCACACACATAAACATATTAACATGCACATTCTCTCACCAGTACATGTACACAATCATATACAAATAGAAGAAGTCATAAACATGCAGGTGAAGGACAATTTAGAATTTTTAAAACATTGTACTAAACTTAAATTCAGAGTTTAAGAGGCAGTCTAATTAGTTATGTGAGTCTTCATTTTCTTTTGACCAGTATTTTAAGGACTATATATAAATATATGAAAAAAAGGTGATGTGTATAATAAAAATATTTACCAATTTCTGAAGAATATTAACAATTATATTCTTGAATAACCATCAGATCACATTTCAGAACCATTTATTCTTAAATTAGCAAGTTTCAGCATTTTAAATGCATGTATATGAATGTATGTACATATTTCAAAACTCTTCCTACATGAAAGCTTAAAACATGCTAAATACATACCAGAGATGATTAAAAGTTGTATTGAATCATAGTTGTGGAGCCTAGAATTTTGCTTTATTGAATCTTTTTTCTAAAAGTCCCTCTCTGTCTCTAAGGAAGGCTTAAGACTGACTTGATAGCTTGAAAACCAAAATTGACTTTGATATTCAACTTTTCTTTTATGCAAGGACTATTCTAACCACTTTACCGGTATCATCCAAGTTTAGTCTTCATAAAATGTTCTCAGACATATGTTGTTACCCTTATTTTTAAGATGAAGTTTTGAAGCTAAAAGAAATGTGTTTGAGTTCATCTACCTAATAAGTGAACAGACAAGAATTTGAACTCTGGGCTCTCCATTTCTAAACCCATAATATGTGCAAGCCTCCAAGAAAGTTAGGAATGCTCTTCCAGGACATGGAAGTTACAGTGGAACTTTTCTCAAAGGAAGTGATACAGAGAAAGATGGTTACTAGCTGAAAGGAGAAGTGGCAGATTCTAACTGAGAGACTGCCTGTCTTCGTATTTTCTTCACTAATGAAAGCTATTTGCTATGATCAAAACTCTTCTACTAAAAGGTGAAACTAGCGGTATAACAATTACTTGTTACTTTGCTTTGTATGTTGTTTTTTTACTTTACTCTTTTTATCAATTGGTTAACCATTTGTCTAACTTTCCTATATTTTCCCCTTATGCTACTCAGAGATTCATGACAATCCTACTTTTGTCTTCTTTTGCCCCACCTATGCTCCTCCTTAAAAAAAAGGAAAAGCAGGATTCTTGGGCTTTCTCCTCTCTCCTGATATTCATCCTATTCACTTTTGGATCTGATACAGTTTTTACAGCATAACTGTAAAAGATGGCATTTCATCCCATGAGAAAAATGTCCTGGCTATAGCCTTGCTAACTGGATTCATGGCTTTTTCTCCATGACTTAATTTTGTGATCCACATGGGGAAGCTTTCAGCTTTATTAGCATCTGTCTTCCTTTTTCTTATCGTGTCTCCAGCTTTCCGTACCTCGCTCAAAAAAGAAACACATGGTTTGAACTTATTGTTTAGATTTCACAAATCCCTTCTTCTAAACAATTTTTCTTAGGCAGGGAAACAAACAAATAACTCTGTCTAGGAACTTTCAAACAAAGCCCTTAATATTTGTAACATATATAAACATAACATTAGAAAGAAATGATTGGTTAGTTTTAGTCACAAATTAAGATATGTTGATTGGATTGGAGATGGAGAGAAGATGTATTTATCTACCTCCAAAAGTTGATGGTTTATTTTGAAGGGGAAAATTTGAGGTTTACTTAAACCATTATGTGAATGTCTTTATTTTCCCCTGACATTACTTGCCAGTATGTGAACATTTCAGGTAGAAATTTTACACCACTTCATCTGAGTGAGGAAGGATTTAATGGTTGAATGACACATGGTCCTCAGTCGTGGTAGTTTTTCACTGGGGATTAAAATGACAGTGGATCAGTGGACCTTTTCTAGTATAAACTCCATAGAGAGCATTCATAATTAATTACTATAATCAAGTCAAATGATTTTCATTTGCCTTTATCATTTGCTTATAAATATTTCACAACTTTCCCAAGGGATGTTTTTTGTTGTTTGAATGTTAAGGTTCTGATTCATTTTGGTAGGTCTAGTTTTGGGGATTCATGGTATGCATTTTACTTGATATCTTTCAGACAAAAGAGTTCTCATGCATTGTTTGTGGTTTTTGTTCTTTATAGGTAGAAATAACACTTCAGGATATCAATGACAATCCACCAGTATTTCCTACTGACATGCTGGATCTCACTGTCGAGGAGAACATTGGAGATGGCTCTAAGATTATGCAACTGACAGCCATGGATGCTGACGAGGTAGATCAGAATGAATCTCTGAATATTTGAAAACTAAATTGCAGTGATTTATCAAATTTCATCTATATGTTCACAACTTTTATTATAGAAACAATTAAGTTAGCATTGAGTGTACCTTTCCAAAAATATTCATCAGTAGGTTTTAAAGTGTGCTATTGGAATAAGATAGAGACTATCAAGATGTAATTTTCACTTGATCGGCATTTTAGATATTTTTAGCCGAATTATTTTTTATATTCTAAAATAATGGAAGAAGCAAATAGCACGTCTTCATTTTTATACTTTTAGAAATTTGCTATTTATAGCAGTCAAGGATAAATTTTTATTTTACTTATATCTTGTCA
>NW_004624777.1:6175270-6201919 GCF_000247695.1 Heterocephalus glaber
TTTTTTTTTTTTTTTTGGTACCAGGGATCGAACTCGGGACCTTGCACTTGCTAGGCAGGCGCCGGAACCACTGAGCTAAATCTCCGGCCCGGCTCTTCATAAATTTACTCTTTAATAATTTTTGAAAGGTTAATAAATAGCAGAATAGTCATTAGAGTGATAGCAGAAATATCATGACTTAGTCACTTACAAAATTTTCCAAAAATCTTATTAGCAAAAAAGAACAGAGCAAAACATAGACATTTATATAATTAACACTTTATATGGGAAAAGCTTTGATGTTTTAACTTTAGTAACTCTAGTTAATTTTATATGGAGAAATGTTTATGATTATTCCAAATTTAGTTATAGTTGAAAAAGATATATGACTGAAGGTTTCTATTATTATTATTGAGAGATATGTAGAATCATTAGTATGTAGTATGTAAGATATGTAGAATCAATAGTTCATTTTCTTAAAGCTAATCATTAATAAAATATATTTGAATATATCACTTCATGAAATTTCATTAACTCTTATTTGAAAATAACAAGAATAACAATAAACGCTCATGTAATTGACAATACAATCCACATCAACCAAATAATTGTAATTGTAATGATTTTTTCATTGGCTACACTCTGTAGCAACAGAGCAAATAAAATTCTTTTATTTGAAGTAATTTACCTTAATCACTTAAAAATGAAGCAATAATCATGTTAATTATAATATATGTTTTAATGGAATGGCTATTACTCTATGGACTATTATAATTAGAATGGGACTATTTGATACAATTTATAATGAATCACCAATACAATTGTATTCGGAAGTTTAGTATTTTTTATTCGTGTTCCTCTCTTAAAAGCTGAATATTTCAAAGAGATATCAACATTTAAGCATTTTGATATCATTCTTTTGATACTGGTATTCTTTTATTTCCCTCCCAATTTTTCTTTTCAAGTGTACAAATAAGTGTTAATGTAAGTGCAATACTAAATGCATGTACATTTTACCATGTGACCTTTCTGTAAATGAGTTTGTGTGCTTCTCCTGCCTCCAAATTCATTTTTCCTGATATGTTCCTAGTTATGATGAGATTGCAGGAAGGTTCTTCTATCTGTCTGTATTTATACCAACACTGGCTTCAGTACACTTTGAATTATTCCTATTGAATGTTGTTTTCTAAGATTAGAACAAAAACCTTAAGTAACCATGCAGGTAATATCACTTAGATATCCTCATTTTTAAAAATATTAATTGCAAAGTGATGGTATCTAGTACGTGCATGTAGTGCATATAGATTGAAATGGGGTGGAAATTTAAGGAGCATAAAACCATAGGGTTATGAAGTAGGAATAGATAAAGGAAGTGGAGAGAATTCTTAGCAATTCAAGGGGAGAATAAAGATGCAGAGAATGTATGCAGGGTGTGACTAACAGAAGGCATGATGACCACTGCTACCTTGTGATTGTGTGTGTGTGTGTGTGTGTGTGTGTGTGTGTGTGGAAAGGAAGGAGAGTGTGGAAGGGAATAAGCAAGCACACTCAAACTTTAAAGGAAGGAGGGACATTTTATAAAACTGCTTTAGGACTATTTTTTTTTAAAGATGAGGCACATCAAATTACTTTCCTTCTTGGGAACATTTTCTCTTAATTTTAGCACTAAGGAGCCAACATTTCTTTGTCCCTGTTCCAAACAGAGTAGATACGGAGGTTTCCTATGGCACTCAGAAATTTTGCGTCTTTTTTTGAGCTGTTTGCAATAAATGAATATTAATGCCTTTTGATAATACTTTATTATATTTTCTATTCTTAATTGAATTTGAAAAAAATCATTGCAATGTCTTCTCTCTTCCTAAGTCCTGGCTATGTTTTATTTCTTCATTTATTCTGAGAAGGATTGAACATAGAAAATGCAAAGCATTTCTATTTATTTATAGCTAGTATTAAATTGTCACACAACCATCCAGTGTATTGATTTAGAAAGTTTAATGGAATTATTTTTATATAAGTCATCAGAAAACGATGTGGCAATATATTTTTAATTACTTAACACACTATTCCTTAATTACTTAACCTACCATGTAAGTGTTTGAATATTAGAAAAACTCTTGTGGGACACTGGAGAATAAAGCATTAATGAAGGAATCACAATTTCAAAAAGCAACATAGACATATTTAATTTAAGTTAAAAATTATTTGAAATGTGTTGAATTAATACATATAGCTTTTGAAGCTTGAGAGTCCTTCAATCTCTGGTTCCTCTTTATTTATAAACAGAATTATCAAGCTAGTATTGGGCCAGAATGTTCAAACTTTGTTTTATGGTACCATACTTGTTATTAGAAATACTACTTATTATTGTAAAATGAATTTACAATATATAGCTACTTACTTTAGAATTCCTTCCCTGTGCTTTTGTCTCTGTGATTCCTCAGAAAAGTAGAATATTTTAAGCATTGTTTCTACTCTACCGCAGCTACAACATGGTATTTGTTTCTTGTGTTGCTGATATAGTAGTTTTTATTTTTTTTTGGTATCAGAGATCGAACTCAGGACCTTTTCCTTGCCAGGCAGGTGCGATGCTGCTGAGCTAGATTCCCAGCCCATGATGTAGCATATTTTTTATATTAAAGGAATAGCCTTTTCAAAGGATCTAATTAGATCATTACTCGGCCATTTTTAGACATTCACTCATACCATTAAAATTCACTATATCAGCATATTTTGTGTATGAAAAATATTAATTTATGGGCATAATCTGATGTCTTTGCTCCTTTTCATAAGAGTTATCACAATTTTTAAAAGAGTGCTTATTGCTACAGTCATTTTATAGATGGAGCACTTCTAAATATCAAGCAATTTGTGTAATAACTATAAGCGTGTTTTTTTCTTTCCCTAGTTTCCAACTGTGTTATCATGTTACTAGGTCAGAATTGAATGTAGCTACTTTCATACTTGCATTTCTTTACTAAAATAATGGATTTCTTCTTAAAATAGAAGAAGCACAAAATGTGGCCACACTAACAGTCTAAAATTCTTATTGAATGTTTTTGTTAAAACATAAAATTACAATAAATATGTTAAACACTTATGCACACCTGAATATACAAGATAAATATAGGTAATGTGTTAAACCTAGCTTCTCCTTTATTAACTTAAAATGGGTTTGGGGGCATTTATTTTATTAAATTTTAATATTTGCTTTGGGAATGCAGTATATAAAGACCGCAAATGCCACTAAATTTTGAGACAGGGAATATTTTTGCCATAGATTATTAGAAATTATCCCTTTATGCATTTGAAAATAAATGGAAAATATACGTCTAAGACAAAAATATAGAAAATACGGATGGTGGAATGTCTCAATATTTCACACAATACAACTACACAATACAACTTATGTTCTTCCTAATAATTTTCTTTAGGATTCTTAGTGCGACCACTGTAAATAAAAAAATTTCTAGACATTATTTGTTTTAAGTAACTATTTTAAATTCAAAAAGTAGTTTGTGAACAACTCCAAAATTACTTATAACCTCTGTGTCAAGATCAGTAAATATATATATCAGAAAACATATATTTCCTGTAATATGTAGCAACTCTAATCATATTTTGATTGATATGATTTATTTATGGAAGTATAGGACACTAAATGCTTCCCTTTAAAAAAAGATATCAAAACAGTAAACTAGGATTTTCCTATACCTATTTCTTTGGAAGGATTATCCTAGGTGTTTATTTTACCAAGTGTTCATTAATTTAATTTTCACCACAACTCTATTTGTCAGGCAATAGTATTATTTCAATTGTACAAATAAGGAAACATGGGCTCGGAGACGTTAAATATTTGTCCATTGCCACACTGTTAATAAAGCATGAAGCAGAGATGCAAGTCCAAAAAAGGCCCCAGAGGATCAACTCTCAACCAATGCAGTATGTTTTTAACTTCGCATTTCTATGATAATATACACAATCAATAGATACTTAAATCAAACTGCTTTACAATTTCAACAATACAGAGATATAGTTATAAAATACCATGAAGAGTATCCTCTATGGCTAAATCCATATGGTTCATTAACTTTCTTTCTTCATAATTTTTTTATTTTTGGACTGTGATAAAACTAACTTTTCTCAAACCCTTCCCTTTACCTTTTGTGGTTTTTGCGTCTTTCCAGGCCTCTCTTTACCCTTGCTCTCCTAGTCTCTGCCTCTGCTCCTCCTTTCTTCTCAATTTTTCAAAATTTAACTTTTTTCATTTTATTGATACAGTACATATTTGCAGTACATGCAGTTTGCAATCATCTTGGGGAGTGGGTACATGTACATACTACAGCTTAGTTTTTTTAAATCCCTTTACCCTTACTCACTTTCCTCCCTCCTCCTATAATTCCTCTATACCGATTTTTCATTCTTATTGATATTATTAATCTTAGCCCATGTTATGGCATATACTCTTTACATTCACTGAAGTTATTAATTTCCTGTCCCTATCTTATCATTATCTACTTATTTCTCTTACCCCTTGTCCTCACTCCTCACCTTTGTTTCCTTGGACTGCTTCCCTATTGCAAGAGATCCATCGCCTTATACCTTTCAATTCATCCTTTATTATTCTCTTTGTTTGTACTATGCCTCACAAAAATTAGAGATACCATACGGTATTTAAGCTTGTGTGTCTGGTTAATTTCACTCAACATTATATTTTAAAAGTGCATCCATTTTTTCTTAGAAATATCTCAAATTTATCATTTTTCATAGCTGAGTATTATAGATAGATGGATATCACATTTTCTTTATCCAATCATCTGTTGATGGGCATACAGGCTGCTTTCAAGATTTAGCTATTACAAATTATGCTTCTATGAACATTGGTATTTATGTTTCACTGTAGTAGGATATCTTAAACTCTTTGGAGAAAATACTTAAAAAGAGAATAGCTGCGTCATATGGAATTTCTAATTTCAGTTACTTGAGAAATCTCCATGCTTATTTCCATAGTGTTTATACTAGTTTACATTTCAATAAACAATGGAGGGGTCCTTTTTCACCACAGCCTCACCAGCATTTGTTATTGTTTGATTTCTTAATGATTGTCATTCTTTTCTGAATAAGATGAAATCTTAGCATTGTTTTAATGTCCATTTCTCTAATGGCCCAAGATACTGAATATTTTATATTTTTTCTCTCTGAAGTGTCTGCTCATTCTCTTGCCCTTTCTTGACAGGGCCTTTAATTTTAAGTGGTTTAATTTTTTTGAGTTCTTTATATGTTCTAGATATTAGTCCTCTGAGGAGTAGCTGGGAACTTTTTTTTCCCAATCTGTAGGTTGTCTTTCACTCTACTAGTTGATTTCTTTGCTGTGTAAAATCTTTGATGGATTTACTAACATGATTACAGAAATCACAGAAGAAAATTTCTGAATATGAGTTTAAAATACAAGTAAGCAATACTTATAGAGCACTACACAAATTTAATTTAAAAAGCTCACCAAAGCATGCCCTTATTACTTTATCAGATGGACAGCAAAAATATAAAACCACCCAGAATTTTAAAAGCAGTCAGAGAAAAACGAACAAACAAACAAACAAACAAAAACACATATAAAGGAAACCAATTGCAAACATAGCAGACTTCTCAACACAGGCCCTAAAGGCCAGAAGAGCTTGGAGTGAAATATTTCAAGCACTAAAAACAAATAATTTCCAAGCCAGATTAGTTTATGTAGCAAAGCTAAACTCCAAAATAGACAGAAAAATAAAGTATTTCCATGAAAAACACCAGCTCAAAAGATATATAACTGCTTAATCAACACTCAAGAAAATACTTAACAATATTTGTCTTACAATTAAGTAATTATTGAATGTATTGCAAATAAAATTTCACTTCATGTTCTTCCTCAAAACAGATCCTAATCCTGAATGTCTTTAATAAGCAAATCCTCCTAACTCTGGCCACAGTAATCTGAAATTTAAATACACTGTTTTTCCTTTTCATTCACTTTTACAATTACCTAGGTTTGTTAAAAAAGTAAATGAGAGTATATACGGAGATTTTGAACAAATGAGATCTATTACTATTTTCATTGCTATATCCATTAATCTATTAATCTTACTGTTTAGTTCTGTTATGCTGGGTACAGGATTCAATGACCAAGATCTACAGCAAGAGAGCTAGGATTCACATTTCACATTTCTCAGGATCTCTACATTCAAAGTGGGGATAATAATAGTCCCTAACTAACTGGCTTACCTACAAGAATTGAATAATTAGTTCCCTTCAAGTGATGTGCTCAGGACAGTGCTTAGGGCCTGGTAAACAATGAACGAATGTTCCACTCCCTTTGTCAACTTTCTAGTTTGTGATTCATAGTTTTGAGGATCCTACTTAATGACCTGAAAGGACTCAAGAAGTCACCTCTGCTTTTAATTTTCAGAATAGGAACTTAGAAATTGTTTTACCAATTTATTTCATTAGTTTTGGAAAAATAAAGTGTCTTGGATTCATGTTCTTCTCACCTGTCTCATTTCTGTCTTCTTAGGCTAGTTTACTCTACAGTATCAATATTCTTAAAAGGTTGCTTCCAGTTTAAAAAATAAAGATAAGGTTTCTTGACCATAGAATTCAAACCAAAATATATCCACAATCTAATATTTTAGCCTAACGTTCTTCATTCTTTTTTTATTGTTGTTGTAGATTAAAACACTCCAGTCTAAACTGTTTAACACAGACTAGACCCAGCACCCAAGTCTCCTGTCCTTTGTACTTTCACCTCACTTTATGTTTGTACTTTGTCTCTATGTTTAACAAAAATTCCCTTTCATAAATCCCAATTCACTCTTTCTACTTTATCTTCCATAAATAAACCAACTCCAAATGGTTCATTTCTCTTCTAGGTCCTTTCGGTGCTTATTGTGAGGCTCCTCCACTTAGCACTTGCCTTGTGTTTAATTAGCTTCATGCTGTCTCAGAGGATCACAAGTTTGGTCTGGCAGATGTAGGTTTGGAATCCACACTGATGTTTAGAGCACAGTTGTGCATAAGCTAATTGGCATCTCAGAACCCACTGTGGAGTTGTGAACTGGAGTGAAATAATGCATATCTAATGGTGCTCACAGTGCTTGGCACAGGACAAAGCTTTAGTAAACTTCTGGTACTGTGGGAAGTAGTAGTAATAGTATCATCACTCAGGTTTCCACAATGACAACTTTATGCCTTTCTATGTGTATATTTAATGAATTAAAAGACTGAAAATGAAAACTGAGAATGGTTAAGAGACCAAACAATGAGAGACTGTGTAATATATTGAACTCATTACCTTTTCATTTCATTTTATTTCGATAGGGACAATTAGTATGAGATCTATCCTCTTAACAGGTTTTTTCAGTGTGTAATACAATGTTATTATCTTCAGGCAAATATAGGATAACAGATCTCTAGAATTTATTCTTCTTGTATAACTGAAGATTCCTACACATTGATTAGAAACTCCTCTTTTCTGCCACCCTGAGCCCTAAAAATCACTTCATCTCTGTAATAAGATTTTTGTATATGCCTCGTATATGTGAAATCATGAAATACTTGTCCTTTGTGACTAGCTTATTTCATTTAACATGTTGTCCTTAAGGTTTATCCATATTGTATAATATAACAGGATTTCCTTTTGTAAAGCTGAATAATATTCCATTGTATGTTTATACCACATTTTCTTTATTCATTTGGGTTTTTTTTCCTTAAATTCTTTTATTGATACATTTTAGGTATACAATACATTTACACTTATCTTGGAGAACTTGTACCGTTATATGATGTATCATGGTTCTTATTTTTTCCCCCTTGCCCTGTCCTCCCTTCACCCCCTCCACCCTTTCCTATTTGCAAAGACTTTGTTTCCATTTTTTCCTTTTCTCGTATTTTTTCTTTTTCCTTCTTTCCTTTCCCCTACCCCTCCCACTTCTCCTACTCCTTTAGACATTTTCTTCCTATTTCACAATCTCAATTATACATTTTAATCCTTATTTACACTTTTAGTTTTTCATGCTAGAGAAACTATTTGGTATTTACACATGTGTGTCCTATTTATTTTACTTAAGAGTATGGCCTCATTGTGCTTAATTCATTTGTTGATAGGTACTTAGATTGTTTCTGAATCTTGACTAGTGTGAATTTAGTAAACACGGGAATGTTAATATCTCTGAGATACTAATTTCAATTATTTTGCATAAATATCTAGAAGAGAGGTTACTGAATCATATGGTGTTTCTATTTGTAATTGTTTGAGGATCCATCATCATGTTTTCCACACCAAGGGAGAATAATGTTCCAGATATTTGCTATTTTTTTATCATAGCTGTCCAAAAAGATTTGAAGTGATGTATTAGGTGGTTTTGATTTTTATTTCACTGAGCATTCATAACATTGAGTATTTCTTGAAATATCCATCATTCACTTTACATTCTCTTTGGAGACATGTCTTTTTCAGCTCTTACCTGCTGAAATTTATTTGCTATTGAGTTTTAGCATATTTTGATTAATTTTGGAAATTAATACTGTTTGTGATGCATAGTTGCAAATATTTTCTCCCTTTCCATAGTTGCTTCTTCATTTAGATGATTATTTTCTATACTTTGCCTAAGTTTTTTTGTTTAATAAAATCTTATTTATTTTTGTTTTTATTGCCTTTGCTTTTGGTGTCATATGCATGAAATCACTGCCAACACCAGTGCCATAGGGGGAAGAAGCCTTCTTTGGTGTTTTCCTCTAGGAGTTTTATAGTTTCAGGTCTTATGTTTAGGTCCTTAATCTATTTTGAGTTGACATTTGTGTCAGTGTAAAATGAGGATCCAATTTCATTTTCTTTTTGGAGGTTTTCAAGTTTTCACAACACCGTTTGGCAAAGAAACTTTTCTTTCCCAATTCTTGGTACCTTTGTTAAAGATCAGTTGGCTCTTATGAGTAAATTTACTTCTGGGCTTTGTACTCTGTTCTATTAGTCAATATATCTTCCTTGATGTAGTACAATACTATTTCAATTACTGTAGCTTTGTAGTATATTTTGAAGTTAGAAAGTGTGATGACTCTAGCTTTATTCTTTGTCAAAATTGTTTACAGTATTTACGAGTCCTTTGTGGTTCTTTATGAAAGTTAGTTTTCTTTTCTATTCCTGAAATGAAATTTCATTAGAATTTTGATAAAGATTGATTTGAATTTGTAAATTGTTTTGAGTAGTAGAGATATTTTAATAATATTAAGTCTTCCAATTCATGAGTACCTATTAGGGATGGTGAGCCTTTCAAATGATACAAACAGCCCTTGTGGCATGCGTGCAATAGGTTCACCGCCACTGGATAAATCTTTCCACTTGGGATTCTTCTTTAATTTATTTCATCAGTGTTTTATAATTTTCAGTGTAGAAACCTTTCAACTCCTTCATTAGATGTATGTCCTTTACTTTTTGAAATTTTATAGTACTATGTAAATTAAAGCCAAAAGCCTCACTTTGTCAAATATATGTTTAACAGAAAATATGAGGAACAATGCTTTTATTGTTTGACTTGCAACAGTTCAGATGCCTGGTCTCTTTCCTTAGGGTGCAAATGCTCTCGTCACATATGCTATCATTAGTGGAGCTGATGATAGTTTCCGAATTGACCCTGAATCTGGAGATCTAATAGCAACCAAACGGTTGGACAGGGAACGGCGGTCCAAATATTCATTGCTGGTTCGAGCAGATGACGGTCTGCAGTCCTCAGACATGAGAATTAATATAACCATCAGTGATGTGAATGACCACACACCCAAATTCTCCAGGCCTGTGTACTCTTTCGACATCCCAGAAGACACAACTCCTGGTAGGTGACATACCCTTAAATGTATCGTGTATCTTGTAAGAATAACTTTTAACTGCAATTATGTACAATGTTTTGGCAGTTCTTTTTTTTTTTTTTTTTGGCTGTTCTTCATTAGTGACTAGTGTTTACCACATGCTACTGGTTATAAAATATATGTGTTAGATTTTTGAATCAATTAAAATCTGTAGTACAGTTTCAAAGCAAATAGCTAATTTGAGAAAAAATGAGGTTAGTCATTATCTGATTACTAATTACAGATATTTCTGTCTCTGAAAGTATTTGTGACATGGGTTGTTAATTTTTTTTTGACAGCCACAGATTTGATACACTTTTCATTTTAAAAATATCTAATTGGATTGTATTTCTGTGTATAGAAAGAGCAAAGAAAAGTACATAAAAAAACTGTGATCATTGATTCTGACACTGATAGCTGTATGACCCATGGGAAACTAATTACTTTTTCTTAGCTTCAATTCCTTCTGTGAAATGGAAACAATAATTTCTGTTATAATTACGGTAAAGGTTAACTTAAAAACCAGATGTAAGTTTTAGTAGCATGGGGCTTGGAGATTAGCAGGTACTCAATAAATGTTAATTGAGTGTGAGTTTTGAATTGTAATCTTTTAACTTTAACAATAGTGTATGTTGTAATTGTTGAGTTTCTATACTCAATGACCATACACCTAGTGTTTGTGTATATTTCATTTTCATAAGTACAAACTCTTAACTAAAAATTAAAATCTTATCCTGACTTACATTTGGAATGAGTTTGCATAATACAGTATGTGTTTGGGAACTCCATTTGACAAGAGTTTAACGCTTACAGAGGACTACTTTTCCCTGCAAAATTTCCTTCATTCCCCAAGAGACTTACCTGTCCTTAATTATAGCAGTGACCACATGAGCTATAGAGTGTTATGATCAGAACATGAACACACACACACACACACACACATATATGTTTTTTTTTTTGGTACTGGGGATCGAACTCGGATCCTTGGGCTTGTGAGGCAGGTAGAAGAACCACTGAGCTAAATCCCTGGCCCCCACATGCACCTATATTAATGCTTAGAATCCCCAGGTGCTCTCAATAGTAATGGGTTACAATATTTGCTCACTAAATTAATAAATAAATTTTACAATAAGTAGTATCAGGTGGAAAAATATCAGAAAGATTAATTCCCCAGAACATTCACATTGTAACCTCAGATCCACCGGATATCCAGTATAACATATGTTTTATTGTTATGAGGGAATGTTGATATCAATGTCTTATATAGAAACTTAGTGAATATTATGTGCATTGATATTCTGTACAAATACTTTCTTGCTATGTCTGTATATGTTCACCTACTAGTCCCTATTATTCCATTCATTTTAGACTTTGTGTTCTGTTTGATAGGTTCTTTGGTAGCAGCCATCTTAGCTACAGATGATGACTCTGGTGTGAATGGAGAAATTACATATATTGTGAATGAAGATGATCAAGATGGCATATTTTTCCTGAATCCAGTTACTGGAGTGTTTAATTTGACTCGAGTATTAGATTATGAAGCACAGCAATATTATATCCTCAGTGTTCGAGCTGAAGATGGTGGAGGACAATTTACTACCATCAGAGTTTATTTCAACATACTAGATGTAAATGATAATCCACCTATTTTCAGCTTGAATTCATACAGCACATCTTTAATGGAAAATCTGCCTGTAGGATCTACTGTTCTTCTGTTTAATGTTACTGATGCAGATGACGGTATGTAATTCATTTAGAATACTTTTAAAAGTTCATTTATTCCCTTTCGTCCAGCTTTTAGAAAATTTCATTTTGTGAATACATGTCCAAAGTTGAGAAACAGAATGATAATTTAACTATTAAGATTCAAAAAAATAAGTGTTTATCAATTAAATTATAACAGACAACAAGCATTGCATTATTTAAAAAAACTATCTTATTATAGTTTTGCCTAAATGTGGTAGTATTGCAGTTCAGTAATGTAAAAGTTAAAAGACAGAATTCTGATAATTTTTTTATGTAATTAAACTATTAAGTTTACATATAATATTTTAACTTAAGAAGGGTAAAATTTGAAAGCAAAAGGAAACAAAAACCTTAAAGAGAAATACTGAAGAATGTGTAAGTAAATTTTATACTTTAGGACAAACTTCCTGATAATATTTTAGTAAGCTTTCATGCTTTGACTTATAAAAGATAGTCTCAGACCTCATTAACTCATGCTATATAATGAAGTCAAGATTTTGTATTAAATCTTTCTATATACAGTTTAAGAATTTAATTTGTGTTCATTGTAAAAACATCTGATAAACTCTCTTTTAAAAGCTCACTTTCTTATTCTCTCTTCTTAAGCCTCTTTTGTAAATACAGGTATCAGATAATGTAGCATTACAGATAACATTGTGAGGACCACCAGTGTTTAACTCAATTCTTTGGCAAGTTAGTGTACCATGTTTTCCTTTCCATTGGATGCAGCTAAATGTCCTGTCTGTAGAGAAAACAAAACAGAGTATTTTGAAGAGGAAGTAGATGTCTAGCTCAAGCAAATGCTTCAGGACATAGATATATTAATCTTGATTTGGAATTCCCTGATTCTTACTGGTATGGATCATTTGTATAATATCAGAATAGTATTCTATCTCAACATTCATTCTATTCTACACTTAGTTCCCTTTCAGGGGTGTCTAGAAATGATACAGAAAGATATGAGAAAATGCATAAGTTTTTAAATATATGTCCCATTAAATAGAATTGGAAATGCTTTGCTTATAATTTATGAGTTAGTATATTTTGAAGTTTCTTTCTCTTGTCAAAATTGGGGTTGAGGCTTTAGCTCAGTGGCACCGTGCCTGCCTTTCAAGCACAAAGTCCTGAGTTTGATCCCGGGTACCAAAAAAAAAAAGTTAAAATTAGACTTCTGAATATATCTAAAATACATGTAGCTCTAACACTACTACTACTACTACTTTGATTACAACTTTTTTTTTTGGTACCAGGGACTGAACTCAGGACCTTGCGCTTGAGAGGCAGGTGGCAGAACTACTGAACTAAATCCCTGGGCCTTGACTACAACTTTTACTAATAACAATTATGCTGCACACAATTGAGATTAATCTCTATTTTGCAAGTTGATTACTCTTTTGTCATAAGTTTTAGTTTACCCAGAATATGAATATTTGCAATACCTTGTATAGATTCTTAAATTTTTTGTTTCTGTGGATTTGATTAACTTCTCAGCGGCAAAGAATTTTCTACCTTGTATCTTTGTAATTTATTTATAACATATTAGGGAAGGTCTGTTGTTTAATAAAGTTATGTGGTTCTTTGGAAAAAAAACCATCTTTTACACTCATAATTTAAAATATAGGGGCACTTGGAAAAGAGCAAAAAACAAAATTTTCTTTTCAAAAATCTGGACTATTCCATGTGCATGCAGTCGGAAACATATGGTACCTATTGACTGTCATTTTTCAAGCATTTTTTTTCTTTGAATTGTGCTGGGTAAAAGTTTCAAGCTAAATTTACCCATTGTTTTAGTTCTGAATACTTTTATCAATGTAATTTCCTGAACCTTGACCTAAAATATGGGACACAGTTCCTATTCTTTCTAAATTTCAAGGATAATGATAAAGCAATTTTGTTTGTTAAAATTCCCAACTCCGTTATTCTAAATAGTTTCACAGATATTTCATAGTGCATTTTAGACATTCATAAATTAATAAGATAATTTTAGTCCCTGATCAAAACTTTCCCAATGAGATAATACTGTCATCTTTTTCGATGAAGATATTTCATATGAAAATAAATTTAACATTTTCTTTTATCTGTATGCAGATTATCTCAGTGTTTAAGATTTTAGATTACACAATCACTTCATAGGAATAAAGCAATCCTTTCACTGTTTTCATACAGCTATATATTGCTGTATGAATCATTAAGCTTCTATGTATAAAATTAAAAAGAATTATATATTAAGAGAACTATAAATTGAAACATCATGAAAATATCCTCGGAAAATCATTTAATTATTCTAGAAAGCATACACATTTAAAATATTCACATATACTGGGAGTCATATGAGAATGTTTTAATTTATGATCAAATTTATGATAGTTGTAATTTTTTCTGAAGATTTATACCCATATATGCTTGGTGCCAAGCATAGATAACTTGAATGGGTTCCAAATTCTAGTGTTTTGATGGCTTTGTTGAAACTGCTTCATGAAGATGAATGCTATGTGAAATGTTTCAATGTATTGCAGCTATGTGAGGTTTATAGATATTAGTTCTTTACAGAAATCATAAGATGACACTAATGGATTGTGCATTTAATAAATGCACACATTTTAAAAATAGAGCTTTATAGTTTTAAAATATATTTCATTCATATTTTATATATTTACATACCTTATGTGTTTTGCTCATTACAACTAAAGTATTACCACTAAATGCAAATATATATATATATATATATATATATATATATATATTTTACATATGCACACACATATAAAACAATGAACCTGCCAAGAAGAATCATGGAACTAAATTAATTTTTGAAAATTGAACAAAAATCCTTCAAAATGTGGACTGTTTTCAGTTTATGGGTCTGGTGGTCCATAAAAGCCCACTAAATTCAATTTTCAACACTTGTGGATAACATTTTTAAAAATTACTGTATTTACTGTTTTATGAATCAGATATTTGATGCAAAGAGCAGAAAGAGAAAAATGATCCAAGCTTTGCATTTTTCAGGATACTACAAATGTTGCGAGAGAATTTTGTTTTGATATGTCCGTGTATATTTTCAAGATGTAAGACACATGCCCAAAGTCACTTATTAAACTTGTCAGGAATGAAAAGTCATTTTCTTAAAGTAAAATAAATATAGATGCTTCAGAGGCCTATGATTTCAGCAGTTAGGTTTCAGTTCCTGATAAAAGAGCTGTTTATTAGAATTGTGGTATTTGGGGCAAAAATACTTATATCTGTCATTTTTCTGAAAGATAAAAATTGTTATTTTAAGTTTTTAAAAATTTTGTTACCTGATATATTTGTTACTACAAATTGAATACAAAACCAAGTTTTTCTTTATTCATATTTCTTGTTAAAGTTTTGTGGTTATTGCTTTGGCCACCAACACATCCCAGCAAACTTTTGCCCTTTATAAAAGGAGCTGTTCTGCTGTTGAAAGCAAGGCTATAAAACCTCGGTATCACCTGCAATTTAGCTGTTTACTCAAGGAAGTAGCATACTTGGTGAACTAGGATGTTCAGACTCTTGAGTTAATTGCTCACTTTTCAATTGATTTATGTGGCTATCACTCCATTGCCATGTGAAAATTTTTCAGTATTTCTGGTTGCTTCTAATCTTGGACATAAAAAATTGCATATGTCTTCAAAGAGCTATAATTTATATCTCTGCTTGTGAGTGTTGTTTTTATTCAGATATGTTCACTACTATGTTTTTAATAAAAATCATACTGGAGTTTGAGTCTCAAAAGAATAAAGATTCAACATTGGTGACTGGATTCTGTCATAGGAAGTGCAGAAAATATCCTTAGGAAGTAATAAAAAATAGTTTGTATATAATAGTTCCACCCACACACATATATCTAAGAAAAATTCTCTCTCTGTGTCTCTCTCTCTGTCTCTCTGTCTCTCTGTCTCTCTGTCTCTCTGTCTCTCTCTCTCTTTGTCTCTCTCTCTGTCTCTCTCTCTGAATTTTGGAACTTTTTTACTAGTTGAATTTTAATGCAAGGGGGTGAAGCAGGTTGTTCACCCTGTTCTATCCATATCTTAAAATTCTTCTATCCTGCTGATAATCAACCTACGGCTCCTGTTAGCATAGTTTATTCATATTTTTTTGGGTAATCAGGCTCTGATGTATTCTGAATTTTACAAGTTCTGCCTTGTTCACTTCTGTGTGGTTTTAAGTAAATTGTAAAGATTAAGGGTCACAATTCATAATGAGGAGAAAAACTACCTTTTCAAAGATCTACACATCCATTGTTTAAAAGTAGAAATTTTGGGTCAGTAAATTAGTGCCTGAAAGTTATCTTCAAAAAGATATTTCCTCTGAATCAATATATAGGTAAAAGTCATTAGAAAACATCAAATCACAGGAAAGGAATAATTGTAGCATTATTATAAAGAATATTTCCTAAATGGTAGAAAAGAAATTTCTATTACTCCAGTGGTTTGTAAGGAACTTAAAGAGATTCAAGAAAAAGCAAAAGAATAAAATTAGCAATAGAAAAAAATTATTCATAGAATCCTGAGAAAGACTAACTTCAACACAAAAAATAAAAGATCAATTAAATTGTTTTAGAATACTTGATGTAGAGTGAGTGGACATCATTTCAGATAGGTGAAAATTGGAAACCTAAATAATTGAAGTAAACTTCAGAAATATATGATCTATTTGTAAGTAATTCAAGTTACTCAGTAAATATTCTCCAGTCCGAGTGTAAAATCTTTACAAAGGATGGACTGTATAGATGCACAATGTGTTTTGTATCATAATATCCTTTAATATCCCCAACATCTTCAAGATAAATTATAAAAAATGTATATATCATTGTAGATTAGTGAAAGAAACACTATTCTGAAGCAGAAAATCTGACTTTTTCTGTTTTCACTGCTTACTTGTTATTTATTTTTAAGTTACTTTAAGCTGATGTTTTCACCACATCACATTTGTTATACAAATCCCTGGAATTATTATCCGAAATGAAGATTTAGATTTTTTTAAAGAGGACACATATTTCTAGAAAAGAAAGATATTATAAAAATATAGCTTAATTTTAGTATGAATATTATATTTTTTTACATATAATTTACTGCTAATAATTCTTTTAAATAATACTTTGTAAAAACTTTAAATATATATAATAAAACTTGAGGGAGAGCTATTTTCTCAAAGGCTATTTCCTGGCCAGATGCTTAATAGGAATTAAAAAGTATTTATTGGTTCTGACAAGAAATGTAAAAGTAGACTTAAAGCATCCATGACTAATGCCATACATCAGAACATTTTATTACTCTTCACTGAAAACTGATGTCAGGCTCAATATATTACTGAAGTTATAAATGTTGGGCCAGTCGTATAGAGTGTGGCACTGTTAGTGTAGGGCCTTGAGGAATTACAGAAACAAAGAAATGTTTGTTATAGAAACAAAGAAATGTACAGAAAAATCTGTTCTATGGAATACTAGTCTCCTCTTTACTGTTGTAATTTAACATTTCACCTTTCTTGTAAATAGTAAGAAGTGCATACATCAGTTGTTCACCCGATTGTAGATTTCTCAGATCAAAAGTTAATAGGAAAAGAGGTATTTGTAAGTATTATTTACTAAAAGAAACCAAACAAACCATTAACTACAGCTAAATCATTCATGAAGTCTTTTTAGGGCACAAGATATATCAGACATACAATATTTGCCAAAATTGTTGGTGCAGTTTAGTCAGCAATCAGTAAGTTTATTTATTTATTTTTTTTCTCTAATTTCAGGCATCAATTCCCAGTTGGCTTACAGCATTGCTTCAGGTGACAGCTTGACCCAGTTTGCAGTAGACAAGAATGGTGTACTGAAAGTCCTGAAAGCTTTGGACAGGGAAAGTCAGTCTTTCTACAACCTTGTTGTTCAGGTGCATGACCTGCCTCAGGTTCCAGCCTCCAGATTCACAAGCACAGCTCAAGTCTCCATCATTTTGTTGGATGTCAATGATAACCCACCAACATTCCTTTCCCCTAAATTGACGTACATTCCAGAAAACACACCTATTGATACTGTTGTTTTCAAGGCTCAAGCATCTGACCCAGACAGCGGCCCAAATAGCTATATTGAATACACTTTACTGAACCCTCTGGGAAACAAGTTCAGCATCGGCACTATTGATGGCGAAGTGAGGCTCACTGGAGAACTGGACAGAGAAGAAGTTTCTAACTACACTTTAATGGTAGTGGCTACAGACAAGGGTCAACCAGCTCTCTCCTCATCCACAGAGGTTGTAGTCATGGTGCTGGACATCAATGACAACAATCCTGTTTTTGCACAGG
The DNA here is from genome assembly GCF_000247695.1 of Heterocephalus glaber. Next base: position 6,193,181 of record NW_004624777.1, read on the forward strand.
CTTTGTATAAAGTGGAAATTAACGAAGACACACTGACTGGAACAGACATACTGCAGGTGTTTGCAGCAGATGGAGATGAAGGTACAAATGGACAGGTTCGCTATGGCATCGTGGATGGCAGTACCAATCAGGAATTTCGGATGGACTCTGTCACAGGTGTCATCACTGTGGTGAAGCCTTTGGACAGAGAGAAGACTGCTACTTACCTTTTAACTGTTCAGGCTGCGGATCGGGGCAGCACCCCAAGGACTGATACCTCCACTGTCAGCATTGTTTTACTGGACATGAATGACTTTGTTCCCACATTTGAGCTATCTCCATATTTGGTAAATGTCCCTGAGAATTTAGGGACACTTCCCAAAACTATTCTTCAGGTGAGTACATTTAAATATAAGAAATATTTTGTTTACTACAAGACATCTAAGAGGCCTCTCTTTGGCTACCCCAAATCTTCATTTTTCCTGGCGAATATTTGATTGCAGATAGGGAAGATCTTAAAAAGTTTATGAACAGTATGACTAAAATGTATTGATTTTATCATAGATTAAAATATTCTATTTTAATTATGTTCTTTTGTGACATTTTTGTGCTATTTATATATTTTTATATTTTGGAATTTTGTTTTACTATGAAAATAATATTTGCTCAAAGTGGTAAAATAAAAGAATATCAAAGTCTCCAAACTTTGTTACAAGTATTGTCCCTTATTTCTTTATAAATTCACCTAGCTAGGTGAAAATGCTACTGAAAATTTTTATGAAGCCATCTAAAAATGGTATGATTTCATTTTATGCATATTTTAACTCAAAGATATGTACCTTACATACTATGCTTTATCAGTTTTACTTTTTTAAACTGTGTCTTTGCAATATTTTAATATGGCTCAACCTCATATTTATTTGATACATTTTATTTTATGTTGGGCACTATGTTAGGTTTACTCACATCCATGGCATAAACTATTCTCTCCTACAGGTGGTGGCAAGAGATGATGATCAAGGATCTAATAGCAAACTCTCCTACGTTCTTCGTGGTGGTAATGAAGATCAAGCTTTTACTCTCTCAGCCAGTGGAGAACTTAGAGTGACACAGAGTCTGGACCGGGAGACAAAGGAGCATTTTGTCTTGGTGATAACAGCCACAGATTCAGGTAAGTCTAGTTCAGCTTTAATCTGTTGTGAATGAGTAAATAAAATTATTTTTAATCAATAAATTAAATATTTACTGAACTGTGTTAATGCTTGAAATTCTGACTGTATGTATATAATTAAAAGAACATAATTTACTTTTTGATATTTATGGGAAAGTGAGCTTAAGCACATCACAAGCAAACCTGTTTCTGTAAAACACAGTGAATCTTTGCTCTGTAAGCAACGTGATTGCCTAGGGGTGTGAACTTATACTCTATCACTTGAGTCAGGAGACCTTCAAAATATTTTAGCTTTGAAAACATCTAGATGTTTCTTCCTGGTCATGGAATAAGTGATGGGACCCACAATTCCACTTCATTAATCCTGTAAGTTCAGCAGCATTGCTACACTAGGCCTTTGGTGGGCCCCACAGAGTAGCCCTGAGAATATGGTTCTCACTGACCTTTCAGTGTACTAAGCATCCATAGAATTAATGACTAACACATTAATGCACATTAACCTTTAGTCTTTGGAAGTGGTAATTATACAAAATTGCATAGCAGATGGCAATAAAGCACAACTATTTTTCAAGAAGTAATAGTACCGTTTATGCTATTTTATTTTGCATACATAGACTATATTCATAAATACTGAATACTTTTAATTCAAAATTGAGAGAATTAAATATTTGTTAAAGAACATTATGACTTGAATAATGTAGATATTGCTGAAACATTTATTGAATAAATGACTGAATAAATCACTGATTGTCCAAAGGATTAATGAATTATGGAATATTTTTATATAACCTTTATTTATGAAAATTAATGCCACAACTCAGGATTTATGTACTAAATAATTTAATTATGTTGATGTATGATTTAATTATGTTAATGTAGTTAAAAATCATTTCTGAAAAAGTTCTTGCAAAATGCAGCTTTGTTGGGACCTCAAATTACAGACTACTTATGTGTGTGTGTGTGTGTGTGTGCATAATGCTATATATAATATGTATAGGGATATATGTATAGATATTGATATAATACAACATTTAAAGGTTTCAGATGGATTATTTTTACTGTTGTTGAAATGTTTTTAATATATTAACATTTTTATTGTATGTGGTCAATTTCATTGCATACAATGCATTTTTTCATGGAACTAGTTCTTTAAAAAGAGCAGAAGATTTGAGACAAGAAGCAATGAAAGAGTTACATTAAGTATTCCAATGATAGTACCACTGATTTTTTAATGAGCTCTCTTTGTCTCCTTTTATTTACACACTGTGTATATCCACATATGTTTCTTTATGAAAGAAGACAATAATCCCTTTGTTTTTAATGTATATGAAGTACCATGTTACATTATATGCAAAGTATAAAAATTCTGAGGAATGATCAACTCAGTGCAGTGTGACAGCCACAGAAAATTTAAACCAAGTAAATGTGAAACGTATTTCTTCATGTGTGGAGTCAGTGTTGTGCATCATGATCACTAAGCAGCAAGGGTAAGCATTCTTGTATGAAAACTGTGATCACTTCTATGTTGCAGAAATCAGTGAAGTATTTCAAAAATCACCTGGAAATAATAGAAGGTGAACTGATTGGAAACTGGCAGAAAGTCAGATGTTTAGAACTAAGCTGTTAATACTGAAAGAGCTCAGCCTCATGTTTCATCACATAAGTGGAAATGTGTGGGCAACTGTAGACACATACAAATACATATAGACTTTGTGGAAGCAGAGTGATAGTGAAGGAAGAAGAGGAAGAATCTAGAAGTAGGAATCTACTAGCTCCTTGTGGCATCAGTCACTATAAAACTTGCTGCAAAGGTAAATCATAGTCATCCCCATGTAAGGGGAGGAAAAGGATTTTGGGAGTGAGGGGTACAGTGCGGAGTGTCTGTGATGGGCAGGGAACAGCCCATAGAAGTTATCCACCAAAGAATTTGTATTTTGGAATATTCCATGTAGTCAAGAGCTGTGGCAGGGAGAATTAAAAATTTATTGTGTGCTTGCGTAGCAAAGGAAAGAATATTGTAAAGGGAATGATTATTTTTTGCAATGTATCTATCTTTGTCAATCAGTATGCCAAGTGTTACAGACATTTACCCATTTCTACACATGATTTTTTTACAATCTTACTTACCCACATCTAAGGATTTTTATCCTTTTTTCTTTACATACATTATATCCAAGCTCAGAGTGGTTAAATAATTTACTCAAGACTACATAGTTAATAAATAACATAGTAGATTCAGACCCTGGCACATCTGACTTCAGAGCTCAGGGACTACTGAAGATTTGAGGTGTAAGTCAAGGAAAATTTGGAATAGATTCACTTAAAAAATCATTTATTTACAAAGCAACTTGTATAATAATGAGCATGATGCAGTGATAAAAGTATGCATTTGAACTGCTCTTATTTGAATTCTGGTTCTATTGTAATTTTATTGGTAAGTCAAGTGAATTACCTCCTCAATATTAGTATCTTCTTCTATAAAATTGGGGTAATAATAGATAAAAAGTACTTACAAAGTTTAGTTGATACAACATGTTAAATTGCTAAATTATATTCCTATCACATAATATATAAATGATTTTAATAATAATTATGATCCATGAACTTCCAACATTTAAAGACTCAGAAAAATTTACTGTATTTCTTACTACATAATTATTCTTATTGAAAGATTATGAGGAATTTCAAAATCTCCATTTAAAAAATTACAGTTCATATTGTTCATTTTATTGAACTTCATTTTATAGATTGTGTATCAGTCAGTTCTCAGTAGAGAAACAGATTTAATGCAACATATATAAATATATAAGGATTTACAAGGTAGGCTTACAATGGCGGCCTGCAGAGTCCAGTGTGGAAGAGTCCAAAAGGCACCGTCTTCACGCTAGAGATCTGAAGGTCCAAAGGCTGGAGCTCACTGTAGAGTCCTGTCCAAGTCTATATCAGGAGGTTGAAGGATCTGCACTGGAAGGGTGAAGAGTCTCCCTGGAAGCCAGGAAAGGACATCCAAGGTGAAAATGGAGACTGGAGCTCATCTGAGGAAACAGAAGTGAAACTTCCTTCCTCTTTTCCCTTTTATTCCATTCAGGCAGCAAGCCTATGGGTTGGTGCCATTCACACCTAGGGTGGGTCTTCTGTTTTTAGTAACTCCCTTTGACCACACCCAGAACTATGCTGATCCAATTTAGTTGCGTATTTCTTACACAAATTGACACAATCAGTTAACTAACACAGATTGATACACTGGGAATTTCTTTTGTGTATCAGATTATTTCTTTTTGAACTTTGAAAGAACGTAGCACATAATTTTTTTTTAATCCCACAGATTTTTAAAAACTGTAGTTCAGCCAAATTATGGTTAAAGAGAATTATGCATGCTAGGTCAACAAATTCAACCACCATTTCTAATGTATTTTCCATCAAAATTACAACAGAAAAGGGATATTTCCTTAGGATAATAAAACAACCAAAAAAAAGCACAAAAGAAAGATAATATAAAAAGATAGAGCTAGTCTCTTTTGTTGGACATGGGCAAAAAAGACTGAAGAAATTTTCGCAAGACGGTTCAGTAAAGCATTGATCTAAATCTCCATCCTACTGGAGGACCAAATCCTTGTTCCAGGGAACCAAATTGTATAAATTTCTTACAGCATCAACTTTGAGCATGATGAAAATCAGGCACTTTGAATTCTCAATCTAAAGACAAATAATGGAGGTCTACCTCAAATGAGAAATGTGGAGATTCTCTGTGTGTAGCTCTTACCCAATGTTGAGATAGAAGAGTTATGTTGTTTTTAATTAAGGGGAATGAAATACATATTAAAGGTAAAAATATATTTAGAAGTATCATTCAGAGCCTTAACATTACTAAAGAACATAAAAAGGCATAAATGAATTTCAGGGACACAATTGCTTTAGACACAGAATTTTGTCAGTCCTGGAAATCGAAGAATTAATTAAACCTTGTCCCAAAGTGCAGATCTCAATGATAATTACTTTTAGTTGCCTTTGAAGGAGACTGATGTTTTCTGTAGTTACCAGTGGAAAAGTTTGCAATGAGAAGTCTGAAGATCACTTGTTATGGGTAATTTGAAAAGCAAGACTAGATGATCTGAAAGTATTAACACTTCTATATGATCACAATTCTGTGTTTAGTTAGTTCCTGTGAATATTTTTGATGTCACAAATAACCACATTTTCAGGGAAATATGAAAGCTTTAGACATAGTATTTTACAACTTAGCAGTTCACTCTCATTTTCTGGAAATGAAGTTTCTGACATAGGACTTGTTCACTGCTATGATTTAGTCAAAATTGTTAGATGACAAGAGAAAATCAGAAGACTATGGCATCTTTTAAATCACAGATGCCATATTCTTAAATTTGTAGTGTTCTAAGGACCAGGAAAATGTCAAAATGTTCTTAAGAAAAAAACTGACAGTTTTATTTCTTATCTCACAAATCACATATTCCTTTTTCTTTTCAAACTCTTATCTGGTGGCAGCCCAAAGATAAGTCAATGTTGGCAATATGGCAGGAATTGAAGCAACAGCTTTTTGATCATGTGAGCCTCTAAATCTTTGATTTTTTTTTTTCTGGAGAAAAAATTAGCATTCCAACTATCATTGTATTTTTATTTGCTGACTGCATTATCTATAGAGCAGCACATCTGGAAACTCTCTAACTACTGTCTATTGCTTAAAATAAATTACAACCACCCTATCATGTGTGAGTAAGTCTGAATGTTACATTGCTAAATAACAAAACCAGAAAAGAATATAATAATTTTAGCTCAGTTTTTGCTGTAGGATGAAATGGCTAAAAAGATTACAATTCAATTGAAGATGGTTGTTTGTTTAACTTTAATTGAAAGTATGGCTATTCTGCCTTCACTATGTATTACATACTGATATTTCTTCTGGAAATATGGACACCAAATAGGAACCCTGTCTGGTACAGGAATGGAGGTATCACTGCATATTTCTTGTAAGATAGGAACTGACTCAAAAGCAGTTAAGGTCTTTCACATGGTTGGGCATTCTGTATCCAAGTAGCCTTTCTTATAATAGTTTCTCTTACCATTTACTCACAAGTGCCATAAATAAATACCTTAAATGTAATAATAACAGGGAACTATCAGGGAAAGCAGAACAGCATACTTTTAAAAATTAGTCTAGAATGTCATTTTACAAATGGAAATATGTGCTAGAGGTAAATATAAAGACATTTTAGTTAAATCAAGCATCAAATATTACCTTGTCTATGTTCTAGTTACATGACCTTAGACAAATTACCTATACTTTATTTTATATCTGTAAGTGAAAATACTAATGCCTGCTTAAAAGTATATGGTACTAAGCATAAGACAATGGCTTATTTTAGCTGCTAAATTAATTATCATGCTTGCTAGATGCCTCCCAAGCTTGGTAGAACCAAATTAAAAATTTTAACAACTGTTCATCTCCTTAACCTCCACAAATTGCTCTCTGCCCATCATTTCACAATTTCTGAAGACGAATATCATTATTATTATTATTCCTCTTAACTCACATTTAGTAAGAAAATTAACAAGTGGACTCCACCTCAAAAATGTTCAAAAGTTGTCTGAATTTATCTACTTTTCCTTATCTTCACTACTACCACTGTGGTCTAAGCCATGACTAGCAATGGCCTATATTCTCTCCTACATAGTGCCTTCCCATAAGCAACTCACAAATTTTTACAACTATAAAGTAGATCATCATGTCTTATTGCTTGCTTTAAAATTATCCACTGGCTTCCAAGATTAAAACCTAACTTTCTGCACTGACCTCATAACAACAAATGACCTGGTACATACCTGACCTCCTCTTATCACCTGCTGAGGCTTTAACCTTGAACAGCTATGATGCACTAGCACCAGCTCAGCTCATGCTCTGTCTCCTTAAAATTTTATATTAGTAAGTTCTTCTTTTTAGTTTGAAATTAGACAACATACAAATATTTACACCACGAAAATAAGCAAATCAAGTTGGTTTTTCCCTTGAGAGAACTTGATAAAAATTAAGTGTCCACTGCAAGTGCCAAGCAATCTGGCTTCCTTAAAAATGGCAACTTTTTTTCCTGCTTTGCCCTCTGCACTTGTAGGTCTCTGCCTAGTGTTCTGTACTGCAGGCAGGTATTTTGTTTTAATTGATTTGGAGGGAAAGAGCATTCACATCTTCTACATTTTGTCATCCAATCTAGGCAACATTTCAGCTTCTTGGAGAGAATTTGTCTGATCACCAATCAGTGTTCCTCCTCTCCTTTTACCCAGTGTAACAATGTATACTTTGGCTTATTTCTTAACAATGATTGGCATCCAAAATCATATGCTCAAGTATGATATGATATATATGAGTATGTGTGGTTTACCTCATCCATCTCTATCAGCCTTACATTTAAATTTAAAGTCTTACTCAAAACTGAATTCGAAGAAACTCATAATAGGACCTGTGATGAAGTAGGCACAAAGTAACTATTTGTTGAATGAATGAATGATTTGAATACTAAGTGAAAATAATGATAATTTGTTATCGATCATTAATCTGCTATTTTAATATATGCTATTCATATTTATTGAATGTTCTAGAATTTTATTTTACTGATACAGATTTATCAGTTGTGGATTTTGTAAAGGGCCTTCCAAAAAGAAAAGTGCAAATATTTTTAAGTACATGGATGAAATTCCAGAAGTTTTTGCTGCATTGGTTGGGGTCATTCAAACTGACCTCTGCCTTGAAAAGCAGCACAAGTGTTTGAGGCTGTATGGTGTTTAGTGTGATGTGATAAATTGCAGTCATATGTAAGGACCCACTGAAGCATTTTATGGCTTTAATTCAGTTTCACATACTTAAAATACTGCTTGAGCTGTATTTTCATGACTCTCCTCTGAACCTTCTGGCTCTTATTCAATTCTGTTATCTATAAGATATTTCTAGACAGGTCTTTTTGCTACTCTGAATGTGGCTGTCTACTTTTTCCTTAGGTTAATACACTAATTCAAAATATCCCTAAGGAGGAACTATATGATTTTGAAAAATTCTACCATTTGGCAATTATTTTACACCTAGGCTTCCCAAAGCAAAAAAGTATGAATCCCCCATAAAACTCAAATATGCCAGTTCTATTCAGCATTTACCCTAGATGTGACACTGGGTTTTGTATAGCTTCAATATAAGGAGCTGTCACTTTTCATCTCAACTTAATGTAAAAAGTTTGCTTGTTTTGCATTTTGTTATGAAAATATGGAGTTTGGATAACATACCCATGTGTACATAACCATAAAAATTGTCTAGGACTTTTGGAAATTTTTTTAAACTTAAGATAATCTGACACCCTCACTGGTAAAATAAAAATCTGTGAGTCACTAACATCTGCCCATAATCTGGCCAACAACTCAATTAGTATGTGAGAAGGCAGTAAAACCGCATGGAGTACAGTTGGGGGACATTATAGTTGAAATCTAGTGTAATATGGAGGTATTTTTTTTATTAAATTCTTTTATTGGTACATTGTAGGTATACAACACAATTACATTTCTCATTGGGAATTGTACCTTTACATAATGCA
>NW_004624777.1:6227143-6267814 GCF_000247695.1 Heterocephalus glaber
TTCCTCTGGGCTGGGAGCAGCGGGAGTGATGGTGACCGGGAAGCCCCTCCTTCTGGACCAGGAGCAGTGGGACGACGGCTCAGAAGCCCCTACCTCTGGGCCGGGAACAGTGGGACTCAGTACCTTGGTCTGGTGGTCAGGTGTCCTCTGCGCCTTGGTAATGTGGAATCAGGTGGCTGCCTGTCTGCAGTGGGGTGATCTGGTGTCTTCCGCGTGACTCAGGACCTCGGTAGGGCGTCCACAGATCTGCCTCTCTGCAGCGGGCTGATTCGGCGTGTTCCGCGGTACTGGGGACCTCGGTAGGGCGTGGGCAGACCTGCCTGTCTGCAGTGGGGTGATTCGGCGTCTTCCTCGTGACTCAGGACCTCGGTAGGGCGTGCACAGACCTGCCTGTCTGCAGCGGGCTGATTCGGCGTCTTGCGGGTGACTCAGGACGTCGGTAGGGCGTGCACAGACCTGCCTGTCTGCGGCGGGCTGATTCGGCGTCTTGCGCGTGACTCAGGACCTCGGTAGGGCGTCAATTCCTTTTATATCTATGAAAGTTTATATCATGTCTGTAAATGACAAATATTATTATGAATCATTCACTTAAATAACTTTCTTAGATTCAATTACGCTGCAGTAATACAAAATTTTCTGCTTAAAATTTTATTTTTATAAGTTTGAAAACACAACAGAAGTTTTAACCTCCAAAATTTTATTGAATAATAGTGACAGTTGCCATTATGTTCTATATGATTAAAATTTAATAAAATAATATCAATCTATTTTCATTCACTTTACGTAAACTATTAATCAGAGGATATAAAGGAAATATATCTTTGCAGTGGCACTGAGCAATGTCTAATATTAAAAATGTTTATATAATCTAAAAGAAAATTATACATAATAGAAAATAACTTGATTTTATTATGAGGAATTTTCTTTCTTTTTAAAAGTCTTCTAATTTTGTTATCCAATCTTAATTATTTTGATGCCTAAGTTGATAACTAGTTCATAAATCTATTATTTGATATTTTCACTAAGAAAGCAGGTGCTATGCTGAGTTCAGAATTTGGTGGTAGCCTGTAGTGTTTCCAGGTTTTAATATCTGTTGATTTTTTTATTGTCCTTTCAATAGTAAATTTTGCATAATCCACTTTTGGAGGGATAACATATTTGGTTAATATTGACATAAGAGAGGTGTAACTCCCAGCCTTCGAGATGTCAGGTGTGCCAAGTTTATGTGCCCTGAAATTGTAGAATGAATTCCAAGGAACATTGGATGATAGGAGTAGGAAAGGTTTATTGAGAGAGAGGTCCCGAGAGGCAGGAGCGGGTCCCAGAAATGGGTTGGCACCGAGGCTCTTTGTTAGGATTGATTTATAAAGCAAAGTCAAATTGTAGATACAACATGGGTCAAACTGCCATCAACCTATAGGATTACAAGTATAGCTGCTTAGCTAATATTGATCCAGTAGGGAAGCTGATCATGTAACAAGGGTACATGGAAAGAACAAAGATATCTTGGGGAGGGGATTGATGCCTCTCTGGACTTATTGGACCAGGTGGTGGTAACTGCAGTATAAGCTCAAGTTAGTGTTTATCACCTAGGGAGGCATGTAGGCCTGGCCATTGGATCTTTATCTTGGGCCTGATCTTCTTCAGATGTGCCTCCAGCCACAATTCTGTCTTTATTTTTCACTGACTTCCTTGTGAGCCCAGTCCCTGTCTGACTGCACATTAATTTCTAACTTAGCTGCCTATATTATATTTTATATTTCTGTAAAATGTACGTTTATATAAAATTCATCATTCTATTTTTATGTGCATAATTCATTGACTGGTTACATTCACATTGCCATATAACATGTCAGTAACATTAATAAATGTTTTACTTTTACTTGCTTCACTAGTATACAATTTGTATTAAAGAAAATATTTATTTAAATAAAATATACTTAAGATATAATATAAAAGCTAAGTGACAATATGCGTTATCTAATGTATACTAATGTATTTCTAGGACAAATAATTAGCAATAATGTTAATTTAAAATATTTTAAAATATAAAGCCATTTGTCATATTTAAACTAGGTTGTATACCTATTGTTTTATGTATTTTCCAAGTTCAAATTTAAATATATCCACATTATCTTCACTCCTAACCTGGAATAGCTGAATTTGAACACATTCTCACTGTTTTTCTTCCTGTGAGAAAAATCAGTTTACTTCATGGGAAAAACACTCAGACAGGCAACTCATGCACCAAATGATTAATTTCAAGAATGAAACCAGCTGTTTTGCAAAGCTATGGATTACAATTAAGCAAAACTTCTATTTTGCTAAGTAATTTTTCATGTTTCTAAAAAGTATATATTTTTTCATTTTAAAAATTATAAAATTATAATTATTACACTTTGGAAACATGAGATGTGAAATCAATCATTATGAATTGTTTTCTATTTTCTTCCTTTGCCCAAAAGTCTCCAATTAATTCTCCTGTGTTTATTTTCAATAGAGGTATTAGTATTATTCTGTCTAGTCTGAACTTCCTCATTAAGTACAGACACACACACACACACAGAAACAGAGAGAGAGAGAGAGAGAGAGAGAGAGAGAGAGAGAGAGAGAAAGTAGCTTCCTTATCCTTCCTTATTTAGGAGAGAAAGTTTCCAAAATCCCTTCTGGATACCTAAAGCCATATATATTATTTCAACTACTACATACACTGTTTTTTCTATACTTACATACACACCTATAATAAGCTTTATTTTATACATTACAGATCATAAATAATAATACAAATATAATTATAACAACATATAATAATAAAATTATTTACATTTTATTTCTGAAAGTTTTCAGTTAACATTTTCAGACCATGTTGACCATGAGTAATTAAAACTGCAGCTTGTCGGGGGAGGGTGTTACTGGCATTTGATGTGGATTTAATTTGTGCTAAAACAATGTTGATGCTTTCACTGTCACTAGTGAATACTTCATTTCTTCATATTTGAGCTTGGAACATGTTATTTCTTGAAAATTCTATTTTTTGTAAGGGATAACATAAAAATGTAATCTGCACAAAGTTTAAACTTTAATGGTTATTTCTTCTCATTTATTCTCTTATTATATACTGTGTATTTTCTGATGGAATAGTGTGCCTGAGACTTTTTCCCTTTTAGTCTTATTTTAAACTTCCTCAAACCCTATTTTGATAAATTTGAGCTTATTAAGCCACTGCCAAGGTGGTACTATTTAATCATTTCCCTAATGCCAGAGTGTAAAATGTAACTCAGGCAATGCCTAAAATTACCTGTGGCATGTAAACAGTCTCTCTGTGTGTATGTTTATGTGTGTGCCTATGGATGTTTGTGAACATACATGATTTGTTTTTAGGTAACACTAGAAAATGTCAGAGTACTATGTGTTTTCACTATGTCTAAAAATATAAGAAGGTTCTTATAATTTACCCACATTAATTGTATATGTATACATGTATGTGTATTTACAGATATGTACATACATAATACATATTGCTTCGCAATTTACAATTTCTTTCATTGTTTGGCTGCTAATTGTAATTAGACTTTTGAATATATTGTACAAGATCTGATAAAAATGTGAATTTTGAAATCTAAAATATTACAGTACAAGACACATTGACATTAATCTTCTTCAAGTTGCTCCCCTTTGCTTCAAACACACTCTTCCATCCATCTTGCCACTTTCTGAAGCAGTCCTGGAACTACTTTTCCTGAATGTGTTTAGTTGTACTATTGTGCCTGCCTCAATGTCCTGAATGGATTCAAAGCATTTACCTTTCATGGTCACTGGGGAAGAAGCAGGAGTTGCATGGTACCAATCCAGTGAATAAGTCAGATGAGGATACACTATAAAGTTTTTATTTGACAGAAATTGCCTTAAATATTTTGAATTGATTCAGAATATCAAGGCAGTCACAAAAAGACCCTCATGAAAGATGAATTCTAGAACTGCTTCAGAAATTGGTAAGAGTGATGAGATAGGTGTGTCTGAAGCATGCACAAGTATTTTGAGAAGAGCTGAGGGCAATGTATCTTTTATTTTAATATATATTCTTAATTTTAAACATTCACCATATAATTTGATCATATCTTTTAATTCTGACTTCTTCTGACTTTAATTCTGAAATGCCCACTGTACTGTCAGTACCTGTATAATTACAAAGTTCTAAACTGAATTATTCATTAAGCTCAAATATAACTTAATAATAAGGATAACAATATAAAGTAAAACATGTTAATAAAAGTATCATAGTTTTATTTGAGCTTAATGAATTGGAAAAGATTTTATTAAGAATTTAGAACTGCTGTCTACTCTAGCTGAATATATAAATTCTTTTTTTGAAAATTAAACAGTAATGCCTTTTTCACGAAATCTGTATACTAAATGAGTAATGCATATATAACATGCTCATATGGATCTGATATTTAATATGTGCTTAATAATATACATTCAATTTATGCATAAATATATGGCTTAGTTTCAGAGTAATTATAGTTTTAAGTTTGTATGTACTAATGTTAAAGATCTTTGATAATTTGCAAGACAAAACAACCGTTAATGTAGTTGAGGATATCATTTTTGAGCCAGCAGAAAGGTAGGGATTGAAAATAAAGGTCATAGTAAACACTGTGTAATACTTTAAGCTTTTCTTTTTCGCTGCTGAGGATTGAACCTAGGCCCTCATACATGCTAGAAAGTACTCTACCACTGAGCTGCATCTCCTGCTCGCTACAGCACTTTAGATGGCACATACCCATAAAAATGGTGGGAAGCAGGAATACAAGAATCCTAGCTGATTCTTCACAAATTAAAAGGAAGAGTTAATCAAAACAAACAAATACAGGAAAACAACCACAAAAACATGGATTTGTTTTTAATACATTAGAGGAAATTCCATGATCTCAGGTGGCCAAGAACTGAGGAACTGTGTCCATCATCTGGCAAAAAAAGTTTAAATATGACTTACTTGAGGTCAGGAAACATTCCATTTCTCTCCTTTGATTTCATCTATCTGCCTGTAGTTGAGAAGTAATGACTTCTGAACTCATACTTTCTATGCTCAAACAAAATCTTGGAGTGACCTAGAGATTTAGTAAGACACTTTCCCAAGAATAAAAGTTAAGAATTTTGGAGACAGAATCTGGGGTTAGTTAAATCTTGTTAAAAGACTGGAAATTTAGAACAAAATTTCTGTAAGATTTTTTCTTTAAAATTGAAATATTTATAATATTAACAAGTCTTCTGTGCTCATGTCTTGGGGCAAGACAGTAGCAGAAATTGTGCCTTACCTTCTATTTGTTCTTAAGGCAGGAAGGAAAAAATAATGAGAAGGGAACTTCAAATGATTATAAAATGAGCTGAGACAGATAATAGGGGGAGAAAAGGGGATTCTGGAGGAAGATTTCACCTGAGCAAGGACCACATGAATGTAAGATCATTTGCAGGACCACTTCTCAAACCAGGATTATCTAAATTGTCTGGAAAAGTGAGACAATCTTTGGTACAGACTACTGAGATTGAATTTGCTGAATGTTTTCCTGTGTAAATGATTTTTTTCCTGTTTACTCACTAACTCAGAAAATGTGTCAGCAACAGTATGTAGTTTGCAAAGAAATCACATGGTCCTGACCCAATGATTTAGTCATCGTTTTTTGTGTGGTTTTCCACTTGGGTATCACCAGACACTTTAGAACACCAAAGATAGAACCTTTGCTTGCTTGTCTCTGGGCCATTTCTTAACAAGTTTCAGTGCTGTGGACTAGGGAGCAATGCACATATCAGAAGTACTCAGATCTTCCTTAAAATCTCACTGTAAATTTTAAAATTTTGCATTTGAAAATTTCCAATTGAAGTTATTGTCATCAAAGGTGGGAATTCTTTTGAGAAGTAAATGTCTTTTATTTATACTATAAAAGAATCATTAAGATGAATTGTAGTTTAAAATGTTCTCAATCATATTATCATAGGATAAATTGATGTATATATATGAAGGGAAAAATCTGAAAGCTAAAAATACATAAATCTATTAAATTAACATAAGCTTGAATATGTCATTCTCTTATTTTTCTTTCTAAAACAACTATAATAACAATAAAGAGCAATGCAGAGCACATTTTAACTGTGTGCTTCTTGTTATCCTATGCCTAGTACGTTCCCCTCACTACTTCTTTTGAGATGGATTCTGTTCTTACTTTTCTTATTCCATTTTACATGTGGAGACTGATATTTAGTGAGTAGACTAAGATATCAATAATACATTAAGAGGACCTTCACTTTCCCATACCCTCTGCCTCTGGGACTGTGATTTGCTTATCCTCTCTCTCCATCATATATACACTCTCCTTCCCATGACACCTTCTTTTCACCACACAAATACATAGACATACTCTAGCTAAATGGAAAACAGCTAGAGTTCCTCCCAGTTGGGCCTTTCCTCCATCTCATGGCTTGGTTTGTTCTCGAATCCCAGTGACAGCACTGACCAGAATCCCAGAGCATCCCACCAAGCAGCCTTTCCAAGTACAATACCTTATGGCTGTTCACTGGGAAGCACTCCAGCTTACCTTGCGCATATCAGAACTTGGCTTCATTTCTCACTAGCTCTATGGCTTTACAAAAGTTACCAACCTTCAGTTTACCAAACTTCAGTTTATTCATATATAAAATAGGAATGTCAGAAGTAGTAATCTAAAAAGACTGAATAAAATCTACACAAATTTAAACACATGTATATACACTATACCTGAGGATTCAATAGCCATTTGCTTTTAGTAATATCACTATGTTGTATGACATTTTAAAAAGCTTTATTTTGATATGTTTCTCCAGAATATAATAATTCTCTATATATTTTTGGAATATGTATGTGGCATGTGTGAAATATTGATAGTCTAGTCTTACCATCATTTACACTAAAAGCTTTTAAAAGGTGATTACCTAATTTTTAAAATCCTTTAGTGAATTATAGATGATATAACCAATGGAACAAGGGCTTTCTTTCATGTAATGTAAAATCAAACACTAATAGATAAGATTTCAATAGTCATAAATTTTAAAATACTGTATATTAATGTGAAAGAACTTCTTAATATAAACTATCTAATATGTATATAATAATTAGCATGCAGCCTAAATTTAATTGATAAGTATCTAGAAGGTATCATGAAGTCTCATGTTCCTTACAGTGTCTCCTTCACGTAGTTACTCACATTTATTCATCTGACATAAAATTTTAACTTTCTGTATTGAAAATAAAAATGACAGATCACCTAAGCCATTGTTTTTTGTACTTTTATAGTCTCCACATTTTGTTTCTTATATATCTAAGCATAAAAAGTGATTGGTACTATGCCATCAGTAATTACAATCTATGATCATAGAAAAAAGTTTAAATGGTAAAAAATATCAACAAATCACAAGATTATTAGAAAAACTAATAAAGAAAGGTTGTAGATCTCAATACACAACTTTCTAATAATAAAGTTGTTCTATAAATGTTTTACAGATTTAGAGAATACTGAGTGACAGATATAAGTAGGATTTAAACTTCTTAGAAGGAGAAATTACTTTCGGGGAGAAAAATAAATATCTTAAAAAGAAAAAGGAAATATCTGGGTCTTCAGTGTACTTTATATCAATGAAGTTGAATGGACCTCCATTGTTTTTATTTAGAAGAGTTAAAGTCTGAAAAAAAATGGTTTTGAAAACACAACAAAGGAGATGATTTTCCTTTCAGTTATGAGGACAACCCACAGAATTCTAACCAAAGATGGCATCTGCCCTTCACCACAAAATGAGTCTGTTAGCTTTGTGTAATACACATAGTGCATTCCAACTTTTGTTAAATGTAGGGTTCTAACTGAATGTTGATAACAGAGCTGAAGCAAAAATAAAAAAATTATTTTACATTATATTAAATAGATGCAACTAAAATGATTTTATGTTAGCTCATTAGTATAAAGTTAGTGGAAAATCATAGTTTTGAGACATAATTTTAAATTTTTTTATAAGAAAGTATTGATTGCTATGGACAAGTGGATTTATATATATCAGAGACTCTATTGGAATTTTTGATAGCAACAGTGATAGTCTCAAATAGAAATAGCAGTTTTAATACTGCCTGGTTAGTTGGCCAACTATTCCATGCTGTGGGTTGCTCCAAATCTGGTTTGTACTATTTTAATGTAATTTCAGATAAATTACCAGTAGTGTCTCTTTTGTGGTATTTAAATGATATTGTTGTGCTCTACATTGTCAAATCAGCACCTTTAAAATAAAATAAGACAGTGGCATATGCCCATTGTGTAGAATCAGTAGGAAAGAATTCAAATTCTAGGTCATCAATGAAAATAATTTTCTTGGTACAAAATCAAAAAATCACTCAGTTGCTTCTTTTATGTGTTAAGAAATTATGTTTTGATATTTTCTAAATTCTCTCCTGTAATTCTGTCTATGGCTGATTCCTGTTAATTTTTTTTTATTTTGTAAATTATAAGCATTAAACTTGATTTTCTTTTCTCTCTAGGATTCCCTGCCTTGACTGGAACAGGAACAGTCAATGTCATAGTAGATGATGTCAATGACAACGTCCCCACCTTTGCCAGTAAAATGTATTTCACAACAATTCCTGAAGATGCACCAACTGGAACAGATGTCTTATTGGTAAATGCCTCAGATGCTGATGCTTCAACAAATGCAGTTATAAGGTCAGTACTTTTAACTATGCAAATGATGCCTTCAACGTTAATCTTTGAAATAAATGAATGTGATGTATAGTTGCACTGGAAATTTCATATTAACACATAGTACTATTCCTGTTAGCTATTCCTAACTTGATTAAAACTCTAACAATTTTGCTTTAAATTTTTGTTTATTAATTTTATTTATATTTTTGTAACTTATTATTGTGTAGTTCAGGTAAACAGTGGGTGGTCCTGCTTAACGTAGTTGGCTGGTGTTGCTCAGTGCTATTTACCAGGTGTCTGGAATGGGTAGAGATCCAATAGGGGGTCCCATGTCTGGTGCTTCAGCAGAGATGTGGCCTGGTCTCCTCTTTCCTTGTGTAGTCTCAGGACTTCATGATATGGTTCTTTAACAGAGTAGTTGAGTTTTTACATGGTGTCCATGGGCTCCAAGAACCTGTGCTGAAAGCTGCCTGTTCTCTTAAATATCAGGCACAGAGGTAGCAAAACATCATCTCTACAATGCTCTGTTGATCAAAGCAGCCATGGCCAGCCCAGATTCACTGGGAGGAGAAATGCATGCCAACTCTGATGAAAGGAATGTCAAAGAATTTTGGCCATTTTTAACCCTCCACTAACCTCAGTAAGAATATTCAGTGTAATTTATTTGTGCAAAAGTTTATTTTTCTCTTCTTAAATCCTTTTAATATGAAAGGAAATATGGAAGTTTGTTCCAATAATGTGAAAAGAGTTGAGTTTATTTAGCTTATCCTCTTCTTCTATGCTCATTCTAAACTTGAAAAAAAAGATTTCCAAATGTTCTAGAGAAAGCCCCAAGACAAGTATTTTTGCACAGCGCACAACCCCTCTGTAGGTTGGTGTTATTTAAGTTAGAGTTGGTGAGCCAGCAAGAAAAGTAAAGGGTCAGGAGACAAAATCTTTGCAGGTCAAAGGAATTATTAGTAAAATCTAGCATATATATTCATAAAATGATGATTTGACTAATGACTTATTTTGTTGTTAGTAATTTCCTTTTAACAAAAGCATTTTGGGAAATTGGCTTTAATTCATCTCTTCCTATTGGCAGAGATGATTGGGTAAAGGTAGGACAAGCCAAAGGCATTTTTAAAAATTCAGTAAATGGGAGGTGAGCCTCTTGGGCGGCTGTATCACTGACCCAGAGCACTGAGGAGGTGAGCCGCTAGGGCACCAGTAACCCCCCCCACCCCCGCCAGTTGTGCCAAGCCATTATCTGGATCCACACCACAGAGTTGCAGGGGTCATAAAGGACTTTATTTTGAGTTTGAGAAGATAGAGTAGAAGTGAACAATGGAAAGAGGGCCTCTCTGAGGCCCCTTGATGAAAATTAAAGCCCACTGGAAAAGTGAAGAAAATCTCTGCAATAAAGGCACACCAGACCACCTTAGTTGGGGGAGCAGTGGGGTGGACCAGAGCAGCACAGCTGCAAGCAGATCCCAGTCAGGGCTCCGCCAGAGGTTGGGGCACAATGGCCCAAGCCAAGGGCCCACCTGAAAAAGAGCTGCACAGGCACACAAGCAAAGCCAGAGGTTCGTCCTGATACCATTTGGTAAGTGTGCGAGACCCTAGCCAGAACCTCACACAACAGGAACTGGGGTGCACAGCTCCTAACCAAGGTCTTCCCAGGCAACACCTACATAGGGGCCCTAGCCAGAGGCACACCTAGTTATCATTCCAAGTGTGCACAGGCCCCAGCCAGAAGCCCACCGAGATAAGAGGTCAGCTCAGGGATCCAGAAAGCCACCTTTCTGAACCCAGGAATTAGCATACTGGTGAGCACCAGAGAAAAGGCTGGCCTGTGGCTTGCTGAGAATTGAAGACCACTGAGTGAGCAAAAAGTTGCCTCGACGAAGGCACAGCAGACTGCACCTGTTGAAATGAGAAGACACAAAAACAAGTCTCAAAACCAGACTTCCAGATCACCTAAGGCAACCACAAAGGGAAATGAGATAGAACACTCTGATACTCAACCACCTGGACTCCCTGAACTGGCAACAAAAGAGGATATGGAAAAAATGAAATCAGAAATAATTTCTCACATAACAGCAGAGATTGTGCCCATAGTGCAAGACATGATTAATAAATCTAGAGCAGACACAGATAAAAAAATCGAGGAGCTGAGGAACATGATGGCATCCTAACATAGGAAACAAATGGAATCCATAAAACAAATGCAAACAGATTTCCAGGAGATTTAAAACTCTATTGAAAGTTTATGCAGCAGAATGAGCCAATGTGAGGACAGAATTTCAGATATAGAAGATAAGATTTCAATTAGTGACCAGGAAAAGAAAAGTTTCTTTAAAATAGTAAAGGACCATGAGAAATCAATCCAGCATCTACTAGACAATGCAAAGAAGAATAGCATAAGACTGATCAAAGTCAATGAAGAAACAGGAGAGAGTGCAGACAACGTAAAAAAAAACTGTTCACAGAAGTTATGGCAAAAAACTACTCAAGCAGGGGAAAAGAACTTCACATACAGATAAGTGAGGCATATAGGACTCCAACTAGCCATGAACAAGAAACAATCTACACATAGGCATATAACAGTTAAGATTCCAGAAACCCAACAGAAGAACAAAATTCTATAAGCAGTGAGAGAAAAGAAACAAATCACATACAAAGGAAAAGCCATCAGAATCACAACACAAACCCTCAAGGCAAGAAGAGCTTGGAGTGAAGTTTTGCAAGCCCTGAAGGAAAACAGCCTCCAACCCAGATTGATGTACCCTGAAAAACTATTTTTCAAAATCAATGGAGAAATAAGATACTTTCATGACAAAGAGCACCTTAGGAACTTCATGAATACCAAACCAGGACTCAAAAAAATTTTAGACAATATCCTAGAAAAAGACAATGAGGATCACAACCCCAGGAAGCCCAGCAGAATGACTCCTTTGGGTACTACAAGAAATTAAATGCAAAGGGGGAGAATCCAAAAAAAGAAAAAGTCATGACAATGATAAATCAATATGTATCAGTTATAACTATCAATGTTAATGGTCTCAATTAACCAATCAAAAGAAATAGACTGGCAGAATGGGTCAAGATGCAAGATCCAACAATATGCTGCATACAAGAAACACACATAATTCAAAAAGAAACTCATAGACTGAAAGTTAAAGGGTGGAAAACAATACTCCATGCAACAGGAACCCCCAAAAAGCAGGAGTAGCTAACCTCTTTGCAGCTCAAGTGGATTTCAAACCAAAATCTGAAACACTTCTTGTCTCAAGAATTTCAGGTAAGGGACAGTCAACCTGTATGTACAAATCTAATGTGAACATGTGTTTTCATTTCTCTTAAGTAAAAACAAGAACAGAACTGTTGGTTCTTAACAGTAATACAAGAAATTTCTATATTGTTTTCCAAAATGGTTTTATCATTTTACATTCACATTAGCAGTATTAGAAAGTTCTAACTGGTTCACACCTAAGCTGACATTTGTTCTTTTAAAACTTTTAAGTTAATCTGCCTAATTAGTGTATAATATGATCTTGTTATTGTACTGATTAGTATTTTTCTGATTCTAGTGTTGCATACCTTTCTTTGTGCTGTACTGGCTATTTATCATCTTCTTGTGTCTACTTTTTAATTGGGTTGTCTATTAATGAGCTCTAAGAGTTCTTTATATATTCTGGTCATAGGTTATATGTATTATAAATATGTTCTGTTTAAGGACTACTTTTCATTTTCTTAATGATATCTTTTAAATTTCTAAATTTTGATGGAATCTCATTTATCAATTTTTTCTTTTATACATCATGTTTTTTGTATCCTGGGAAATTCTTGTTTACCCTAAATTCATAAACATTTTCCCCTATAATTTCTTCTTAAAGTTTTACGGTTTTAGTCTTTCATATTTAGGCTCATAGATCCTTTCAAATTATTTTTATATATGGAAATAAAGGGTTGAGGATAATTTTTTACATAAGGGTACCAGGTCTCTAGTACCATTTGTTGAAAACATTGTCTTTTCCTCTGCTCTTGAGTTTATGTTCTATAAAATGTTAATGATAAATAATCTTTCAAAAATCAGTGGACCATATATGTGCAGTTGTATTTCTAGATCCTTTGCTTTATTCTATTGATCTATATGTCTTTCCTTTCGCCAATATTGCCTTGATTACTGCAGCTTTAGAAGAAGTCTTAAAATTAGGTAATAAATGACTTCCAACACTGTTATTTTTTCTTCTTCTTACTTTTCCAGGTCCTTCGTACTCCTACATAAATTTTAAATTTCAATAGCCAATTCTTCATTTATAGAAAATGTACATAGACCTGAATTTTTATTTATAGGTTGTGTTTTCTAATCCTGCTAAATTTTAATACAAGTTCTAGGGGCTTCTAGAGATTACTTAGTATTTTCTTTGTAGATGATCATTTCATCCACATATAAAGATTTTACTTCTACCTCGCCAGTCTTATGCTATTTCAAAGTTTAATGGTCAGATGAAGAGCAGGCATATCTACCCTTGATCCCCACCTTAAGGAGAAAGCATTTTATCTTTTCCATTCATATAAGGTGCTTTGCTGGCAGTATGGAGTACATGTCTTTTATCTGTTGAGAAGGTTCTGTTCTACTTCTAGTCTCCTGATAGCTTTTACCATGAACAGCTGTAGAATTTAGTCCAATACTTTTCCTCCAACTACTGACAGGATCATATGGCTTTTTCCTTTCCTCTGTTAAAATGATGACTTATGGGGGTGGATCTTCCAGTGCTGAACCAACAATGCCATCCCTATAATAAAACCACTTACTACATACTGCCAAATCTAATTTCTAATAGTTTTTGTTAAATAAATTTTTATTTATGTTCTTACATTTTTCTTCTATTATCTTTATCCAGTTTTAGTATTAGCACAATGTTGATTTCCTAAAATGAGGGGAGAAGTGTTCCTTCTTTTTTCTGCTTTAAATGTTTGATATAATTCATCAGTTAAAATGTATATGAGCCTGTTGTTGTCATATAGGTAGGTTTTCAAGCTAGGAATATATTTTAATAGGTGCTATTCAAGTTTTATATCTCTTCCAGATTCAGTTTCATGAATTTGTCTTCCAAGATACTTCATAGAAGTTGTTAAATTTATTTCAAAAAAGATTTTTGTAATGTGCTTTCTATATCCTTTTAAATTCTGTAAAACCTGTGGTAATGTCCTCTAAATCTTGATAATATAATTTTTAAAAATGTATAATTGATATTGTGTAATAGGAAGAAAAGGTCTAAAGGAGTAGGGGAAATGAAAGGGGTAGGGGAAAGGAAAGAAGGGAAAAGAAAAAATATGAGAAAAGGAAAAAAATGGAAACAAAGGCTTTGCAAATAGGAAAGGGTGAAGGGGGTGAAGAGGAGAGGGCAAAGGAAGTGGAAAAAATAAAAACCAAGATACATCATGTAAAGGTACAAGATCCCAATGATGGATGTAACTGTATTTTATACCTAAAATGTACCAATAAATTTAATGGAAAAAATTCAATAAACACTTAGTGTGCTGCTGATATGAGTGTCTCAAGCTGGACAAATCCCTGTTCTCTTTGAGTTTTTATGATTTTTAGGTAGAAAATTACATATACGTAAATAAGATTATTTCCTATAATGATAGCAGCCTTTAGGCTTTTAGATTTGATTTTTATAAATGGTGTCTTAGTCTATTGGTGTTCCTATACTAAAATACCTAAGACTAGGTAATTTATAAACAGTAAAAGTTATTGCTCAGATTTATTGAGGCTATCAGTGTGCTTAAAATCTTGGTTTCTAGAGAGAACATCTTCTGAGGTGCTACATCCTTAAGAGGAAATGAAGGCAGTGTCCACACTTGGTGGAGGAGCCTGTGTATAAGGGATCTTATTTCATCCATGAAAACTCTGTCTTTATGACTCAGTCACTTCCTAAAGATTCACCTCTTAATATTATCACATTGGCCATTGAGTTTCAATAATTAAGGAGAATGAATTTGAAGGGAATCTTTAAGAACATAGCAGATGGCCTCTATAAGGAGGCAACCTATAGGTCAGATGTAATAGACAGTGGGATGGAAACAAGCTTGATGTTATCATCTAAAAGTTCAGTGTGGCTGGACCAGAATGGGAAAAGGGATACAGAGGTAGGTAAGGACCAGATCATACAGGCCGTTTAAAGGCTCTTTGGTTATGCTAAGGGATTAGGAGTTTTGAATTTATTTTTAAGTGGGAAATTATAAGAATATTTCTAAGTCTAGGACTGACACAAAGTTTCTATATTTGGATATGGATGAGGCACAACTCATCCATAAAGTTGAACTTGACAGAGAGATAAGAAGTAAGCCACTTAAGCACTAATTACTCTAGTAATTCAAACATGACATAGAGTGACCTTATACTTAAGTAGAGAAAACAAAATTGAGGGAATACATTTAGAACATAGATTGGATATCAGAAATGAATCATCTACTATGGATGTTTTGACTTGAGCATCTTGACAGACTGAAGTAGGTACATCTAGAGGACAAACAAGTTTGGGGGAATAAGGTTACATTCGTGCATACTTTGAAGTGACTATTAGTTATTCATAAGAAATATTCCCTAGGAAGTTAGAGCTCATCCTATGGACCTCAGGGTTGGAGTGAGTGCTGGATTTAGAGCCTTGGGAGTTGCCAGTATACAGAAGACATTTAGAACCGAAGAGCTGAATGTGGATACTGTAGAGAGAGAATAGCAAAAGAAAGAAATAAGAGCAAGAACTGGTTATTGGGAATCTTCAGTGGTAACTCACCAAGGCAGTTAAGAAGGTCTGGTCCGAGATGCAGGGGGAAATTTGGGACACAGTGGATGCTTTTGTCCATTGGATACAGAATGGATGCTTGCAAAATGACAGAAAACAGAACACACACTTTTTTGCAGAAGACTAGGACCTACTTCCAAGAGAAGAGTTAAATTCCTAAAGACTTATAGAGACCAATCATTGAGGATTAGGGACATTTCAGTCAGAGCTTTATGCCTCTTTAGGTCATCATGCTAGCATCACTCTGAGAGTGGTGGGTACAACTGAACTACTTGTTTGTGAACCTCAAAAGACTAATAAACACCCCATCCTTCACTTGTGCTACACCAAGTGGTAAAAATGAGATCCTTAGCCTCAGATTTAGTACAGTGTCTTCTGTTTAGCATTACAGTAGAGCCATGTTAATCAAGCTATCTGTAACTGAATCCTGACTCTATTTATTACTAATTGCAAAGTAGGAGGATATTAGCAAACATTTATAGACAATTTTTTTCATCAGTGAACTAGCTATACTAATAGTACATCTAACTTTATAGAGGATAAATTAAAAAATGAACTACTTACAAGAACATCTGGAATAAAATATGCTTGGTATATGTCAGTGCATCTTGTTCTAATCCATGCAAAGCACTTAGCCCCCTATCTGACATTTGCTAGTGCTTATTGAATGAGAAAATGAGTTTGGGAGATGCCTAGCCATTAAAATGTTATAATCTAATCTTTTATAATTCTTCATGTAGGGGAAACTTTTTGAAGATAATGTTTACATTCTTGATGTGAAGCTGAATGTTTACAAAACCAATCTCATCATCCTTTGTCCATTCATTTATTGCTAGAATGAATAAATGCTATAGTGACATTCTGTTTTCTTCTATTGTATGTGGAAAATTTATTGCAAAATACTATCCTATGCTTGTGAAGTATGGTAATGAGTGTAAAATTGGTCCAGAATATCTCGTTCATATTTTTAGAGTGTTTTATGAAATTTTAATGGTAGAACTGGTGTGATTAGTTTGGATTGATGGTGTATATTTTGATTGGTAGTTGGGTGGTTGCTTTTTAATTTTCCTTTAATTATCATATGACTAACTTTATGCTTGCATTTTTTATTATATCTATAAAACCTACATGTGAAAATCTTTAACTTATTATATGGATAGTTTTTAATCATGTACAAAATCACTATATAAACATAAATAAGATTAAAACAAAATTTTATAGCCTAAATCAGAACTATGTTTATAGATGTATACTTATAGTAGCCTAAACTGCACTTATTTTGGACAGATAGTCTTAATGGAATATGATATAATTTTACAGTACGTGTCAAGCCATTATTGCTATTCATGGAATCTAGGAAAGAAATCCACTCTATCTTCAGATTAAAAGAACAATTTTATTAATTCTTATATCATCTATGTAAGTTTTACTTTTTTAAGTTATTTCCTCAACCACTAATGAGATTTATAGTAGCAAAACTTTTTATGTGTCTTGTAATTTGTAATTTTCCAATATAAGCTAGCATGATGTTGTACACAGCAGCTAGTGCTTATTTATATTTTTATTTCTACTTATTTGTTTGAACTATGCATTTCTACACATCATGTATTTATTTTGAATTAGACATTTTATTTCAACTTTAACCTTTTACCCTCTATTAAATCAGCTTATGTTAATTTGTTGCCTTGGGCTAACTAGTTTATATCTTTGCTTCTCACCCACTCTGCAATGTAGTTTTTATAGAAATAAATTCCCTTTTCTCCCACCATTCAACTTGTAGTTATTTTAAATTATGACCCTAGAGAAACTTCCAAAACTATATCAACAGGGTCAGCAGTCTAAGCCAAATCCTTTAACCTGCGCTCACCTGTGTTCTTAATCTCATCTCACCCCCTCCCCCCACACCACCACTACCATGCTGAGAATCAAACACAGGGGCTTGCATATGCTAGCATTCTTCCACTGAGCTTCATTCCAACCCTCTTTACTTTTTATTTCAAGACAGGGTCTTACTAATTCTCTGCTAAATTGCCCAGGCTGGGCTCAAACTTGGCCAAAGCAGGCGTCTCAGATAATGGGGACTATATACATGCACCCTCCACACCTGACTCCTTCAAATCTTTAAGTCAACAGTTACTGCATTTTTCTGTTGAACTTCATTATCCTCCTTCCTGGGCCATTTCTGTGTGGATCGACATATGTTAGCCTATTTGCAGAAATGTTCAGAACACTTCATATTAATCTTGGCTCTTTTATTTGTCCACTGTAACTTATAGAAGTTATTTTCCTGTTTCAAAGGGTCAGTAATTGCAACAATGAAACTGGTGATCAGAAATTATATTTTACAGTTCATGAAAATTAAATTTTAACCCCTATTATATATTAAGCAATGTATATGGAATCTGTTAATATCTGTGGTACAACTTTAGAAGTAGACGTAGACAAAGAGGTTACTAAATTAATTTTAGGTTTTTTACTTTTATATTTATCTTATATATTTTAGTCTTAATGCCTTCTATTTTACACAGTATCTAGAAAATAATAGGGATAACAAATAAATACACTGAATGAACGATCTTCATATTCTTTTTTTTTTTTTTTTTTGGTACCGGGGATCGAACTCCGGTCCTTGCGCTTGCTCAGCAGGCGGCGAAACCACTGAGCTAAATCCCCGGCCCTAATCTTCATATTCTTTAGTTACACAACATTCTTGAAAAAAGAGCTTCGTTACTTCAGTTTAATTTCTGGTCATTTATTTCTGAAAACCTTTCAATCTGAACTTCTGTTCTATTACTTACTAAAAAGGGCTCCACCAGAAGACTCTGATGAAATTTGTTAAATCCAATGACTTTTTCTAAGTCTTTCTATTCCTTATTCTCTTTAACTTTTACAATGTTTCCACTGTCATTCTTTCTACTTTCTTCTGTTCTATGTTTATATAAATGTTATTTCTTATTTCTCATCTTGTATTTCTGACCACACCTAAGTATCCATTTATGACTCCTCTTTTTTTCTCTATGAAATAATTCAAACATTCCCCACATTTTTCTCTTTTTTGTCTGAGAGAGAGACAGAGAGAGAGAGAGAGAGAGAGAGAGAGAGAGAGAGAGAACAATTTCCATGTCTATAATCATGAATTCTAAACAGAAAAGTGGTCCAGCTCTGACACATTTCTAGAGCTTCTCAATCATATACGTCTCTGGTAAATTTATTCTACCTAGAGGCTCTGCTGGCATCAGAATCTCAGTGTACCTGAAATTCTGAGCCCTTCTTGTTTCTCTTGTTGATTTTCTGCTTTCTTTCAACAGTATTGTCTTTCTTTGTCAGTCAGTACCTTGTGGTCAACAACCATTCTCTTCTTTAGTTAAGTAGTAAACACATTCTCCTGTCCTTTTCTAATGTCTCTGGCACCTTATTTTTTCTGTAACTCCTCCTGCCAAGAGGCTAGCTCAGTCCAGAACTACAACATGTGTGGACTATTACAATAAACATGTACTTCCTTGACTCTGGCTTCTAATCCCACCATTCTGTGTACTGCCCTACACTGTACGTGACCCTTGCTATTAAGCTCTCTACTAAATTGGAAGGATTTTAAGGGCACTAGGTCTCATATGAAGGTAATTTGTAATTTTACAAGTAATTTTATTACCTTATAAGAAGTTTATTTTACTCACAGAATGGGTAGAAGGAACAGTATGATCAGTGTAACTTGAGAAAAATCAACGAAATCCCCAAGTAATTAATAATTCTTAGAAAAATAAGTAGTTTATGAGCAAGTAAAGCATAAAATATGTTGTAGACAAAGAAGGTGACAGCTATGCAAAAGTAGGGCATTAGAGGAACAAAACCTTACAAAATGGGTACAGTAGATTGGGAATGGACCTTGCGTACCATATGAAGAAATTAAAATTTCTTTCTGCATCTTATGGAAGAAACAATGGAAGTATTTCGAGAAGGGCCTTAACAGGACCACTAGTTTATGTTTTACAGTGTTGCCTCTGTCAGAATTGTAGGAGCTGATCTGAAGGAGTCCAGGGCTGAGTCCATGCCTGAAAGGACAGTGGCCCTAACACGAACCAGCTTGAGCACTTATTGCCTCCTCTACAGAAGTGATTCTCCTTGCCTTTGAATCTTTCAACTTCCAATTTGCCCATGGCATGAAGCCCAGTTTTCATATTCTAGCTACTCCATAAATGGCCCCAGTGTCTTCCCAAGTTTATTCTGCACAAACTCACAAACATATGGCCAAAATTTCAGCCTCACCAGATCATTTTCTGCTCCTGGGAAAAGGATCAGAGCTCTGCCCAGCCTCATAGCTGTAGTCCAGTCATTCTACAGCCTAGACCAGGGCTAACCAAATTCCTGCCCCACAGGCCCGGCTTGGCTCTGTGCCTGCTTTTGTAAATAAGGTGCTATTGGAATGCGGCCATGCTCATTTGTGTCCTCACTGACTGTTGCCCCTTTCCCACTCCAGCAGGGGCCTGCATCCTGCAACAGTGACCTGTGACGTGTCAACTGAAAATACGTATTCACTTCCTGCACTTTTACAGAAAGGGCTTTAAACTACTCTTGAAAATGTTGTGTTTTCTCCCCTTTCCAACAATAATGTAAAATAGACAACCTTTTCAAAGTTATTTTAAACTTAAACTGCTACAGGAAGACTTAATTTTAGTCATTCCAGTCCATAGTGTTCTGTGTCTTCTATCCACCTAGCCTGGCTCTCAGCAGTGCCATGGAACTTTAACCTATTGGCTTGTTTTATGTTTGTTTTTCTATATATATGCTTCTTCCATTTAGGATGTGAGCTTGAAACTAGGTTGTTTTTACCTACTTATTGATGTCTGGTTTTTGGTTTGTATGTCCATTTAAATATCTGCATATATAGATAAAACATGGTAGAATATATATGTTATTATTTTATAATTATATAGTGCACATACACTATTATGTGTGTAAACCTAGACTTTTGAGTCCTTATCTTGTTCCAGTTACCTGTCATGTGCTTTTCATACAGAATTTTACTTAGTACTCAAAACTACCAGCTGAAAAAAGTATATATATAATCAATTTATGAACAAAAAATGAAGGCTTAGAAAAGTTCAGAGGTTCCAATAATCTAAGTGCAATTAGTCAAGTTAAATTCATATACAAGTGAACTATGTTCAAAACCCAGCCTCTTACTAAATGGTTTTATTTGCCCACTGTATAGCATAGTGCTGTATTTCCTTAATAAATCTCAGGGAGAGGCAAAGAAAATTTAAAAAATCAAATAAAGACATTTTAGTTTTAGTTTTAATAATGCAGCACGATAGGTTTAGTGTTCAGATAACAATGATCTCTGTACAAATAATTTAAAACAATGATTGCTTATTCTCAAATCAGAAAATAAATCAACACATTTGTTGATTTGCCCTGTGCTAAACCCATGTGAACCAGTACTGTGTCGACATGACCTGAACAGGACTTAATTTTGGCCTTAGCAACGAGTTGCAGCATTTCTTGTCTTTACTACATTCCCTCAGTTGAGTCTTACCTTCTTTATATTGTAGTTAAGTGGAAAAAACCTTGGTGAAGTCACAAAAATAGAAATTCAAGCTCTCGATCCACTGTTTATAGATTGAGCTTTTTTGTACAACTATTATTTAATCTCTCTAGACTCATATTCTCCATCTATAAAAAAATCCCAAACTAAAACTTAACTGTTGAGATTGTTTTGACTTTTAAAGAAAGAATAGATAAATTGCCTAGTTTTGTTCCATACCTACTAAGAAGTCAGTGACATGCTGACAGTTTTTACAGAACAGCATAGATGTTTAACTGTTAAGAAGTGAGCACAAAAATCACTCAGTAAACTTCATGACCTTACAGAAATACATGGGACCACAGAAGCAGGAGAGACATACATAAGTGATGAGAAACAAAGTCCCCAGTAAAGGAGGCAAATACCTCGGTGTGGTTTTATCTTAGCTGTATAGTTATCTGTAGAGTTCCTTGTATTTCTTCTCTGCTTTTACCATAGAAGTATAAATTTTCATGCCATTGGCACTACAGAATATCTCTTATTTAAAATATACTTTCCATGTACTTTAGAACTTAATAAAATTTAGAAAAATTAATCATATGAAAAGTACAACTTATTCTTTACAAAAATACTACATGTATTACTTATCATTAAACAGACAGTAGCACTTATGACAGCGTAAAAATTCAAATGTATAGTGCAAGGTTCCTTGATTATTTATTTAACCTTGGACCAAGTGCCTTATTGTTTGCTATCAACACAATGATCCTTCTCCTACATCATGGTTCTGACATATACAAAACTTCCAAGTCCAAATGTGCATTGCCCTTAGTCATTAATATTTAATTTTATGTGAATATTTAAGGAACCAAATATTTGATTGAACTTTGATTTTTACTGTCATAAATCTATTGAGAAAATTCAAGGCAATATGTATGAATCATTTCTTTTCTCTGTCAATTAAAAAATTGAATTAAATTTAATTTCTAAATTAGAACTTTATTATTTATTAATTTCTACTTTCATTAATAGTAACAAGTTTTCCAAAATAAAATCATATGCTTTCTCATAATGCATGTTCTATAAGCTTTCTTCAAAAGGTAAACTAGTTTGATAATTTTAGGAGACTTGAATTCACTGTATAGGATCAGTATTTATGCTTTATAAAGAGTCACTCCTGGTTGTCCAGGAAGTATATTCCCTTCTATTGTCATTCATTCTCGAGTCCAGCATGTGGGTATGCTAAAAATTTAAGTACTTGAGCAATACCAAGTAATTTGTCAGTACTGAAGCCATTTGTCACCTAAATCCCTTCTATATTCTTTCCTTTTTTGTAATTTTATAGGACCTCTGTTCTTTTTAAATACCACTTCCCAAATATTTTATTTCTCTAACATGGGATAAAATGATGAAATATTTGTTTTAAGCTGTGAGCATGGATGGTATACATTACTGGCTGAAGTGTAGTTTGTTTTTGTTTTTTTTCTGCATTTTCTATTAGACACTTTCTATTACTTTGTTTATATGGACAGAAACTAAGCTGTGCATGCTATTAATTCCAACAAGGATATATCTATTTGTGGGAATAAAGAAAACCTTTGAAGATACTTCCTTGCTACCCTCCAATGTTTTATTATGGACCATAAGCAATTCCTGAACCTTCAAATTGAGCTACCTCTTTCCTAATCTCTGGGACCCCACCTGAGACATAACATGAGGAATTTGGACAGAGAAAGAAAGAGTGCTTTACTCTTTATAAAGAAGAGAGAAGCTCTTCTCGGTGGAAACTGCTGCTTGCTGACCAATCTGGTTAGCATCAAACTATCCATGACAATGTATTAGCGCCCCAGACAAGAGAGCAACATAGCCATATGAGGAGTGACATATGAGAGAATTAATAACCATGAATATCTCTGTATAAATAACCAGTTCCTTAGTTGTTCTGAACAGCCAACGTATGTTAATGCAGTATTACGTCTTTAAAGAATAAGATCTCCAACTGATTTTCTCTGATTTATTATGGTATGGAACAGAAAAATAATTCTTTAGTTGATTTTTAAAAAGTTCATTTGTGATTCTGGCCACTAGCCATGATATTAGAGCAAGACCCTGATTTATACTTTCAGGCTCATTTATTTAAAACACAATAATGTTTTAAGTTCATTTTGTGATGCATGATTTGAGAGTCCTGATAAATTTGCAGAACCTTGCTTGAGGTCACTGGACCTTTTACAATAACAATTGTCAATATAATGTTCACATAAAATTTGAAGTATTTTGATTCTAGCCATATTCCTTCATTTTTGTATAATGTTACTTATAATACTTTTCATTCACACTTCAGTTTTTCAATACTAGTAGATAAGACGTTATATTATGACAAATAAAAGACAGATGTCTATCTTTGTTCTCTGCTTTAGTTATAGCATCATTGGTGGAAATTCTCAGTTCACCATCAATCCATCCACAGGACAAATCATCACAAGTGCGTTACTAGACAGAGAAACAAAAGATAATTATACTTTAATAGTAGTCTCCAGTGATGCTGGGTCTCCAGAGTCTCTTTCCAGTTCTACCAGTGTGCTTGTAACTGTGACGGATGTCAATGACAACCCACCAAGATTTCAACATCACCCCTATGTCACACATATCCCATCTCCTACTCTCCCAGGTAATCACACTACGAGACCACATGATTATATGTAAAATATGTATCAGATGTTTTCTATGAATACAGTTATGTTATTTACATATATTTCATATACATATATATTTTTGATATATATTTCTTATATGGATAGATATTTATTTCTTGTATAAGCTAATTTTTCCAATTCTCTAAAATTCCGGTTGTTTTGCCCAACTAAATTGAAGAAAATTTGAAGCTTGTAATTAATTCTTTTCTTCTAGATCTATTGTGTGTAGGCTTTTATAATTGTCACATCTTTCTTTTCACTATTTGTTAATATTGCATGAACACTGTAAATGACTAAAATAGATATTACTTTGTTTTTAAGGATGGTTATTTCCTAAAGTATATTTTGTAATTTTCTTGAGAGAAGGAGGATTATCTCTATTTTTCATGTCATAATCCCAGCATCTGAAACATTATCTAGGAGGTAGTAGGCATTCAAATATAATTGTTGGTGGAAAATAAATATCTTATTCAGTTCTTCATAGATATTTATTTTATAGAGTATTTAATAAATAAATACTTCTAAATAATATTTATATTTTATTCCAGTTTTTCTGGGTGTAAGTTTTTCTGTTAGTAAGTTTATGGTGCCATTTACAAACTGCTTTCATACTGATAATATACATTTACCTTTCTACGTCTTTTTCAAATTCAGTTTTATCATTTGTTTATTTGAAAAAATGGCTTACTTTCTTAACAATTGCACAAATATGGTATTTTTAAATGAATTTTCAAACAGGAAAATACACATAGTTTGTGATTAATTTAGTCTTTTTCATTTACAATATTTTAATTAGAAAAAAAAATGGATCCAGTATTCCTCCTCTTAGTAATTTTTGATCTTTTATCAACTTGAGAAGTCTAACTGATACCAATTGTAAGTATAAAATCCATAAATGTATATGCCAACTTTCTATCCAAAGAAATGCAAACATCAAAATCAAAAATCTATGATGAAAGTCTTTAGCTGAAATTACTCTGCCAGTCTTGATTCTAATTACATGCAATGTGTGGTGGCGCACTAGACCATCTCCCCTGCAAAATGAGATATGCTTAAGCATCTTTTCCTCATTAGACTTTTTATAATTATGAAAGTTACTGCATTTTTTTAATAAAAAACTTTTCACTTTTGTCACACACTCTTCTCTAGGGGTGTTTGGAAGTGTTTCTGAATGAGAATATTGAAAAAAATATGTCCGTATGGAAGATTTTCTACATATTTAGACTACAATCTGTTACACTGGCACTCATTCAAAGCACTAACTTTTGAAATCCAAATTGGATCCATCCTTCCTCAGTTCTTATTTCTTACTCATTTACAGTTATTTTAATTTATTTATGCATATATATATACACACATATATGCAGACACATACTTTCTCTCTATGTAACCACAGGTTACCGGTAAAAGACTCTTGCTACGAAACACTAGTTATCATGATACAGTAAATTTTAAAAACATTTTTGTTGCCCTGATTGGGCAATGATATCTTTTAGCTGGCAGAAGCACAGTTCTTTACAAAGCTTGTATGTTATCATGCTTATTGGAATATGTTATGTGCAGATTTTTCTCCTGGGAGCTATGACTCTGAGTGATAAGCCAGTTGCCTTCATTGTGCTTCTCTCAAAGGGATACTAAAAAATATTAAATCTAGTAGATCATATGGGTTTTAGTGAGCAAATAAAACACCAATCTGTGAAGATTATCATTAAACATATTGACTGGGAAACTTCGGAAAAAATGTAGAAGATACTGTTCTCTCCAGGAATCATAAGAAAAGGTCACATCATGAGGCAATATAGATTTCTAATACATTAATCTACTATGAATATTTTATTTTGTTTCTATGGGATTATAACTGTAAACTCCCTCTTTTTATAGGTTCGTTTGTCTTCGCAGTTACAGTTACAGATGCTGATATTGGACCCAATTCTGAACTGCATTACTCTCTTTCGGGTAGAAACTCTGAAAAATTTCGCATTGATCCCTTGAGGGGAGCAATCATGGCAGCGGGGCCACTCAGTGGAGCTTCAGAAGTGACATTTTCTGTCCATGTGAAAGATGGTGGTTCAATTCCAAAAACAGATTCTACAACAGTAACTGTGAGATTTGTGAACAAGGCAGATTTTCCTAAAGTCAGAGCCAAAGAACAAACATTCATGTTTCCTGAAAACCAACCAGTAGGCACTCTTGTCACCACCATTACAGGATCCTCTTTGAGAGGAGAAGCTTTGTCCTATTATATTGCAAGTGGGAATCTTGGGAATACTTTTCAAATGGATCAATTAACAGGACAAGTGTCTATTAGTCAACCTTTGGATTTTGAAAAGATACAAAAGTATCTTGTGTGGATAGAGGCCAGAGATGGAGGCTTCCCTCCTTTCTCTTCTTATGAAAAACTTGACATAACAGTATTAGATGTCAATGACAATTCCCCAATTTTTAAAGAAGATCCATTTGTATCAGAAATATTAGAAAACCTTTCTCCTAGGAAAATACTTACTGTTTCTGCAATGGACAAGGACAGTGGACCAAATGGACAACTGGATTATGAAATTGTCCATGGCAACAAAGAAAACAGTTTCAGTATCAATCATGCCACTGGTGAAATTAGAAGCATTCGACCATTAGACAGAGAAAAAGTATCTCATTATATGCTTACCGTAAAATCTTCAGACAAAGGTTCTCCTTCTCAAAGTACCTCAGTAAAAGTCATTATTAACATTTTAGATGAAAATGATAACGCCCCTAGATTTTCTCAAATATTTAGTGCCCATGTTCCTGAAAATTCCCCTTTAGGATACATTGTTACACGTGTCACTACTTCTGATGAAGACATTGGTACAAATGCAATTAGCAGATATTCGATAACAGACATGAGTCTTCCATTTACAATTAACCCCAGCACAGGAGATATCATCATTAGTAGACCTTTGAACAGAGAAGATACAGACCGTTATCGAATCCGAGTTTCTGCGCATGATTCTGGATGGACTGTAAGTACAGATGTCACAATATTTGTGACAGATATCAATGACAATGCCCCAAGATTTAGCAGACCCTCCTATTATTTAGACTGCCCTGAGCTTACTGATATTGGCTCCAAAGTGACTCAGGTATATGCAACAGATCCTGATGAGGGATCAAATGGGCAAATATTTTATTTTATAAAATCTCAGTCAGAATATTTCAGGATTAATGCCACAACTGGAGAGATTTTCAACAAGCAGGCCTTAAAATACCAGAATGTCAGTGGCTTCAGCAATGTGAACATTAACAGGCATAGTTTCATAGTGACATCTTCAGATCGAGGTAATCCTTCTTTACTTAGTGAGACAACTGTTACTATCAACATAGTTGACAGTAATGACAATGCACCTCAGTTTCTTAGAGATAAATATTTCACCCCAGTCACCAAAAATGTTAAAGTTGGTACGAAGCTAATCAAAGTGACTGCAGTAGATGATAAAGACTTTGGATTGAATTCTGAACTGGAATATTTCATTTCTAATGAAAATTATTTAGGGAAATTTAAATTGGACAATGATACTGGATGGATTTCTGTAGCATCTTCCTTGATTTCTGACTTGAATCAAAACTTTCTGATCACAGTCACGGCACAGGATAAAGGAAACCCTCCACTTTCTTCCCAAGCAACTGTTCAAATAACTGTCACTGAGGAAAACTACCACACACCTGAATTTTCTCAAAGCCACATGAGTACAACCATCCCTGAAAGCCACAGTATTGGGGCCATAGTTAGAACTGTTTCTGCCAGAGATCGAGATGCAGCTATGAATGGCTTGATTACATACACCATTTCTGCAGGAAATGAAGAAGGCATTTTTGCAATCAATTCCTCCACAGGTGTATTAACATTAGCCAAAGCTCTTGATTATGAGCTATGCCAGAAGCATGAAATAACTATTAGTGCAACAGATGGAGGATGGGTTGCAAGAACTGGTTACTGCAGTGTGACTATAACTGTGATTGATGTGAATGACAATTCTCCAGTATTTGTTCCTGATGAATATTTCCCTACTGTTTTGGAAAATGCTCCAAGTGGGACAACAGTTATCCACCTAAATGCAACAGATAATGACTCTGGAACCAATGCTGTGATTGCATATACTGTTCAGTCATCAGACAGTGACCTCTTTGTCATTGACCCCAACACAGGAGTCATTACCACCCAAGGCTTCTTAGACTTTGAAACCAAGCAGAGCTACCATCTTATTGTGAAAGCCTTCAATGTGCCTGATGAAGAAAGGTGTAGCTTTGCCACTGTTAATATACAATTAAAAGGAACAAATGAATATGTGCCTCGTTTTGTTTCCAAACTTTACTATTTTGAAATCTCAGAAGCAGCTCCTAAAGGTACCATAGTTGGAGAAGTGTTTGCCAGTGACCGTGATATGGGCACTGATGGGGAGGTACACTATTTAATTTTTGGTAATAGTCGAAAGAAAGGTTTCCAGATCAATAAGAAGACTGGACAAATTTATGTTTCTGGGCTTCTTGATAGAGAAAAAGAAGAACGGGTATCTTTGAAAGTATTGGCCAAGAATTTT
This sequence comes from Heterocephalus glaber, assembly GCF_000247695.1. The sequence goes on from NW_004624777.1 coordinate 6,255,443, forward strand.
GGCAGCATTAGGGGTGCTGATATAGACGAAGTCACTGTAAATGTCACTGTGCTTGATGCCAACGACCCACCTGTATTTAGTCTAAATATCTACAACGTCCAGATCAGTGAAGGGGTGCCAATAGGAACTCATGTGACCTTTGTCAGTGCCTTTGACTCCGACTCCATCCCGAGCTGGAGCAGGTTTTCTTATTTCATCGGATCAGGGAATGAAAATGGTGCCTTTTCCGTTAATCCACAGACAGGACAAATCACTGTTACTGCTGAATTAGATCGAGAAACCCTACCTATCTATAATCTCACGGTTTTGGCTGTTGATTCAGGAATCCCCTCTGCAACAGGAAGTGCCTCCTTATTAGTCACCTTAGAAGACATAAATGATAATGGGCCCATGTTGACTGTCAGTGAAGGAGAAGTTATGGAAAACAAACGACCAGGGACTCCAGTAATGACCCTTCAGTCCACTGATCCTGACCTCCCTCCTAATCAAGGCCCCTTTACCTATTACCTGCTAAGCACAGGTCCTGCCACCAATTATTTTAGTCTCAACACTGCTGGAGTTCTGAGCACAACCAGAGAGATTGACAGAGAGCAGATTGCAGACTTCTACCTGTCTGTGGTTACTAGGGATTCTGGTGTCCCTCAGATGTCTTCCACAGGAACAGTGCACATCACAGTTATAGACCAAAATGACAATCCTTCTCAGTCTCGGACAGTGGAGATATTTGTTAACTATTATGGCAACTTGTTCCCTGGTGGAATTTTAGGCTCCGTGAAGCCACAGGATCCAGATGTGTTAGACAGTTTCCACTGTTCCCTCACATCCGGAGTGACAAGCCTCTTCAGTATTCCAGGAGGCACCTGTGATTTAAATTCCCAGGCACGGTCCACAGATGGCACATTTGATCTGACTGTCCTTAGCAATGATGGAGTTCACAGCACAGTCACAAGCAACATCCGAGTTTTCTTTGCTGGATTTTCTAATGCTACAGTGGATAACAGTATCTTGCTTCGAGTCAGTGTACCAACAGTAAAGGACTTCTTGACTAACCACTACCTTCATTTCTTACGCATTGCCAGCTCTCAGCTAACAGGCTTAGGGACTGCTGTGCAACTCTATGGTGCCTATGAAGAGAATAATAAAACATTTCTTTTGGCAGCTGTGAGGAGAAATAATAATCAATATGTGAATCCCAGTGGTGTAGCCACCTTCTTTGAAAGTATCAAAGAGATCATTTTCCGGCAGAGTGGAGTAAAGGTGGAATCTGTGGACCATGACTCCTGTGTTCACGGTCCCTGCCAGAATGGAGGGAGCTGTATTAGAAGACTGGCTGTGGGCTCCACACTGAAAAGCCACGAGAGTCTCCCTGTTATCATCGTGGCAAATGAACCTCTGCACCCTTTCTTATGCAAGTGTCTACCAGGTTATGCTGGCAGCTGGTGTGAAATAGATATAGATGAATGCCTTCCAACCCCTTGCCACAATGGTGGGACCTGTCACAATTTAGTGGGAGGGTTTTCATGCAGCTGCCCAGAAGGCTTCACAGGGAGGGCCTGTGAGAGAGATATCAATGAGTGCCTGCCCAGTCCTTGCAAGAATGGGGCTGTCTGCCATAATTTTCCAGGAGGCTTCAACTGTGTTTGCAAAACTGGATACACAGGTATGACAATATTTTACTTTGTTTTCCTAAAACATTAGCCATGTCGTGTATAGTAGAAAGTAAAGAAATTTGTCACTTTAAATGTCTTTTTATCAGTAAACATAATCATAACATATACTTTTAAAACTTCAATATTAGTTGAAAAATATTTTGATCACTTTATATATGTGTACTATATTTACTTCTTGCTAGAAACCTGTAAGGTAAGGATATTTTCTAGTTATTACAAACAAGAAAATTGAACTAGAGAGAAGTTACATAAGTTTTTGACAGTGATCCAGTTAATTTGTAATAGTGTCATGATTGAAGTCTACACAGTTAATTCCAGAGTTTAAACTCTTAGTCTGCTCATTGTCTCTTATAAGAATTTAAAAAAATGTTTTCCTAAAAGCATATGATAAATTTTAAAGTACGTGGTTCGTATAAAACCTAAGACCTGGAGCATTTTATGTCCTAAATAACTGTTACCAATTATTGGTGTTGATTCTTTTACATTATCATCCTCATTTTATGATCTTGCCAGTCATAATCATTCATGTGTTCCATACTGTGAAGAGACTACAGAAAAGGCATGCTTTAAGATTAAGATTAAAATGGCTTATTTTTAGTAGTTGGGTAGAAAACATAATAGGCTGATTTCTCAGGTAAGCCAGGAAAAAAAAAAGGAGCCACAGTTTACCTTGACATTTCAGAAGAAAGATTAAACATTTACTGGTAAATTTGTTCGACTAGTCTTTAACATCATAATAAGATATGATATTCATTATAGAAATATCTCTCTGTTTTCTTTCATTTATATTTAACAATCTTCCATCTGTTTACTAGCTGATCAGTGCTTGGTGTTCCTTCAAATTTGAATAATAATTATTCTGTTTACAAATCTGAGAGTTAAATTCTCTCCTATACATTGCACTACATATTTTTAGAACATTTATATTATATTGTATTGGTCTGAAATGTTAAACTTAAAGTGCTATAAAATAGCCAAAGCCAAGACAGGTTTTTATAGTGTTTTTGTAGGTGTTTCATAGAATAAAATTTTATGAGATTTTTAAAAAAGAAAAATGCATTTTGGTAGTATACTTTAAAGGTGCTCATCATGTGTATACTTATTGTTTTATGTTTGGAAAATTGTTAATATAAAGCATGGTTGGAAAAACTGAAGCAGAGCATACAGACTTTCCTTTTAGAAAAGTAATGTCCCTGAAATATAAATGAAGAAAAGGGACAGCAAGCATGTGTAATGGAAAGAACAGAGATCTGATAGAATTTGATTTAGCTTTAGCTTTTGGGAAGTCACCTAACCTTGTCGACCCTTAATTTCCCCATCTATAACAGAATATATAGTTAAAATAATCATAATTACTTATGTTTGAGGACTGTTAAATAAATAAATATGTTTGAAAATAACTAGAACATTGTCTAGCATACAATAACCGGCACTGTTAACTAGTATCATTAGTATAGTGGTAGCAATAAAAACATGCCACAGAATTACTAAAAAGACATAGGGGCTGAATAGCCTAAGATACCTTAAATGTTAATAGAAATGTATCTTTAGGATCATGAATAGTAATGCTTTATCAGTACTGTGAGTTTAAGATTCCTAGAAAACTTTCTTCATTCCCACTCATCCTAAAAATTGTCTCCTTGGCTGAAAATTCAAAAATAAAATATTTCTTTGTCTTATTTTAATATAGGCACTTGTTGACACTTAAATTTAGAGTCTATTTCTATTAGTACCAGAATGAAAAAAGCATATGAATTTTATATTGGTGGGGGACAGAGAAAGTACCAGTATTGCAAGTGAAGGCAACATAGGCTGATTTCGACATAAATGTAGCTTACTTCATGAATGGGCATGTTACTTCTCTCTAGCTTTTTCTTTCTTTGTCTTCTCATATTTAAATGTACACATATAGTGTTTAAAATGTGACAGGTGAGACTTTTAGGAATGCCATGATTTTCATCATAAAATATTAACATCTATTTAATGGCTATGTTGAACACTGCTTAAATCTCCTTGTCCTATAGACTTTATTATATGTAATTCCTACAACTTTGTGAGCTAGATATGATCATCATTCACATTTCAAAAACAAAAGCAAAAAAAAAAAACAACACCTGGATGTTAGAAAGATTAGAGGAGATTAAATAATTCACTTGCAGTGGGAGCATGAAAAGTGTCCTCCTTGAGTTTTGATTATGAGTTTGAGTCCAGAGCCTCTGGCCTTCATGTTCATATTGCACTTCATCACTCTCTCATTTGTACTTGGTATAGAGTGTTTTGGTGAGTTCTTCATATCTGTTAAGAGCTTTTTTCTCATTTTCTAATTTTTCCTCAGAATAAGCCCTGGAGAGAGTGTTCTTGTCAAAGGCTAGTCAGGACTTGAAACTAGACTAAGTCTTTCAGGCAAGAAGGTATTTGAAATAAAAAGAAATCACTTACCGAACCTTCACCCTGGCTGAGGTTCAGGGATGTCAACAGTAAAGACATGCAGGGACTGACGCAGCCACTGCAGACCACCTTGCTGCAGTGGGCAATTTTGTCTGGTCTCTGTCATTGGCAGAATATATAAAGCCATGCTGTGCTGGTAAGGAGTCTAGGAAAAGTAGTTTACAGACCTCTAGCTCTGCAATACAGAAAGACAGGAAGGATGCTGTCAGTAGATGATATCGGCCAATGAGAAGTATTATTAAAGATGTCTATTTTACATTATAGGAAATTAAGCCTATGTGTTGCTGGCCCTAACCCTAGAGCCAGAGATACCAAAGACTACATAATGATCTTTTTGTCTCAAAAAGCTCCCTTAAAGTTATGTAATAATGCTAAGTACACCCCCCCCATGTTACTTCTGTCTCCAAATGATCACAGATGTCATAAACAAACATAAAAGAGAATGATTAATATGAATCTTACATTTTTTGAAATTCTGTAATGTATTATTTTAAATTCTATATGAAAACACTTGTAGTAAACAGAGCAGATAAAGCCTGATAGTTTTCTTTCTTTTATTTTGCAAGAAACAGTGAGACAGAAAGTACCACGACCAACATTAATCCATACTCTTAGGAATGTTTCATTTAAATTTATGTATTTGTCTAATGGTCTTTGTGAAGATAATCCCCAAAGAATCACCCTGACTTATTCTTTGCAGCTAGTCTCTACCTGCTAGCTGGCCAGGGAAGATGGAGCTAATACACTAAATTCTAGAGCTAGTCTGACATGATAGCCCTAAGACAAAATCCGTGCTTATGTATATGTGTGCCTCATAGAGTGAATGTTTAAAAATGCTTATACTAGATAGACTGTACTCTTTTTATTTTTCATGAACATGTAATAATTTTAAATATTTATGGGATACTGCAGGACATTATATTAAGTGAAATAAACCAGACACAGAAGGCAAATACCGCATGTTCTCTTTCTTATGTGGAAGCTCAAAAAAGTCCATCTGGAAGCATATTAGTGACTAGTAGTGTCTGAGAAGAATGCAGAGAGAAAAGAAAGAAGGAGATTGGGTAATGGGTGGATATTCCTTCTGTTAGCATTGATTAAACTCTAGCTCCTTAGTGAAGCCATGCTTCATTAAGGCCTGTATATATTTACTTCTCTTTTGGCCACCTGAGTTTTTTAGATTTTCTCTTGCATTTTATCAATAGTGTTAGTTTATGGAATTTCAACTGAGGCTTCTATACTCCCCTTGCCAAATCTTACACAAACACACACACACGCACACACACAAACACCAGTGTAGATTTTGTGTGGTACTAGAAATAGTGTCAAATATTAATAGAGTAAGAGGCTTATGAATTGATGTAAACTGAGAAACTTTATGCTACCAATTACAGAGAATGAGTATTAGTGGAACAAGGATTTTGCTTGGAGAACATCTTATAAGGAGGCAGGTACTTGTGAAAATGAAAATTATGGGACAGAAAAGATATGAAAGTATATAAATTACAATCATATCACAAATTTAGACCTTAAATATTTACTTTTTAAACTTTATTTTCCAGTATGACTATAGGACCATATACATAATAAATATGGGATAACAAACTGTACTTTAAAGTGAATGAATGATTTAGAGAACTTGAATTTGTTTTTATAACATGTTTCTGATGTTTTCTTAGTTACCAGAAAAAATGCAAAGGAAAAGTTAAAAAACACTTGCATTGTGATATGTTCCATTACAATTTATGTTTCAATATTAAGAAAATTTCTTATAATTTAACTCATATCACTAAAGGGATTAACTATATTAATTATATTAAAAAGATTAATGCTTTTTAGCATTAAATGCATGAAAAATTAATTTCTAGATTTTCACAGTATTTAATGAATATTAATAATTACTCAGTTTTCAGTGCATGTAGAAAAAGGTATAGTTTTCTTAGGAGATGAGTTGAGAGATTAGCAAGTGAGAATATATTCTTTTAAGATCATGACACACAGTGTACCTACCATTGTTACTCTTTAATTATTTGTCATGAAATTTTATTTTTTCATAGAAATGTTTTTGTGTTTTCTTTAATATCTACTTTTATTACATTAAAATAAAAATGAATCATATAAATAAATAAAATCTATTTAATATTGGCCGGGTATTTAGCTCAGTGGTTTTGCCGCCTGCTGCGCAAGCACAAGGACCTGAGTTTGATCCCCAGTATAAAAAATATATATATATTTAATATTATTCACACTTCAGAATTCCAGGAGATTCTAAAAGAAAACATCAACCTGAAAGTATAAATTAGTACTTCTCTTCCTATACAAAGGAAAATGTCTTGCATTTAGTAGAACACTAATAAGAAAGTAAAAGAATAGTCTATAATATCCTCAGTTTGTGTCTTCCAGCACGCAAGTTATCACTGTCTGCAGCACATCCCTGATGTTGAGGACTTGATAGGAAAGGGTGGTGTTATAAAATTCAGCATGTAGGTAGAGTTTATTTCTAAATCTGGACCTATTATAATATAATTAGCTCCTAGCCCATTTAATCTTTCCTTTCACTTTCACACATCTGGATGCATTTGAGATGTGCTATTTGGAATAATGCCAGGAGTTTATTTCCATTGAAGTTTCCTGTGTTCTCCAATATGTCCCTCTATTTCAGGGGAGGATGAGATTCATCTGTTCCTTACTTTTATGTCATTTGACAGTATAAGTAGTGATTTTTTCCATCTATAAAAGGTTATATACAGGCTTTGCAGGTACTTTTCCTGAAAAACTTGGCAAATATTTTCCTTTATAAAGATGGAAGGAATAACTAAAAGTCAGTTTTTGAAAAATCGCTACAGTTATATATAAGTGTTTGGGGACAAGAAAAAAATCAAAGTGTCCAAAGGATATTAGGTGAATAAATATGAACTACAGTTATCATTGATATATAGAATAGTGGCTCGTGTAAGAGAAGATAAAAGGCTTAATTTTTGTTTTGATGTTTTTATTTCCAAGAGTGAGATTAGGCAGTTTACCTTAAGTGGTGTGTGTATTACCTTATATAGGAATCAATATCTTGGATTTCTAGTGACTTGAGTGCTTCTTACTCCTGCAGAAAATGGGCATGTATTTGTAAGTAGGCTCATCATGAATATTATGGAGTGTCTCATATGGTCTTATATTTGTGCATGCTTTATAATACAAAGGTAAAAAATGGGGACTTATTTTGCTCTTCTTACTGGCTACCTCTGATTTGGTATACAAAACCATAATGCTATGAAATAGCATACTTGGGTGAGCTGTCTTGATAGGGCCTCTTACAATAATGGGAAACATTTATAGAGTGTCCCAGAAAAGCCACTGCCTTACTCTCCCACAGTGGTAGGATTACAGTTTGTGTGCTACCACCCCTGCCTAAAATAGATGCTTTTTGCCAAAAATAATTTTTAAAATCTAATGAGCACAAAGATTCAAAATAAATAGCATATATTTATCGTAGAATATTTGTTAATAATTATACTAATTACAAAATGGACTTTGGTAGTTACCCATGTTCCCCCTTCTTCCCAATGCATAAAACACAAAAGAAGCAAACGTAGCACGTATGGTCATCTGGTATACATACTATCTAAGCTAGTAAGTAGGAGGCAATATGAACTAAAGGATATGAAAAATCATATCTTTAAGAGGTATTCAAATTTAGTAGACGGGAATTTAGTTTTGTTCTTTAAAATCTAACATAAAAATATGTTTTTGGACAAGTGAAACTTGAATATACATCCTTGTTGGAAATACCATAGGCATTCGCAGTAGATTCAGTTTATGTTCAACACATTATCACACCTTTTGCCCTGGAACAAGATCAGGGTAAATTTCTTTCATAAATTTAATCTATAATCTTAGCCCTTCTGTAGATACACTGGCCTCAGTATCATGCACTTATTTTCATTTTCAGCAATTGCCATTCTTATGTGCTAAGAGTTTTACATCCTAAAGCACATTTCCTTCTATCTACAAAAACTAGTGCATGTCAACAGAATTAATTGATGGATGTCAAAGCAGTTAGACCAATTTATTCTTATAAATAACTGCTGTGCACGTAAACAGATTTTAAGATAAAAAGAGCTCCTTGTGTTCATAAGGCCTGGTTGCATTTCTCTGTGTAAGTGCTGTCAGTGCACTTCCAAGCCTCAAGGCACTGGCGAGTATTGTTAATTGACTTGCAGCATTAATTAAGTTAATGATCCAAGACTTTACTTCACAGTGCTCTAACACATTGGTTATTATACCAGGAGCATGTTAGAGTCATTCAGACTGCTGCATCCCCTGATCATCACTATGCCAGTAACAGTACAGTTGTAGGAGACAGAGCTGTAGAGGACAATACAGAATTTACTGTTCATTTCTAATTGACCAGTAGAGCATGTACATTCCAAACATGAGAAATACGTATTCAAAGTTTTTCTTTTGATTCTAAGTAAAAATATGCCATTGTTCTCTCTTACAAAGGAAGAAAAAAATCTTTTTCAGGAATAATTTAAACTAAAACTTTAAGTTTTCAAAGTGTGTCTTTCGATCTAATTAGCATGGCAATATCTTTGAAATTGTAAAATAATTTTTTACTCACGAATTGGAGAAATGCTACATTTATGAATGGTGAATAGTTTCCATACTATAACAACAAAGACTATTTTCCAAATTCAATACATTTTCCTTTATTTAATTCCTAGAAAGTGTTTTATGCATTTTGATTATCTCCTAAGAAAAATAAGAAAATTTCTTTCAATCAAAATGTTAAATAAAAGGTTAAGTTTGTTTTTTCTGACCAATTTTTATTTCTATTATTGTACATTTTAAAAATCATATTATATTGAAAATTTAAGTTTTTAAATAAAATCATTCTCAAAACTAATACTGTATTAGTTTTAATTTCTTCCGTGTCTAAAATAACTATGTTTTTAAATTCAGGAAATAGGCTTATTTATATTAGGATATTTTTCCAGCCCTCTCTTTGAACTAACTACAGTAGCCTATATTTTATATTTAAATTAAGCTCAGATGTCTTTGTAAAAAAAATCTAATTTTGTAATGGGTAAATGAAATAGCTGACTTATGTAAATTATATGTAAAAACATGTATATTTACTTATTACTGTTTATACAGAAATTTTAAAAGTAGCATTTCTAAGCCAAATTTGAAAAAGATAGAGTTGAGGAGCTTTATAAAATCAGTGAGTTTTTATATTCTTCATTTGTTTTGTTAGAGAAAACAGACTGAGTGTATTTGACTAAGTGTATATGACAGTACACCCCTAAAATTTGCAATTCTTGGTTCCTTAAATCTAGTCCTTAAGAAATAAGGTTAACAATTTTATAATATTCTGTCACAGTATAAATGTATATGAATCTACATATTTAATAAATACTACTTTTAACACCACTTTAAAAAAATTTTTCGGAAAAAAAAAGAAAGTAAAACCATATTTAGCCCAGTAGTATATGTACTAAGTGTATCTTCTTACACTGAAACAAAGATGGAAGGAATGGGATATAATTTTCCTGATGGTAAATATGTAATAAAAAGTTTTGCCAATAGGTCTTATTTATTCTCTATTGGACAATACTGATTTTCTTTAAAGAAACAAAATCCACATCTCTAACTTGGTCTGTCACACATCCAGTTGGAAAACAACATGGGAGGGAATTCTATGAAACAGCATCTCTCTGGTGTGAAATAAAGCCTGAGTTTATAGTAAAGTTGTCTGGCCTGTTCCTGAAATGTAACACATTGCTGCAATACTAAAACTTAATTTCTGTGGCTCTAAATTAGTAACTTGTTTATTTTTAAGCTCTCTCTTTAGAATAGAAAAGTATTCTCAGTTATTTTACTCAGAATTTTGCCTTGTAAGGAGGTTACCAATTTTATTTATAAAGGGAAAAATGTCGTGTTTATGATTATATGATGTACAGAAACAGGCTTAGTTAGCAGTGTCACAAGGCTTTACTCACACTTATAATTTCAGACCAGTACAATTGTGGCTACGTAATCAAGCCACAAAAACAAAACTGACTTAAACAGAAACTATGACTATGTGTAAGCAGTTACTATGACAAAATACCTCATGATTAACATTAAATGTAGTTGTGCATATAAAATATATATGCTTTCATGAGATATATAAAATATGCATTAGTGTAATCATGATAGGAAATGGAAAATAACTTTACAGAAACTGCCATAAATGAAAACTTCCAGTCAAGTAATGTAAATGAACTATATACTATAACATCTCACTGGTTTGGGGGATTGGAAAACTACAGATTATCTTTACAAATATATTAAAAATTTAAATAATGGAGAAGGATACAACAGTGACATTAGAACATATTTAAGACTAAAAATAAACCATGAAAACAATAAGATTTCTACTCTACCTTGTTTTCTCTAACATGTGATCAAATATTCGGTCATAGTTTTGTGAAACCTGACAGTGGGAGCAAAAGACCTGAGTTAGTCTGTGCCGAAGTTTCTCAGGCATGATATTAGATTCTAAGAGGCTTTTCATTTTCACTTGTGAAAGATGTTTCTTTTGTATGGATTAATTCCCTCCATTACGATGCAACATGTTAAGACATTTCCCTGCTTTCTTTGGTGCCATGCTCTATCCGTATCATGCCTGGCCTGCCATTAAGTCAGCCAGTATTGGTTGATTTGATTTAATGTGATAATGTATGAGGAAAATCTTTATATAATAAAAGATCTGCTGCTTAGGTATTATCATTACAGAAAAAAAAATGACAAAGTTATATAACCTGTACCCAAGATTACATATTAATAAGTATTTGAAAATATTTGATGTGTTCTCTTATTTCTTATTGTGCTTTACAAAAGGTGTGTATAAGTTAAGGGAGATTTCTTAAGAATGGAAGAACTGTAGTTTGACAAGCTAAATAAGGTTAATTCTTACCTTTGAGCATTCTGACTTAAGGAAATCTATAGAGTAAAAAGAATACTATAAAAGTTTCAAACTCCATCTATGAAAGGTAAAAGATGAAAGGACATCCACATAGAAAAATAAATTTAATGAAAGTATTTTATGTTCACTGTATTGTTTCCCTGTATATGGAATTTCCCCCAGGATGATTATGTAAATTATTTCCTAAATATTATACTGCACATCTTTACAATAAGATAATTAAATATGATTTTGAATTCTGAGCTATCCTTCCAGTATATCTCAATGTCAAGGAATATATTTTTATATTTCTTTTCCTTAGCATATAATCTCTCATGGTAGATTTTTACATGTAATTGCACAGTGATTATTTTACTATATTTATATGTAATATTTTTTAAAACAAGTTTTACATATTTTAGGGAAAATGTGTGAATCTTCAGTCAATTATTGTGAATGCAATCCTTGCTTTAATGGTGGTTCCTGCCAAAGTGGTGTGGATTCATATTATTGCCATTGTCCATTTGGTAAGTATAACTGATTTGTTGATATAAAATATTATTTTACTTTGACTTAAAATTTAGCAATTTTGTTTTCTTATGACCATGTATGATTAAGAAAATATTGTCTTGAAATGCTACAGTGAAATAAAATCTGAAAGATTGAACACTTTTAAATAGGGAAATCCTCTTGGATATATTGCTCTGATTATCATTAGAAAAATAATTTACTCAATATAAATCAATGTTCTGCTCCTAGATGATTTATTCTCAAATATTCCTTCTGATGCCTTCTTTTCATTCCAGAATTTATTCAGTAAAAATCCTTTAAACACTATTTATATCATTCTCTATTTCAAATCTCTAAAAGAGTCAAATGTTTTTTGTTTTGCTCCTTTTTTCATTACTTTAATCACTTTTTAGAAAGATTTAGTAACTAGATATGCATTTTCATGATAGGGTTTTTTTTAGTTAATAGTGAGCGATTAATAAAAATTCAGACTAACACGGTCTCTGAGGAAGAAAGTTAAGAAGAATTTCTTTGCACACACACATGTTTATTCACCTTAGTTGGATTAACTAAAGGATTGTTTCCAAGTTTAATCTCAATCTTACCAGCACTGGGCCAACCTAGAACTGTGAGAAAGGATTTTTTTTTTCCAATTAAGTTTATTAGTACATTTTAGGTATAAAATACATTTACATACATCATTGGGATCTTGTACTATTACATGAATATCTTGGTTCTTATTTTTTCCCCTTCCCCTGCCCTCCCTTCACCCCCTTCACCCTTCCCTATTTGCAAAGACTT
>NW_004624777.1:6272171-6324736 GCF_000247695.1 Heterocephalus glaber
GTATGTTATGCTTGTATATGCACACAATTCATATATATGTATATATGTGTATGGTTTAAAACTAGTAAGTGTCATATATTTTACTCTAGTAAAGGACATTATACGTGTACATCCTTTATTAGAGTAACTTAAAATTTCTCTTGACATTCTTTAGATTTGTTTTGTGGCATTCTATTTGGAAGACAAGTTTAAGAACTTCATTAAATTTTATTTTTATAAAAGACAAGGAACTATTTTTTGGTAGGACCAATAACCCCTTAAAAGAGAAGAAAATCTGTAAATACTTTAGTATTTGAAAACATAGTACCAATTTGTAAATGATCCTTTCAATATTTATATACTTTATGCAAATATCCCATTGAAATTTTAACTACAATTTTAGAGGTGAAAAATGTGATCAGTAGAAACCTAAAGAAATAAATAGTACAAATTTTTCTTCAATAATCTTTCTATTTAAATATATATTATTTATCTCTACTCATTCTTTCACTACAATTACCCTTTGTGCATATAGAAATAATGTATATATAATAGAATAACTAGTTAATATAAATAAATGTAATATAAATAGAAATCATATGCAATTAAATATACAAAAGTAACTATTATATAATAAATTTAATAAACCTAGATATATAAAATAAATTTATACTATATAATATATTACACATAATATCCATCAGTCCTATATTTCTTTTTGACTTCTCTTTAACTTCAGTTAAAGTATACATAATTTCAAAATAAATTATATATATATATCCTATTCATTTATGATGAATATCATTTTTGGCTGCACAAAACAGGACAAGATAAATGACACTAGGTTTTATAGACGCCTCTAAACCATTTTAATTTAAAGAGTGGATATAAAATGTGATACAGTCAAAATAAGTACATTAGATTAGGAGATCTGGCTTCATGTTTTGTCTATATTTCCCATGGTTTTGTGACCTGGAGCAAGTTTTAAATACTCTGTAAAACAGTGGCATTGGTTCCTTTTAGCTGAACAATTCACTGATTATAAATGCAATGCATTTACAAGACATATTAAGCCAAAATTTAGGAATGAAACCTTTGAAAGTTAATAAGAATCATGATGCATTGGCATGGGTTAATTTTCCAATCATTTGACACAGTCTACTAATATTTGTGGGAAAAGAATTTTGGCATAGCATTATAACATCAATAAAACTCACTTTTCAAGTTGGAAAAAGAACCAGCACAAGCAAATGGGAATGTTGAATTTCAGGAAAAAAAAAACTCGGAAAGTTATTTTAATGTAACCTGCTATAAATCTTCCTTAAAGGGTACATAAAATGAGAAAGTGATAAAAAAGTAGACGTTTATTTTCTTCCCAGGAAGCAGTGATTCCTTATCTAATTTTGTGACCTTTGAAAATACCATGAATATAGATAACAAATGTTTTTAAGCCCAAGTAAATACATTTACTTTCTTCAACTGAATTGAAATTATTTTTAATAATTTTATATTATGAAGATAGTATCTTGGTTGAAAATCACAGCATATTAAAACCTTTCAAAGATTGACAAATTTATTTTGAATATTTTCCAGAAAGAAAATCTCTTCAGACATACTGTATTTCACTATCCCTAATTTTTCAAAATGGAGCATATTTATATAAGTCTTGTAATTTGCCAAAGGGGGAAAAAAACTTCATCAGTTTATGTATCATCTGCTATAGACTATAGTTTAAAGACTATCAATTTATTCTATTCCAGTTTTTGTTTAGACAATATTCTTTGGAGAATAACAGAAATATTAAAGTAATAATTCATGATTGTAGCTTGAAATATTTTTATAAAAATAACTTAATAAAACCACTTAATTTGATGTGTCAATTTTCCCACCTTCAGGTGTCTTTGGGAAGCACTGTGAGTTGAACAGTTATGGATTTGAGGAATTATCATACATGGAATTTCCCAGCTTGGATCCCAATAACAACTATATTTATGTAAAATTTGCAACCATCAAAAGTCATGCTCTACTGCTGTACAACTATGACAACCAGACAGGGGAACGGGCTGAGTTTTTGGCCCTTGAAATTGCTGAAGAAAGATTAAGATTCTCTTACAATTTAGGCAGTGGTACATATAAACTCACTACCATGAAGAAAGTGTCTGATGGACAGTTTCACACTGTAATTGCCCGGAGAGCAGGAATGGTAAGATATCTCATCTTATATCAACCTATTTTTATTGTTGTTGTATATCTATCAAATCAGTCCTTCAAGTAATACACCAATTAGAGTACAAATTTAATTAAATTATAGTTATTAATTATTTGACTTGTTATGAATTTCAGCAGGCTTAAAAGTAAATTTTTCTTTTCTTCACATTAACTACATTGCTGTTTTAAAAATACTAAAAGAATAAAATAAAGAAAATAGTCTACTGCTATAAAAATTCCATTGATATTTCCTCTGTAGTTTTAATGCTATGTCAGGACAGTACTTAAAATAGTTACTTTTTTTTCCCAAGTGTTTTTGCCCTAATTGAAGAAACAGCATAAGAACACAGGTAGAAGCCTTTCCTACAAATAAATATCCAAAGATAATACTTATTTCAAGATAGCATAGTTCTTTGTCATTCGTATTACAACATCTCAGTATACTGTCATCTATGAAGTTTATTATATGAGACTATATAAAGATGCTGTTTTATATTATTATCTAAGGTTTTTCAGAATTATACTGTATAATATTGCAGATTCACATATTACATAATTATCAGTTATATAAAATTTATCATAATAAAAATGACATTTCTCTATGAATTAGCTTTATTAAACAGTTTTCTTCATAAAAAGAAATGAGTCATAATTTCCTTATTTTTGAAAAAATTTGACATAATGTAAAGAAGTAATGGTTTATTGTTTTTTCCTCCATTTGTAAGAAGCATCAAGAATTTTTGAATAAATAAATGCCTTCAAAACTGTCTTAAAGTATTTATGTACGTAGAGTTTTTAAATGCATGATTAAAATTTTATTTCTCCCTATAAAAGGAATATAATTGGCCAAAATATTAAATTATCTCTTATAAAGAAAAATTGGCCAAATAAATGCTCTTAATTTTTTTTCTTTTTTTCCCGGTACCCGGGATTGAACTCAGGATCTTGCACTTGTGAGGCAGGTGCAGTGCCACTGAGCTAAATCCCCAGTCTTGCTCTTAATTTTTAATAGAAAAAAATCAGGATCTGAAAGACTATAGTTTTATTTCTGCATTCGGTAACAATCAACAGAAACATGGTGAGTTGTTTTTCTCTGAGACTGACCAAGTGAATAGTACATTCACTGAATGAAAGGAATTTGCCACTAAATTCTGTAAACAATTTATGTTATTAGAATACCTGAAATAATATTCAAGAACAACATTTAAAGTGTTTCATAATTTTCCACTAATATATAATTAATTTTTTTTCTTTTTATAATTTTTGTCATTTCTTTAGTTACCAATTTCATAAAGACATAAAACAGAAGCTACTTTATGGTATTATTTTTTTCAGACCAAACACAGATAACAAAAAAATCTATTACCAAAGGATAAAATTTCCCATTTGCTTTGTCAAATATTTTGTATTTTGAAATGGCATCAGATACAATGATTGATGTAACCAGGAATATCGAACCTCATAGAATTAGAACAAACATATGGTAATTGATATGTGTAGATTGGTAGTTATATAGCCATAATAACTTTCTAACAATGATAGGTGACTTTAATGAGTTATAGCAGATATTACCATACTCAAAGTTCCAGGCATAGGAAGATAATTGTACAAATACAATTGTAGAAATTGTACAAATACAAGATAATTGTATTTCAGAGATGTCAAATAAATTACTGTGTAGATTACACAATTTTTTACCTGATGATTTCCAAGCTTCCTTTAAGCATCATAAAAATTTACTTGTATCAAACAAGAATTTTGGGACAAGGGGAAGTGGAAGAGGAAGTACTGTGAAATACACCAGAAGAGATATTTGTAATATGTGACTATAATCAACAAGTTTTGAATATAATACTAAATGTGAAAAAAAATCTGTCATTGTTACTCTAGCCTCAGGAAAAATGTCTCCCTATTTCAAAAAACATTCAAAATAAATTCCCTACTGGATTTTGAATCTGTTATTTTCTACAGTTCAAAATGATTTTTATTGGAAACCGGCAAAATCATTAGCTCTCAGCTTTTAATCATTGCATTGACAGGATAGAAACTTCTCAGTTTGCAGTGGTAGTGGAAGAAAAATTCTACAATAACAGAAAGAACATTCAACTCTGAAGATTAATTTGCATGAGCAGCTATTCAAATAAATCAACAACGTCCTTGGTTATTCTTGGAGTTATATCATCAAGCTTTTAGAAATTTAGCAAAATATATTTCATATTAACATCCAACATATAATGCAATTATTTTTTATTTTTCTAATTGAGTCATTCATAGGTACCTGTATGATACCTTCTAGTTTATAAAAGCTTTAAGGATCTCTAGAATGTATATTTTTATAGCACCTGTACAGAGAGATGTGTTAAACAATGGAAACAACATAAATTGTATCATTAAAGCCTCACAGTGCTTTTGAGATTGAATATCACTTAATTTCGGAGATATTTGGAAAAAAAATCATAACTATTGAGAGAGGAAAGTAAACAGGACATGCATGGACTGACACAATTGCAAGTACAAGTGGTTCATTTAAAAAATGTTAGTAGTTATTATTACTTGAGGCAGCAAAATAAGAACTCATGTATCATACAAAAGTTTTTACAGAAATAATAATTAATGGATACAAATATATAAATTTAAGTTAGCAAGAGGTTCAATATGTAAGTCAGTAGTTAAGCTCTTGTTTAGCAGAGTCCAGGCCCTGGCTTTGAGACTTAGCCCAAAATTAATAAACAAATAAAAATAATAATATTTGATATTTGATATTTCTAGCACAATTACTATAAATCAACTCGATTATTTCTAAGGTGTGATACATAACACTTACAGATGTAAACATACTATGAGTAAATCCCTAAAATTCACAAGCAATATTGATAGAAATGGGATATTAAGGAAATGAATCATTTCCACCTATAGTGATATTGTCCTGATTTATAGGACACAAAACTTGATATCTAACCTCTTTGTATGTGAATAAGGTAGGCTGTTAATCAACTTGTTTAAACCTCCCTGTGGCATACTTTCTTCATTTGCTGTGCTCTTATAAAATTAACCTCAAATGATAAACATTCCAATGAATAAATCCTTGCATAGTATTTGTCTTTATCTTGTATAAGTACAGCGAAGTTGGAGTGGCCTTGTTTTGTGGCATTTCAATAAATTTAGACAGGACTCTTTATTTTCTGTACTGGGAGAAATCCTTATCCATCTTCACTTTTGTAATCTGGGTAATGCCTCTTCCTGTAATTTCCTGACCATTGTCTAAACACCACACTCTGAATATTATCCTTATACTTTCACTATCTACAGTATGTAAAGTTGCATTATTTGTGAATTGAACTGAGTTTAGGGACCAAGAGAGTCACAGAAAACAGCACTGCAGAGTCCAGAATAATAAAGATACACAACATTGGTCTTAAGCCTAACTTCCTCCCCTCTCACTGTCCTTTTGTCTCCTAGGCCTTGTTTGATAGAAGCCACTGTATCCATGCTCAATGGTTATTGTTCAATAAGAATTCTCTTCCATATTCTTAGACCTTTTAGCCATAAATCAGTGGTTTTGTTTGTTGATCAAATGGCATTACTTAAGATCCAAAAATAACTACCACTTGTGATTTCAATATTATTGGGAAGTATCTACTGTGCACAATATATTAGAATGCATCCTGATTATACATCAATAGGCAGTACTATTTTACTTAAACATGATAATGCTTAACATAAATGAGGACACTTACTCAAGTTTTTAGTTTATCTCAGATTAAATTCAATGCAAGTATTAACATTTTCATGGCTTGCTATAATAATATTTTTACTGTACTTTCATAAGTTTTACAAATATGACTCAATTATTATGAGATTAAGACTGTTGAAGATGAAAATTTGAAGGCATTTTCATTTAATAAGAAATATTAATAGTAGAACAAACTGAATAGTAGTACAAACATGTTTCTTAACTTTGTAATCCCTGGAAGGTGCTCCAGAACTACCATATGATATTCTAAGAATGATTAGTAACATTTTTAGTCTCTCATCTATGAAATTTGAGAGCCAGAAATTTTTCAAAGTCCCCTCTCACCTCTTATATATAAAGATAATCACAGTTTCAGCCTTAGACATATCAAAAAAATATGTGTCCATAATTTGATATTGTGGTAAGTTATATGACTTGTTATGTATTAAAATACATTAAATCAGAATGTTACTGTGATTTTAAAATCGCATCCTCCTAGAAACATGTCCAGCATAGCACCGGCTGGCAAGGCTACCTTTCCCTTCTCTTTCTGTACAGGCAGCTTCCTTGACTGTGGACACCTGCTCTGAGAACCAAGAACCAGGCTATTGCACCGTCAGTAATGTAGCAGTTTCTGATGACTGGTAAGTACATTTATTAATTTTCTCTGTATTATTAATTGAAATTTTAAAAGCACATATGTTTTAGTCACTTTTCTCATCTCTGGAACAAAATGCCAGACACCTGTAACTTAAAGAAGGAGAGGTTTATTTTGGCTCACACTTTGTAGAAATTTTGGTCCTTGCCTTGCCGGCTGGCTCTAACTCAAAAAGACAGGACCAAGGGGCATGGAGAGCAGGAAGCAGAGAGAGTGAAGGGAGGAACTGGAGAGGAAGATAAACCCTTCCACACCATGCCCCACAGGCCTTGGACCTGCCTGTGTTGACAAGACCCACTTCCTAGCAGGTATCAACCTCATAATCTAATCATGTTGCAAAAGACCCCACTATGCATGCATGAGGCTCCTGGGTGATATCTAGATATTAACCACCACAACATACATTTTTAAATAGTTATATTATTATAAATATTACATAAAATTATATTTACTTTCCTGAAAGGATTTTTATACTATAAAAGTACTATTGTTACTAATTGGTGTACAAAACATTGTGTTAAAAAGGCATAAATCATAGAGATGAGGATCAAACTAAAAAAAATGAAGTTCAATGTAGCAATATTTTTTGAAATATTCATTGACTACTTGCATGTGTCCTGAATCCCAAAGGAAGTGTAAGATCAGGATCAAAACTCTTTTAAATACATTTTCTAAAAGTTTGTGTGAAAATTAACATATTTTAATGGCACTTGAAACTCAAAACAGTATTATCCTATCAAATACATAAACAATTTTAATAGGAAATTAACAAACAGAAAAATACCAACACATCATCTGTTTTATTAATCAACATGCTGCCATACCTTATATCTGAAGACAAAAAGCAAGGCAATTTACCTAAATATCAGAGTTCTTACTACTTCTGTGCATTTTGACTTTTCTGTGACAATATCTTCCTTTTCACTGACTCAAAATTGTTATATACATCAAATTTGGCTAACTGAAGATATAATTTTCATAAGTGTCTTGTTTGTTTTCTTGTTGCTCACACACAATAGCTGACACCCACAAATTAAAGGCAGAAAGATTTATTTTGAATCACATTTTGTAGAGGTTTCAGTCCATAGTAGGGTGGCTCTAAGGCAGGGAAGCATGGCAGAAGGGCATTGCAGAGAAGGAATAGCTCATGGCAAGCAGATAGGAATGAGAGAGAGAGATCAAAAGAGAAAGGAGGGACATAGACTGATCCAGGCCACACCCCCAGTGACCCATTTTCTCCTACCAGGCTTTCCCTCTCAACATCACATTTAGCTACAAACTTAATCAGTGGGCTAAGCCACTGGTGAATATCACACCCCTATGATCCAAACACGTCCCAAAAGCCCCACCTATGAGTGCCTGAGGCTTTGGGGGGACAGCTAGATTAAAAAACCTTAACAATAAGTTTCATATTTTAATACCTAGAAAACCAAGGAATGCTGTGTATATCTGTTTAGAAGACATTGTCCACCTGCAATGTTTTCCACTAAAATTTGGCAGAGCACAGTAATAAATCCAAGAAATATTCCTTTTTTGTTCTTTTTGTTCGAATGATCAAACCTATAGCTTTGTGCAGAATAGGCAAGTGCTTACCTCTGAGCTGCATTCTCTAGCCCTATATTCACTTTCTAAAACAACAAAGGTGTTGGCACTCAAGTTCTTCTTTTTCCTTTTTCCTTTAGGACTCTTGACGTTCAGCCAAACAGAGTCACAGTTGGAGGTATCAGATCACTAGAACCAATCCTTCAGAGGAGAGGACACGTGGAAAGCCATGACTTTGTTGGCTGTGTGATGGAGTTTGCAGTCAACGGCAGGCCTTTGGAACCCAGCCAGGCTTTGGCATCACAAGGCATCCTAGATCAGTATGGAGATTTTATTTCTCACAATTTTAAAGAAAAATTCAAAGCACTGTATATGTTAATTGATCATCAAAAGATGTATTTTACCAAAATCCCTAAGAGTACCAAATACTTTATATTTTAAGTTTTTATTTATAGATGAGAAATTTCATTTGGCAAGAAATATGATACATATTTAGAACATTTTTTATTTTCTTGAGTCAAAGAAAAATATATGTATGCATACATGCTTTTCTTTTATCTTATGCAGAGCTACAAGGAAGATTAAATAAATTAAGTAGACAAATCATTATACAGAAAGAGGCCTGACACAATAAGTAAATATTAATTATCATGTACATATATATGTAACTATTTGAAATTGTTTTACTTATAGACTTATGTATTAGAAAAATCCTGATATAGCTATACAAGGTAATACCTAGATTAACTATGAACTGTAAGTCTGTTTTTCTAATTTATTAGTTTTCATGCAATGACTTAGGCATTATGACAATTACAGATTTTATCTTTATTTTAAAAATTATTCTTTTTCATTGTAAAAATGGGAACATTCAGAAAAAATATTTTTAGAAACCTATAATCTAACCACCCAGAAACAAATATCCTTTGATTATTGTCATGCTCATGACTGCCTAGTATCATTGTATTGTAACTGTTGTATGCTGTAGTTCTTCCTAATTTTATTAAAATACTAATGATATTATGATGAACATATTTTCACAAAAATCTTTGTTGACATTTTTTGGAGTGAGATCTCTAGCAATAAAATTACAAACACAAAGGAGTGTTACTTTCTAATACTTATAAATCAGTATTTTAATGTAATTGGTCAATTTGCCATCATTTTTCCATATATTGTTATGTTTCAAAGTACCATAATTTCATTATTATTAATGATTGAGGAGTACATAAAATATAGATTCATGATTGCTAACTATTGTTAATACTTTAATATGCTTTCTTTTATGTCATTCTCCACATTCACACAATATATTTTCTTTTAACTTTAGTTTAATTTTTAGTTTAACTTTTTAAAAAAATATATTGTAAACATCTTTTAGATGAGAAGCTGCCGAACCAAAAACCTTATGCTGATCTCTGACTCTTCTCTTTCTGTCATATTTCACATTCAGTCCAGCAGCAGCCAAAATGACATTTTTGGAACACAAGTCAGTTCTTGTCATTTCTCTGCTTGAAATGTTGCAATAGCTTCCCATCTGCTTAGAGCAGAGTCAAAGTCCTTACCCTGAGTAACAAGGGTTTCCTGATCTGGCCTCTCTCAGGACCTCCACACCACATCTACGTGCTCTTCTTCTTCACTCTGCTACAAGCATGGCAGCCCCTCCTTAAGCACGGAGGTCTGCCCTTGTTCCCTGGGCTTCCTCATTGACGTTTTCTCTGCCCAGGGGTTTTCATGACCATACTTTACACCCCAACTTTGTTAAGGTCTCCATAAAGATGAATCCCTCATTCATTGTCTAATCTGGAGATGAAAAACCTCTCAAAGCCCTTATATACTTTCTCTTTTAATTTTCCCACAGAACTTGTTCTTTCTAACATGCTGCATATGCAGCTTTTTCTTTATTGTCTGTTTCTCACACAGGAAAATATAATACTCCATGAATGCATGAATTTTTCTTTCATCACTTTACCTCTATGCTTAAAACAGTGCTTGGCATAATAGTAGGCATTCGATAAACCTTAATTGCAGGAGTCTGTGTAATGAAATAAATATATGGCTTCTGTGTTATATTAAACAAAGGGCTTATTTGACCAAGTGTATTGCTTGAATCATAATTAATTTAAGAAAGCAATTGTCACCCCTTTCTGACATTTGTGTTAAGGTGTTATTTTTATTTTGTTTTCTGTTTTAGTATGAAGCTGATGATATTTTATACAACTTCTAGTTTCATTAGTTGCTCCAAATGTATTTGTAACTTGAGCTTCAGAAAATTGAGTGCCTGAAATTAAACAGGTTAATAAAAGCTTATGTCTGTTTTTAGAAAACCTTCTTCTATCATGTTTGTGCTTTATGTCCCTTTTTGTGACTTTATTGTAGATGTCCTAGACTGGAAGGCGCTTGTACTCGCAACCCCTGCCAACATGGTGGCACATGCGCAGATTTCTGGTCATGGCAGCAATGTCACTGCAAAGAGGGACTCACTGGGAAATATTGTGAAAAATGTATGTAAACTGTTTCACTTTCCACTGGAAGTTATAATAATGATGAAAGTGTAAATATATGTACTTAAATATATAATTGAATTTTTAAAATTATGACTTCATTCTAAATATTGAAAATAATTGTGCAACAACTGGGGCTATATTCAGGCTGTGGTTTCATATCACCTACTGTTAGGGGATATTTCTCTGGTTAACTTTTTGCATTTGATAGAAACGTATATACATTAAATCATGGAATGAGCAATGAGCTAAAAACATCATGCAAAGGAATATAATATATTAAAATAAAGATGATACTTTCATTTTAATTTGCAATGAACTGGAATTGGTTTTGAGTTTTACTTTATAAATCCTTTCATTAGTTAGATGTCTTCTAAGGCCCACTTTTATTGTAAGACTTTAATGATATTCAAACTATCATTAGAAAATGGTGCTAATTTCAACCCATGTATTTCACAAACTACCTCTAATGGGACTTCTTTTACAATTGCTTTATTTTCAAATAAATGATTATGACTTAATTTAACTTCAGGTATCTGATTACTTTTTAAGGGGCAATTTGATTCTATTATGAGAATGAATAAAAACATAGGATAAAATCTAGTATAATACAACCTAAAAGATCTTCTTAGCAGAATGTATGACCATATTTAATTATTTTGTATATAATAAAAACATAGAAAATGTATATTACTACATGATATTTATTTAAAGTAATGAGTAGCAATTAGGAAACCAATTAATCTAGAATATGATGTTAGTCATGGCTTTAGAAATGTCTGAGACATATTTTTAAATTAAAATATAAATCATATTATATGAAATTTACCTTTTAAATGTATATTATTCAGTGTTAAAATTTTTTCTCATTTTCTTCATTTCCCTTCTGTAGCTATGTTGTTTACTGTACCTTAGAATTCTTTATTTCTGAGCTGTGAACATTTTAGAGGTGATCATAAATAATAATCATTCATAACTGATTATACAGAATGATAAATCAAACTAGATGACTATGGACACTATATTTAGTTGCAAATACAAACATTTGTGTGTAAATTTTTTGTTCAAATTTTTAAACAACAAAAACTAAGGATACCAAAAACTAATTATCAAAGTAATTCTAACTATGACAATATAGTGATTTTTAAAATTTTTGTAAATACAGTGAAATTAATTACAATCACACTTCTGAAGTGCTTATTATCAACAGGTGGTTATGTCTTTAAATATTCATGATTTAGGTCATGTGGCAAATATTTTTGTGAATATTTCCCAAATGATTAATGGCTGTCATAAAACGTTTTACATTTAATGGTTCTAAAACAGATTTAAGCATTTGAAATTAATTCATATATTAATTCAAAAATGGAAAATTTTTTGCCAGAGTAGGACCAGGGGATATTAATTCCGAAATCTTAATATTTTCCTTGTCCTTTTTAAAAAAGAATATTTTGTAACTCTAGAAAATGATCTGAGAAGTTCCTAGTGGATGCTCTTATTTTTCCTTTTCCTCATTTACTTTCAGCTCTTACACCTGACACTGCCTTGTCATTAGAAGGCAAAGGACGCCTAGACTACCACATGAGTCAGAATGAGAAGCGGGAATATTTGTTAAGACAGAGCATACGAGGTACTATGTTGGAGCCTTTTGGTGTGAACAGACTGGAAGTAAAATTCAGGACAAGAAGTGAGAATGGCATTTTAGTCCATATCCAAGAAAGCAGCAATTATACCACTGTGAAGGTAAGAGAAAAACTAATGGTGACTTCGTTTGATTAGACTGCCTGCTGTGTCATGGTTTAAAGCACTTCTTCCATAATTTCTGTCCTTTTCTTTACAAGCCATTAGAGTTCTGACCAGTGCTGGGCACTACTCCAGTGCCATCTATCTTAACTATTCCTCAAGCATTAGCCAGAGTAACAAAGATGCAAATGGGTTGGTTTCAGTACACTTTTGTCTTGGTTTAGAGTAGAGTTGCCAGGTAGGCCAACAAGGAAATAATTGTTTGGAATATATTTTGTCTTATAAAAATTTATATTGCTTCCCTCCTACTTTTAAACAAAGGAAAACAAAAGATAATATATCTTTGAAATAGAAAATGTTTCTCCCTGAGAATTATTATAAACATTTATATGAATATGTTATTTGGTAGGATTGGAATAAAGGGAGTATAACACTATAATTTTGTATTTATTATATTCATTGAAAAGTACATTAAAAGCAAAGAAAGTAAAGAAGTGAAGAAAGAAATAGAATTTCATTATCTACAAGAAACATTTTTGTGTGTTTTGAGAGGCTTTGACATTGAGGACTGTGGATTATCTGTTAAACTGCTTCCAAGTCCCCATGCCATTCAAATGACATATGAAATATCTCTGTATGTTATCTCTTTATGCCAAAGACTTCAGTCAAAATTCAATGTGGTTGAAGAAGTCAAACGGAATTTTTTCCTCCTTAAGGAGAGCTGAATGTCACGGATCTATTTTTGTCACCATGAATTATTGGACTGCAGCTTGTGACTTCTCAAGATTTTGTTACATTGGTAGTAAACACTTAACAAAGAAATTTTTTCCTGAAGGCAAAGTAACTGTTTGTTAATAACAATGACTAATGCTTCAATCCCCAGTACAATAAAAAAAATGACTAATTTTTGAAAAGCAGCTTCTTAGAGATTAAGGGACTGGGAAGGTAAAGTGAATAGATGAAGAAAATAACAGCCAGTATGTTGAATTGGAGTTAAAGAAAGTAGTTCTCAGCAGGAAAATTATTGGGATGACAGGAATATAATGTACTTATAAAAGCTAGACAACTAGTTAAGATGGATAGTTACTTGTCACTCATCAGTTAGCTTATCAGATAGTTACCAAGGCACCTGGGTCTTGCTTCCTTCCTTTTTTCTGGGTGGGGAGTTTATCTATTGAATATTTCTTTTTCTTTCTTATATTTTTCCCTATTCTGAGTGTATCTTTCACACAGGCACACAAACACACACACACATACACATACATACACAGCGAAATTGAGAAAGAGCATTGGATAAATGGGATTCTGTCTGGTTAAAGGTTAAGAGAAGCCATCAAGAGGTAACAGTGTGAGGAGTGAGCAGAATATGTTTTCTACATAGGTTCTGCCTGGTAGATTAAGAAGAGAATGTTTCAGAGAGAAAGCTAGAAAGAAGTGTATCTGTGGGTAATTATGTGACACTATACTTACAGCGTTTTGCAAACCTCCACTCATGGCATATCATGTGGTTCCATATGTGGAATTATTTAATAATAATCAGATGTTGAGGTTTGTTTCTACTCCAAATCAGTTCTATTGTTTTGCTTTGTTTGTGTGAGTGAAGGTATAGAATTGGAATAGGGATTCAGAGTGCTATAGAATTGAAAATAAATAACAATATACTATGTGAATAAATAACCAAGCAAATAAAACAAACATACAGGATGTTTTGGAAGTTAGGAAAGATGTGTGTTAGATGGAGTGTTATTAGGAAAAGAGAAAACTTTCAGAATATTATAATGGGAACTTGTATTCTCACTCATTTCCCTCTGATTCTTTGGTGTATACCAAGTGTTCTCTCATCAAAAACTAATTGAATCAAAAGATGACATGATATGATTAAGAGAGAAACCCAGAGGCGAGAGAAGGCTCTTTCCATGCTTTCAAAAAGGGCTCTGACTATAACTAAAAAGGCATTGCTGGGTTGGGGATTTAGCTCAGTGGTTCCGCCACCTGCCTCGCAAGCGCAAGGACCTGAGTTCAATCCCCAGTACCAAAAAAAAAAAGGCATTGCTATTTTTATTTTATGTCATCAGTTGTCACCCATTTGATCAAATGTTACTGTCATTTAACTAGAATTTTCCCTTTTTTTTCCTATCTGATTTTGAAATACATTGTGATCTGGAAAAATTGCTTTAATAAAGTATCACTATATGACTAATGTATGTAAATATGTTAGGCATATTTTCCACAAAGTACAAATGAATTGATTTTTAGTTCTACCAGATGTGTTTGTTGCTTGTAGAAATAGCATTTGATCTGAGTGACAAAATAAACTGATCCATCTTTTCATGCCCATCATTCGAGGCATAGTGCCACTTCTTCCTTTTGCCAAAACACCAGCTTTATCTGGCAGTTGCTGTGGGATTATGCTCCTTGAACCAAATATACATCTTACCTCATAAATTATTTCATTTCTAAAGTAGTCTACGCATAATACTGGAAACTTGGTGGCTGGAAACTGGAGTAGGAGCATCTTGTTACCCAATGTTCTACTGAGTGAAGTGAAGGAAACCAAATATTCCTTAGATAAATGGAAAAGACAGGCAAAGCAAAGACTGTCCCAGACACCTCATCATTAAGAATTCCTTCTTTCTTCATCCTCATTTTCCATGTCAAAATGATATAAATAAATAATAGGCATCATTTTGTCTTAAACTTTTAGTGTGTAATAGATGAGAGGCAAAAATGTTTATTTTTATCTTTAGTTTTACAACTATGCTTGTTTTATAGGGGAGCATTCAGTTTTCATTATGAAGTGGTATAACATTTTTTATCACTGGGTCTTTTACTAAACTGACCCATATAACACATTTGCCAGTGCCATTGGGATATAATTACAAAAAGCTGTCATTCTGTCATTATCTTAATTATGTTCTGGCAAATAATTCTATGCATGTGAAGTAACTAAGCATAAATATCTTATGAATATCTTTGAAAATCATCAAAACCAGTAAGCATAAAACTGCATATTACCTAAAACCATATAGACAATATGTACAAGTATAGTGTAATATCACCAGACTCCTCAGCTGTTCCAAATGCTTTTGATTGATGGATATTTGTGGTTTAATTCCATTAAATATTCTTACTTAAACATGTACTTTGATTGCACATTATTTTTAATATCTTTTACAGGTCAAAAATGGCAAAGTACATTTTACATCAGATGCAGGAATTGCCGGGAAAGTGGAGAGAAATATTCCTGAAGTGTATGTTGCAGATGGCCACTGGCACACTTTCCTAATAGGGAAAAATGGAACTTCCACAGTATTGTCCATTGACAGAATATATAACAGAGATATCACCCACCCTACTCAGGATTTTGGTGGCCTTGATGTGCTTACCATGTCTCTTGGTGGAATTCCACCCAATCAAGCTCATAGAGATACTCAAACAGGTAAATGCTTTGTTGAGAAGTGTCATAAAGAAAAGAAAAATTGTTGCCCAGAAAGTAGGTGATTTTTGTGATGTAAGCAATAAGATCTATGTAGCATAAATCCCTTGTACAATTTTATTAGAGTATAATTTATTTTACTGCAATAATTGGATTTCTGATACTCAGTTATGAATATTCTAAGACTATCATAACTACCTTTAAATTTTTATAATAAATTATCAGCCATTTGCATCTATCTGTCTTACTAAGATCATAATTCAGCCCCACTGCTCAGATAGTACCTTGCTTTGTCTACCAACCATTACTTTAACCATCCACTCCTGTATTCATTCACAGCCACTCACCCCTGTGGCATACTTGAAACAGGATGCAAACATCAACCAATCCCTTCCACAGACAGATTATTTGAATTTGTCATAAGTGATGTGAAGAAAGAAGGTAGACTTTTAAGAGATTTTGAAAGAAAAAGAAGAAAGGGAAAACTACCTGAGAAATTTACATGTGCATTTAGATCTCAATGATGAGGGAGAGGAGGAAAAAGTAAGAAAGATTAATTTATATTAAAGGGAATTTTAAAAAGCAGATTAAGTCAAGGTGGGAGAACATAACATATTGGTGGCCGATGTCACAGGCAAAAGGTGAAGTTGGAGAAAAAAGCTGGGAATTTTAAACCATGGTGTAGTTTTTCTTACTTGTACAACAGTGGGAAGTTATTAAACAAATTAAGCACCAGCCATCAAGATTAGATATGCATAGTAGCAAAGATCTTGCAGGCTACAATATAAAAAGTAATTGCAGGAGGAAGCAAGTGAATTTGCAGGAATCATCTGGGAAGGAACTGCAGTAATCTGGGTAAGGTATCTATTGTTTGAGGTTCAACTAATGTGATAACAAGGAGGAGAGATAAGTGGATAGACAAGAAATAGTATTTTAGGAACTAAAACTGACCAAACTGTTGATGATTTGGGTAAAACTCAGGGAGATTTCTGGCTTTCAACTCAAAGAAGATTAGTGTCACCAGGAGAGGAAGCTGTAGAAGAATGCAAAAAGAAACATATCTCTGGAAAACATCAACAGTCTGTTTTGAAAAATTTTCAGTTTGAGGTATCTTTGAGAAAGGCCTTTGGATAGGTGGCTGGCACTCAGACATAGAATTATGCTGAAAATATACACTGAGGGATTTGCAGTGTTGAGCATGGGTGTGATCACCAACATGAGGATGGAGAGTGAAAAGAAAGCCCAGGGCCTGGCCTTGAGTAACTCTACATTTGTTTAGAGGAGAAAGAGTTAAAAAAGGAGACAGAGTAATAGAAAGAATTCCAGAAGTGTAGGAAGAAAAATGGGAGATGTCACTAAAACCTGTGGAAAAACAGGGTATCAGGTAAGGAATTGGCACTTGGGTGGAATGCCTGTTTTGTTACACAGGAATGTTAACAGCCAGAGTGCACCCAAATCTAATGAAGTATTTAACTTTATTTTTTACCACTATTATTCTTAAGGAGCCATTTTAGATAATTTTTTTCTAATCCCTGCCATTTCTATTTTCATCTCATGAATTATTGATGCTACAGTTACACTCTCTGTTCACACTTCAGATGCCCACAAACAATTGTAATATAGGTAAGATTTTTCTTCTGGTCCCCAGAAGCCTCTGTTTGCCTCCTCGGGAGGAATATTATATCCATTGGCTAATACATGACCTTGTAGTTGAAGCTTTTGGCCTTTTTTTGGTTGTTATTTATATGTCTACAAAAATAGAATTGATTTCTATGTATGTAATTTTTGGTATATGGACTATAAAAATAGAACAAGTAAATAATTAAATAGATGAAAGAAAGAGACAAAGAAAATCCAGCCTGCCTGAATCATTCCTAGTCTTTAGAATATGCGCGATCCAAGCCATCCGCTCCCTGTTTGTTGTCACGGAAATTTTACACATCTTGCTGAGTTATGTCAGAAGATGCACAGATTTCCAGCCTTTGAATGGGAGGGTAACTTGAGGGCTGTCGTTTCTAAACTTTCATGAGGTGCCTGTGAAGCTATGTGACCAGATCCCTGTGTTGCAGTGTTGAAGCCTTTGGTGTTTTGTTTTGTTTTTAAAGTCGTCCTGCTACTTTCCCCCTGCAGGTTTCAATGGCTGCATTGCATCAGTGCTGTATGGGGGAGAAAGTCTCCCATTCAGTGGGAAGCACAGCTTGGCTTCCATCTCCAAAACGGATCCCTCTGTAAAGATTGGCTGTCGGGGCCCCAACATCTGCGCCAGCAACCCCTGCTGGGGCGACTTACTGTGCATCAATCAGTGGTATGCCTACAAGTGCGTGCCCCCTGGCGACTGTGCCTCCCACCCTTGCCAGAACGGGGGCAGCTGCGAGCCAGGCCTGCACTCCGGCTTCACCTGTAGCTGCCTGGAGTCGCATACAGGGAGGACCTGTGAGACGGTGGTGGCCTGTCTCGGCATCCTCTGTCCTCAGGGGAAGGTGTGCAAAGCTGGAAGTCCTGGCGGGCACGTCTGTGTTCCCAGCCAGAGCCCCGAGGAGATCTCGCTGCCCCTGTGGGCCGTGCCTGCCATCGTGGGCAGCTGCGCCACGGTCCTGGCTCTCCTGGTCCTGAGCCTGATTCTGTGCAATCAGTGCAGGGGAAGGAAGGCCAAAAATCCCAAGGATGAGAAGAAACCGAAGGAGAAGAAGAAAAAGGGCAGCGAGAACGTCGCTTTCGATGATCCAGACAATATTCCCCCCTATGGGGATGACATGACCGTCAGGAAGCAGCCCGAGGGCAACCCGAAGCCTGACATCATCGAGAGGGAAAACCCCTACCTTATCTACGATGAGACTGACATCCCCCACAGCTCGGAAACCATCCCCAGCGCCCCTCTGGCGTCCCCGGAGCAGGAGATCGAACACTATGACATTGACAACGCCAGCAGCATCGCCCCTTCGGACGCCGACATCATCCAGCACTACAAGCAGTTCCGCAGCCACACGCCCAAGTTCTCCATCCAGCGACACAGCCCCCTGGGCTTTGCCCGCCAGTCCCCCATGCCCTTGGGGGCCAGCAGTCTGACCTACCAGGCTTCCTACGGCCCGGGCTTGCGGACCGGCTCCCTCAGCCACTCGGCCTGCCCGACGCCCAACCCTCTGTCTCGGCACAGCCCGGGCCCCTTCTCTAAGTCCTCCACTTTCTACAGGAACAGCCCAGCGAGGGAGCTGCACCTTCCGATGAGGGAGGGGAGCACCCTGGAGATGCACGGCGACACCTGCCAACCCGGCATCTTCAACTATGCCACGAGGCTGGGGCGGAGGAGCAAGAGCCCCCAGGCCGTGGCGCCCCACGGTTCCAGGCCCGGGAGTCGCCTGAAGCAGCCCATCGGGCAGATTCCCCTGGAGTCGTCCCCTCCCGTGGGGCTCTCCATTGAAGAGGTGGAGAGGCTCAACACTCCTCGGCCGAGGAACCCGAGCATCTGCAGCGCGGACCACGGAAGGTCTTCCTCGGAGGAGGACTGTCGCAGGCCCCTGTCCAGGACCAGGAACCCCGCCGACGGCATCCCCGCGCCGGAGTCCTCTTCAGACAGCGACTCGCACGAGTCTTTCACTTGCTCAGAGATGGAATACGACAGGGAAAAGCCAGTGGTGTACACTTCCAGGATGCCCAAATTATCTCAAGTCAATGAATCGGATGCAGATGATGAAGATAATTACGGAGCCAGACTGAAGCCTCGAAGGTACCATGGCCGCAGGGCCGAGGGCTGTCCCGTGAGCACCCAGGCGACAGCTCCAGGGGCTGCGGACCCCACGCTGCCCTTGAAGCTGGGGCAGCAGGCAGGGAATTTCAACTGGGACAACCTTTTGAACTGGGGTCCTGGCTTTGGCCATTACGTGGATGTTTTTAAAGATCTGGCGTCTCTCCCAGAAAAAGCAGCAGCAAATGAAGACAGTAAAAGTGGGGCGACTAAGCCAGTCCCCAAAGATGGGGAAGCAGAACAGTATGTGTGAAGGGTGCGTACTGGCTCTACAAAAATTAAAACAAAACAACAAGCACCCGAAACACTGTAAAGTTGCAGACGTGGTTGGGTGCATTTAAC
This sequence comes from Heterocephalus glaber, assembly GCF_000247695.1. The sequence goes on from NW_004624777.1 coordinate 6,292,059, forward strand.
AAAACAGGCCAGTATGGACTGGTGGTTGAAAGAAATGTTAAGAAATAATAACCTCAATGCTGCTGAAACAGACTCAAAACAACTCTTTAATTTAAACATGCTTGGTGAATTTGTTTTCCTGCATGCATTGTACTTTGTAACTAGTTATGTGGCATGCAGCATTTGGAAAGTGTTGCTTCTTTACCAGTGTTTGGGTTGTGATTTTTGAAATTAATACTGTTACTATTGCAGAAAGGAACATGTGCTTTCACAGTGGGGTTCTATGTATTGTTTCCATTGTATTATTATAATTATGTTTTACATTGCAAGATCCTCGAGGTTTAACCGACCCTTGTAAAGTGTAGAAAAAAGCCTTCCTATTCTCGAACAAAAGACTAAGCATTAACACTTTTCAGAATTTTAGATTCCATATTTGATGTTGCTCAGAAATGGCCAAGTAATTAGCTTAAGTGTTATATGACAGTGGGTACTAAAATTACATCATTTTTGTTCAGCACTTTAATGCTTTCTTACAAAATTTAGTTTAAAACTTCTGAATCGTTTTGCAAATGTTTGTGGCCTCCTGACCTTCCTCAGGCTTCCATGAGGAACAAAATCACTGCATGCTGTCTCCAAAACACTGTCCCCCTCCTACTGTGGAATGATGCTCTCAACATCACTTCTAAGAGACACTTTGAAAAGTTATTTATTGAAAAAGAAAATTCTATGGTTCTTGCCATTCTAACAAATTGATCTAAGCAAACCCTGTGATTGGACTGATTTTTCATCCACTCAACATTTACCCCAAGTACCCAGTTTTTATAATTTATATAAAGTCAAATTGCAACAGTTCTTACTTTCTGTCATTTTGTAGATCATTTTTTAATACTGTGTAAAAACTTTTTTTTACACCTAAGCTGTGTTTTTGATACTGATATTTTCCTATGCTGAATAGTTTTCTTACTTTCAGGGAAGGTAAGAAAATACTTTTTTACATTTGTTACTTATGTAACGTTCATATATTTCACATTTTGATATTTGTAACATACTGTATGCTTTCTACTTGTAAATGCCAACAATAGAATTAAAATATTTATTTAAAATACTTTGTATTCACAGTGAATATTATTTCTTCATCTTTCTGTACTCTTTGCAATCCCAATTGAGAATATCTTCTACTTATTAAGAGTATAGCAAATTGAACTACATATATGGGCAGCATCATTTCTTTTTTAAAAAATTACAACTGAATAGTTGCCAGAAGGGATATTTTAAGGTCACTTTAGAGCATTCCTACTTGTCAGATCTCTTAGACTTCCCTGGAGTAGAGTGAGTCTAGACTAGCTTGGTCTTTGGGGTCTAATGTTGTTATGAACCTGGTTTGAGCATTCCAGCAAGTTCCCAGTAGAATATATTCCCTGAAAGTCAGCTTTTGACTAGGGTTAGAGTTATAGAAGCAGCAATGAATTAAAGCTAATTATGGAAAAACATCTGGCTCAGGTTTTCTCCAAGGATCCAGTTCAAGGTTTTCTAAGTCCAGTGGTAGGTAGGAGGAATGACAGCCAAAGCTCTCTACACATACCTGTCTTTAATTTATTGATCATTCTGCTGCATACTGCCTAAACAAATTTCACATGCTGTCTGAGCTGAGACAAACTTCTATTTCCTTGTAGCCCCCAACAGTGAAACAATTCTGAAGAATAGTACAGAACAGGATCCATTTGTGTATAAACAGTTATACCTTAAAGAACAAGACTTCTAGAACTTACCTGACAACATCAGAACATTTTGGAATGAAGAATCTGCCTCCCATTTTATATTTGTTAAGGATTCTCTCCTTTAATTCTGACTGTACCACAATGAGAAGAGTTTTCAATATGTAAAATTTTTGGTGAATGAAGTACTTGACAATAGATATCTATATATTGAGATATCTGGTTTTTTTGTCGTTTAATAATGTTGAGATTATTTTGTGTTTCAGAATAGGAAATAAAATGGCTTAGCCTAAATCATGATATTTAGTGATTTAGATACTGAACATAAGATATTAATTTTTTTGTGGCCATCTGCAACGAGCCAATATATTTTAATTTTTTCCATGAATTTCAGTATTATTAATTTATATGGAAGCATGTTAGTCAGTTTGTGTAAACAAAATGCATTTTTTTTCCTGGTGGAAACCTGAATCATGTCAATCCTCGAGGATATAAACTCTGTAATTCAGAAGAGCTGAAAGTAAAATGTTAAGCATGATTATAGATAAAGGGTAAGGGGAGAGAACTTGATATCAAGATTCCATATGCTTTTCCTCTAAGAATTATTTTGTAATTTAGAATTCTTACTATTCTCCTTATTAATCAATCCCACTTTAGGAAAAAAGATGGCATTCTTTTAGGAAAATTTCTAGTTTCCCTTTCTTCTAAGAATCTTTTCCACTAAAGCAATAACAATATTTATAGTTAAATAAAACAAATCAGAAATCTATGAAAGGAAGATCTCGCTGAAAAAGGATATTAATACTTAATTTATTGAATTTATGAGCTAACATATATTATTTAGAAGAGAGATTATTATAGGTAATTTGACAGGGCAACAGTTCCTACAACTAAATGGTTAACAGTAACCTGCACGTTCACACAAAAAATTATGACCCCAGAATTTTAATTTTGTCCTGTAAGGGTTTATTGGATTTCCTAAATATAGTCACTCATTCACTTGGCTCTTCTTGTGTCTTTGTTATGGAGGTAATGTTACTTTCAAATGGGAACCTGAATACCCAGAGAAATGTTTCCAGGCAGGAACAACAGCAAGTGAACACAGTCACAGGGCCCATGCTTTTGGAGAAGCAGCAAGACATAGAGATCTGTCCATCCTGTTCTTATGGAGAATACTGCTGTGACTGTCAAGATTGTTACTAGAATTTTCTAAAATAGCTGATTTACTGATAGCGTATTAAGATAAAGCAAAACCATTTTGACAAATGGAAAATTAGAAGCTCCTGGAGCACAACTCCTCAGTTACATGTTGTTAACTAAATGGCCACCAACAACAAAGTTGATGAGAAACACAATGTTTACACTCTTGAAAGTTATGTCCTTTATAAATATTTTATTTATAAGGGAAAATAAAATACACCACTTAGTAACTTTATTACTTCCAGACATTCCATCTAAGAATAAATCATTACTGTCATGTAAAATGCATTTTATTTTGCTTGAATTTAACATTATTGTAACTTGAATCTGTGAAAAGTGAGACTGTTTTAAAATGTTGAATCAATAATTCAGCAATGCAGTTTTTCTTTGCCCATTTTATTTTATGCTTCGATTCAGTTTTAAAAGAGCTAACATTTCAAGATGACTGAATTTACTTTCCCTGAGGAAAAATAAACCTAGAAATGAAATACATTTTAACACATTATTAGGCTTTTCAATGTGAAGTAAAACATTGCAGCTGATGATTAATCTAGTGTCTGTCCCTTCAAGATACTTTGAATGGAATGCCACATTATTAACCATGGATACAGTTAAACAGCTAATAGTTGTAGTGGATTATCAGACCAATTATAATAGGTCACTGCTATATATGAATTTGGTATTTTTAATTATTTATAATGAGGGAAAGGCACTAGGTTCTAGCAAATTTGATGCATGCAAAAGAGAATCAGTTATTCATTCTTAACACAACCTGGGCATCTACGATAATAATTGAAAACAAATATATTCATGCTAAAAACCATTAAGTACAATATTCTTTAACACAAAAATAAATTGAGAGACAAAGAAGTTGAGCATCCTGGGTTAAATTGAATAACAAACAAGAATGAATGCCCTATATTTATATGCCAGACAATCTTGTAGCTCATAGGAACAATACAGTGAAAGAAACAAAGTATCTACCTTGATGGAACAAGCTTTCTGGTAGAGGAGATTGCAATCAACAATAAATACAGTAATAATTATGCTGGGCAATATCTAGGAAGGACAAGTGCTATCAAAGCAATGAAAGTAGGTTAAGGGAAAAATAGGCTGATTTGAGAGTGTGCATGCTGTTTTAGATAAGTTGCTTCGGAAGACCATGTTGTGCCTGTGACATCTAAGTAGAGAACTGACTAAGCCATGGACATGCATGACACCATTTCAGGCAGAGGCAGGGATGCAGGGAAGACTGGAGTAGGACAGTGCTCCAGGTTAGGGAAATAGCCGGAGAGTCAGTGAGGCCAGACTGTTGTCAACATATCATCAAAGACTGCATGAAAAATGTTTCAGGATGAGTATGTGTGAAGTTATTGAGTGAGAATAACAATTAAAGATAGGTCCAGAAACACAATCACTGCTGAGACAAATCTTCAGATGGAAATTAAATCCTGAGAAAGTCAAGATGTATTCCCTCTACATTGACATCATTGACATCTAAGATCCAGAAGACTAAGTGAGACCTGTACAATTGAGATGAATATCTGTGCTAACAATGATTGACTTTTAGGACCAACCAAAACTGGAGGAATAGTAAAAGAAACATATTAAGATATAGAGTAGCAAGGGATTCTGTTTATTCATAATATAATATATCTACTGATGGAGAAATCGTAGACATTTTCATTTGAAAAATTGAATTGTATCTTTTAAGAAAGATAATTTTTCAAAGCCTATGTAATCAATGTATGTTGCTGAATGTGACTAATTGTAAATAGGATATTTCTAAGACACTATGGGAAATCTAAACCTGTATCAAGGCCACTGAAGATTACCAAAATAGATTTTAATGAGATTTTTGTTGTTGTTTATAGTAGGTATAATTAAGTCCATATTTGCAACAGTAGTAAATATTTTTAAAAGTATGTTCAGAAAGATCCAAGTAGGGTGTGCTGAAATGGGATTGTGAGGTAGACATATTTTTGGCATTAATCATAACAACTCTTGGGGATGCCTTTTTATATACTATGCAATGTGCATATGTTGGACCCATAATGGTGTTACATTTCACATAGGCAATTCTGTTATTGATATTAATATAGTTAACTTAAAGGCTGTTTACACTTAGTACAGGAATGTGTTGAGTAAATGACACTCATTAAATCTTATACCATGTGCTATATTCAAAAGATATTGACAGATGTGTTTGGGAGGGTGTCTCCATATTTGAAGAAATGGAAAGATCCACAGAGTATTTAAAAACACCCTGCTTAAAGGAAGACAATTTTCAAGTGACCCACTTACATACTCCCAACTTTATTAGTTTAGGAATCCATTTGCCAAACTCCCAAATCAAGTTGCAGAGTACAAAGTGAGTCACCATGGTATTCTGGCAGAAAGATGGGATCATAAGCTATGTACCATTCTAGCCCAAATAAAATAACCAATGATGTACAAAGTTCCTTGGCAATGTCACTGAGTTCCCTGTCTCAAATTGAAACCATATTGCATGTGGTACAGATGTTGATCAAAGTAAGATTCCATTATGCCAGAGTAGTCTTCTCACTCAAGTTACCATTCCCTTATTCTATCTGCAAGTCGTAGACCAAAATGCTGATGGAAACCATTGTCACTTCTTGATATTGAAGTCAGAAAGTAAAACATTCCAGAGGAATGTCTCTTTAGAAAAATGGTACATCTGAGACAATGAACTAGATAACCAGTTTTAATTAAATGTGTTATTTTACAGCTACAGGTCTGAGGAAAGAATGAGTATGTATTGATTCTGGAGAATGCTAGCCAGAAAAGCAGATGTCTTGTTTATGGGAAACTGAAAAACTTTGGAAATGGCTTTAGATAAACAGAAAATAAAAAGAAGGCAGTCTTTTTGTTTTGGCAGAACCATCATGGAGAAACCTGAATTGACAACCAACTCTATTTAACAGGAAACCAATCATGTCTTAAAAATGTTTCGCCTAATCCAGGCAAAAAGCTTGAAGTAGCACATGCTGCACAGACTGATCCATGGATATGAGAGAGTGAATCTAAACCAGAATTCTTTTTTTTTTCTTTTAAGCTTTATAGTCAGTGAGTACTGGATACTGTTCCAAGAAAGCGGATGCTTTGTGCTGTCGGTCTGATAAGACAGCAAAAGCATATTTTCATTTGAAATTTCCTTAATTTATGCAGCTTGAGATCAAGAATAGAATAAGTCCAAGAAAAGCTCAGCAGATTTTTAAAACAGCAAAGCCAATTATAATTCATAAGCAGCTTTCTATTCAAAGTAAAGAACATTTTCTGTCCATTCTGGATTTAATGGTTACTTTTGAATAGATGTTTGTGGCATATCAAATTAGAAAATAACCATGCCTTTTATATCAGCTTATAAGTGGGTCTTAATAATGCAACCCTCTTTTAATTTGGTCAACAGTATTGTTACTGGGTACCACATGGCATGGAGATCTACGTGAATAAAAGATATTTCTTGCCTTCAAGAAGCTTGCAACTTTTTGTGATTGGACTCTTCCTTTGCCATATACATCACAATTTGAAAAAGTTCTTTTCAAAGAATCACTGAAATGTTTCCAAAGAAATTTATTTTTATCTGTATAGTAGTGTCCTGGACAATCAATAGAATCAATTATTTCCTAAACTTTAGGGTTCTATTGTATTTGTAAAAAGTCATTTTAAAATGAGTTTAGTGAGCTTTGTTTTTATAGTAATAAAATAATAATAATATAATAATTAGGGAAATTGGCAATATTTTTTTTCAGCAGTTTTTGTATTGTCTAATTATGGAAGACTTAGTTACAATTCCTGATACTTGAAAGTAACTGCCCTGAATTAACTATCAGTTTTGCCTTGTTTGTATTTCTTTGAAGGCCCATTTGGTTTCAGGGTAATACTTTGCCACAGAATTTGGTGTCATCTTCAGTAAAAAGTGTGTGGGCTTTCCCAGATTGATCATGTTTTGCTGACTTTGTGGTAAATAGGGCAGAGGCTTAAATTGGTTAAAATTACAGGCTAATTACTGCTGGTATCTGTCTAGCTTCCTGAAAGTTCCCTTTGCCTTCCAGTTCCAATGCTGTTAATTTTTCAAGGCCTCATCTGGATTATTTTAAGACCCATTTGTGGCTCTAGTCTGAAAAGGAGGCATCCAAATCTCCGATGAAAAAAGTAACCAAATGACTCACTTTTTTTGGACAATTTTCCTTTTCTGATCATATGCTTTTCTGATTATTCTGCTAAAATGGAATAAAATATCTCTGTGTCCTGCTGCAAATTTACTTTTGAATATCACACATAATTTCATATATTTTAAGATATCCAGTTAAGCAAATTACATATATTATAAAAGATACTGGAGGGAATAACTAGTAAAGATATTTCATGGACTTTATCATCATGAGATAATTGGAAAATGTACTCTAATAGTCATACATAACATTATCAATGTCACAAAACACATGAAATATGAATACCTTTATATACTGAATTTGAAGAATATATTTTATAAAAGATAACTCATTGTTGCACTTTTTGTAGTGCTAATCAGAGTACTTAAGTTATATTTTATGGCTATAGTAGCCTCAGTTTTCTTTTGTTTACCAAGTAAAATATTTTAGTAATAAGGTAAAGCAGTCATAATTTTATTGAGAGCACCATGTTACAAAGACAACACATTGAATACTGAAGGAGGTGATCCAGCAGTCTGAGTTAAAAAATAGCTTCTTTGGCATATCAAACATTAATAAATTTCTGGATGTATTTAAAATTTTGGCTTTCATGATATGTTTCATGGTGTGTCTCAACTTTTGGGATAACAGATTTTAGAGGACAATTTCAGAAACTATTAAAAATAATGAATTTCAGATTTCACTAAGATAAGATAACCTCTTCTATATCTCCCTTAATATTAAAATAGTTTTTCAAATATCTGGATACAAAACAGGTAAATCAACAAAGGAAAGGGAATTAGCAGTATATGTAATTGATTAGATTGATATCTTATGACAACAACTTTGATATTACACAGATTCATTCACACACATATAAACAAAGTAAGTCATGACTTTTTTTTCATTGAATCCTCTTAAGTAGTCTCGATAATTTGATGTTGTTGAGACTTGACAAAGTATTCTCATCTTTAAATTTTTATAGAGAATGAATTAATAATATACTATATGTTCTCTTAACACTAAAACTACATCATGCAATTCTGAGACTTGGCACTAAGAGAGAAAAAGGGGGAAGTTGTTTATATGGATTTCAAGAAAGGTCCCACTGCAGAGCAAAGGGCACAGCTGAGTGGTTTGTTTTTGATTTTTTTTTTGGTACCGGGGATCCAACTTGGGTCCTTGCGCTTGCAAGGCAGGCGGCAGAACCACTGAGCTAAATCCCTGGCCTGACAGCTGAGTTTTTGAGGAGAAGGCATGTTTCAGGTGAACATCACACACAGAGGGAGGAGCACGAGTGAAGCCATCACAGAGGAAAAGCCATATGTTCCAGGAACTGAAAAGGGCCAGTGTGTTGGCACTGTGGCAAGCAAATAAGAAAGCAGCTCAAAATGAGGAATGAGAAACAGCATTCAAATCTCACACTTGGCCTTATATTGGAAACCATCTTGAATATTCTTTACAAAACCGATTGTTGAATCTCAACCATTTTTTTAGTTGCTCAAAGTCACATTTTTTAACTCTTAGAAAATAAATCTAAAGTTTGATAGCAGAGACTTGTGAAATTATGCTCTAAAAATGCAACAAACAAGAATCAACATTATCTGTTTTGAAGAAGCACTAGGAGTCGTTATTGCAAGCATCTTTCTTTCATGCACTCACTGAATATTCATGAAGCACTTAATTTGTGTAAGCCACAGCATGATCAAACCATCTACCTAAATAAGAAATTATTATCCAACAGTTGGCTTCTATTACAAAATTTCTAAGAGACATAAAATTAAAACCCATCTGTGAAATTATATTTAATTGTCATTTTTGCTTTTGTAGTTCAGTTATTTTTCAATAGTTGGAATAAGTCCCGTCTTAGTAGCTGCAATAGATGTAACAACATAGTGGCTACAAAATAAGTAAATAACTTTCTCGCACAATTTCCTTTACGATGCCACTTTGATATGTAATTGTAAGCCATTAGTCCTCCAACCTGTCATATTACTGTCATTGTCATCAGTTGGACCCTGTTGTTTGCATTCAGCATCACTACAGATTCTTTAGTTTAAAATGATGATCTAATGTCTTCCTGCTTCCAACCAGGCTGTCTTGTCAGCTCTTTTTATATTTTCCATGGACCTCTGCTAAGCCAGGATTTGATGCTTGCCCTCACCGCTGGCAGCCAACCCCTTTCATCCCCTCATGTGACAGCTGTCTAAACCTCACTGCCATCCGTTCTCTACATATAGCTAACACCATCCTGTCATGATGAACACATTTTCATTTGCTCTTGTGAGGCTATATAATTAAATCATCACAAGAAACTCTCCCTTTTATTATGTCAAGGAATGTTTCTTTTAGAATTAGGAACCTGTTAAAGTATTGATTAAACATTCAGAGAATAATGATCTCTAGTTTGTCACTATTTTGGCGGGAGTTTTTTCTTTGTTGGTCCTGCATATCCTGTATGTTAGCATGGTGGAGTACATGAAAATGGTTTTAAAACAATGTAAAAAATCCTAAGGGGAACTTGATTTATAGATATGTATAGATATGTCACACTTCAATCAAATACATACATATGATTTCTGTCAAAATTGAAACAAACATATATGTACATATACATCAATAAGATTTAGTCCTTTCAACTAAGAGGTGTAATAGATAATGTGAAATAGGAAGAAAAGGGGCAAAGGGGAAGGGGAAGTGGGAGGGGTAGGGGAAAGGAAAGAAGGGAATGGAATTAATATGAGAAAATGAAAAAATAGGAACAAAGTCTCTGTAAATAGGGAGGGATGGAGGGGTTGAAGGGAGGGCAGGGGAAAGGGGAAAAAAGAACCAAGAGAGATTATGTAAAGGTGCAAATTTCCAATGATGAATGTCATTATATTGTATACCTAAAATGTACCAATAAAATTAATTTTTAAAACCACAAAGAACAAAGAAAAAAGATTTAGTCCTTTCAAAGTAGATATTATTCTGACCAATTTTAATTATAAATACTATCAAAGAAGGTCACTGACTTCTAATCAACACAAAGCTGGTAAGAAACAGTCAAGGTTTGAATTAATTGTGTACTAAAGTTATAGAACACTTCCTTTTCACTGCTACCTGATATTTTTCTCTTTTCAGCTTTCAAAGTGTTTTCAAATGCTGCATAAAATTTGAAGCTTATCCCACAAATGTGAGGTTGATCAAGAAAAATGATTCTCACATGAAAATGCGAGGAAAAGAGACTAAAAAAGACTCAAGTTACTGGTACGTACAGCATTACTAATACTTACCTTTCAAAAGACTGACTAACCCTATACTTAGGTGCTTCCCACTATCTCATGATAAAATGTGGCAAGTGGACACTAAACTGCAGGCACAGAAGGAACGCTGCGCTTAGGGCTATGATGTTAACAATAGCAGTGTGGGAATATTATCTAGAATATTATATGTTATTAGGAATCAGGGGCTGGTATTAAGCTTAAAGAAAACATGACAACAAATGATAAAAACAGAACACACCAAGGACTTCATATACAATTACTATAGTTAATTTAATTAGTTGATCTTACATACATCCCACAGCATCCATAAAATGTAATGATTTTATTATCTGATTTGCATATGAGGAAGTGGAAGTTGATGATCTTGTTCAAAGTCCTATAAACAATGAGTAGTCAAACTGAAATTTAAACCTAAGTGTCTTGGTGTTCAAAATCAACTTTACTACAAAATCATCAATACAAGTTAATCAAGCTTCTGTCCTGCTTACCCAGTGCTTAACTTTTGTCTGCTGTATTTAGCATGCTGCATTTTTGCTGTTTTCCTGCAACATATGACTCTGATTGCATTTTTTTCCACTTAAGACACAATTCCCACCAGTGTGCTTCTGCCATTGCATCCTCTTCATTTCTTCTCTATGGGTATAACAAGAGTTACAAAAATATCTACCCTAGAGGGTGTTGTAAGGATTGAATGGATTGATTTATGGGAAGCTCTGAGAACATACAGTGCTTCCCACATAACTGATTCTCTTAGCAATGAGAAGCATGAAACAGATTTTTATTAAGACATTTAGTGAATAGCTATAAAATTTTAAATCTGAGACCAATGTTTCTGTTCTATGTGGACAAGCTCAGAAGTTTGTATCTAGACTATAAATGAGGTCCTGAGTCAGTTATATCACTATGTCAGTACTCTTCGTTGGATTTGAGGAAATAAGTTCATCTTTTCAAATACTCTTTATTGAAAGTTGTTTCTTTTCAGAAAACCACTGTTTGTGTGCCTTGATTTACCTTTCTAGAGCTAAAGTTTCACTTATGTTGAGGTACAGTTGGTTTCCTTTGGAATTTTCAGCCAGCAAAGTTGCACTCCAGGCAGAAATAGCAAGGAGGTTCAGTTAAAATAATGGCATCTACAGTGGTCAATTTAGTAGCTTTCACAAATCCAGGGTTTACATATAAATTATCATATGGTCTCTGAGAAAATCCCTGCTCTTGAGAAGGGGAACCATGTGTGTATAGTAATAATTATTGCTCATTAATTTTTATTGCAAAAAATAGCAAATTCAAAAGAGGCTCGTTTATCATAGAACACAACTTATTTAGAGAATTTTTCTGTTATAAAATCCTGACTCTTCTTGCCCCTAATGTCTGCTAATTTAAAAAGTTATCTTACACTACAATCAGTGGAACTGAGACTTTTAAACAAAAACTGGCACTTATCTACTACCAATCTTGTACTGGAATTCTCAGCTCTCTCTCCTTGTTTGCTTATATTTGTAATTTCTGTGTTCGATTCTTTTGCTCTTCATTCCATCTCAGCATAGTTGATGAACATTTCACAATAATTACAACAACACCCAAAAAGCCCACCAATGAAGAATAAAAGAGAACACTGGTTCAAATGAAACCCAATGTATAAAGCATATTAATAAAAGGTGCCACAGTGTATCTTCTTGACATTCTTGAGTGTGGAGTTTGTGTGGATGGGGGTTCCTGGGGGGATCCCTGATGACTGTTGAATCTTTTGTGGACTTGACAGAACTTCATAGGGCTGAGGTAGTGGAGCAGGTTTTTGGCTTATGATTCTGTGTCATTCATATTTTCCTCTAAAAATTGCCTTGCCATTATAGTGAACTCAAATTTTTTAATAGCTGTAGCTTCAATAGTCCCACTGATTGGGACACTTAACTGAATAGCATATATGTAAATGTATGTAGACGTAAAGCAAAATACAAATATAGTTAAGATTATCTCTTAAGCACTTTATTTCCAGGATTCTATTCTTGCATGTATGAATTCCTCTAATTCTGAGAACTGGATAAATCATTTCTCAAATCAAAAAGACAACTTAATCAAATTAGAATCAAATAATTTACATCAAATTAGAATCTACTTCAAAGTGATATATATATATATGCTTTCCTAGTTTGGGGTGTGTGTGTGTGTGTGTGTGTGTGTGTGTAGATAAATGGCTAGGATGGAAAATGTATGATATAAAACCTAGTGACTTCTACTATTCAAATTACATGATATGTGGCCCCTAAATAAAAAAAGAGAGTGAGAGCCTGTTTGAAAAGTATAGCAACTGTATTTTTTTCTTTCTTTTTGACTGAGGAATATAAATGATTAAGGTCTAGTACCATCAGATAGGAAATAAAACAGGATAGCTTATGGAGACCAAGGTTTAATGGGATATTAAAATAACATTCTCATATATGATATGTCAACTAAAACATACATTTTAATGTTGTAATGAGTTTAAAATCTCAGAAAATCTTTTCTCAGTCATGGGGAGTGAGCGCTTTGAACTATATCTTGACTTCAATCATAGTCACTTGTCAGCTTTCTTGGCCTTGGTGTTTTGTTCTCTGGTTGTAGTTGCTTTGCATGACAAATCTATAGGCTACACTGGATGACCTAATGCTTGGAACACTGTCTTTCTGCATAGACACTGCTTTGTTATTTAGTAAATAATAAAATGTTCTTCAAATAACACCAAAGGAGCCCACTCAAATTAAAATGAGTTTAATTCTGACTTACTATTTTTTTATTTCCAATAGAACATGTTTATACATGATACATAAATTTATTTGTGTAATTTATCCATGAATTTATTCATGTTACCGAGTAAAAATCAGAATACAAAATGATCTTGGGCCAGGGATTTAGCTCAGTTGTTTTCCCACGCAGGCACAAGGACCTGAGTTCAATCCCAGATACAAAAAAAAAAAAAAAATCTGATTTTCATTACACTTTTCACACAGCCAGTGTCTCAGACCAGACTTGAAGCATGCTAATGGTCTAATAAAAACAATTCTCTTTATAATAGATTTTATAGGAGATATTTGAGTTCTTATAATTTTTAGCCCATCTCAGACACATGAAAAGACACATTATTTTTTATAGTCAGTTGCAATATTTCCTCATTTTTTTGTAATGTGTATTTAGAATCTTTCTGAAAATCTTACAAACTTAGTTTTAGGAACAGGGAAAGATTTATAAGATAATTTTAGAAAAATACTCAGGGGATTGACTACATTCTCATAAAATGTTGTTATGCCTTCTTTTAGGGACTATCAATAGGGAGTTGTAACTTTTCATCTCATTGATATAAAGGTTAGCCATGTGAATATGTGTAGTCAAATGTGACTGGTTATCATGTGTGGCACTTTAAGCAAAGTTGAGAAGAGCATTCTCTAGATTCACTATCCTTCTCTTCGGTTATGAGAAAAATTTTCATAAGAAAGAGGCTTCTCGTTCATGCACCAACTCCCCATGAAGGATATAATTATTATGCAATATAAATGTCACTAATAAAGAAATTTAAAAAACAAGGTAGAGGTTTCCCCTTCCTCCTCAATGTTGGAGCGATGAAGATATTGAACAAAAGAAGAATGATTACAGAAGAGAAATAAACCTTCCTAGTGTGAGTCACTGAGATGAGGGGGTGATTTGTTACTATTACACAGCCTCTTAAAAGCTGACTCATACAAATATGCTAACGAAACAAAGATTTGAGTGGCACTGGATTTCAAATATAATAATCTAACATGTTCTTAGAATTAAATTGAAATGGGAACATCAGGTGGTGGAACATTTTAGTATAACCATTTATGTTCTTTTATTAGTTACATCAGCTTGTTTTGCTAAAGTATTTTGGTAAATGAGTAATATAAATATATTAACATAGAAAGTCATAATTCTATATTTATCTCCCAGAAGATGAGAGGAAGTGAGAATTAATTCGCCCACATTTTTTCAGTGGTGCACTTAGCCATCTGTTGATTAAATTATTAATACCCTCACAGAATCCATGAGTTGTTGTTACTTTTCCTTTGGCAACAATTAAGAAGCACCAGTTTGTAGATTCTCCTTCTTCCTGTAATATAAGTTTAATTTATTTTCTATTATTAAAGATTGTATTACACGGGAATATATTAAAATATTCAACAGAGGATAATTAGCTATCTATGTTTTACATAGAGTAATAATGTTGGAAGCTACTGCTAAATTTAGTAAGTATACTTAGACTGCAGCAGAACAAACTGGTTTTCTGAAGTTAACAATTAATTCGGACAAACCAAGTGACTCACAGTTCCTTGTGGACATTTGAGTTTTCTCCTGTCATAATGCTCAGTTTTCCAATCAGTAAGAAATCAAAATTATAGAACTTTCTCTAGATGAGAAAGAAAATTCCACAGTGATTCTCACTGAACAGCACAGCAATGTGCAATGCATCTGAAAATCTGGTAGGCGATATTGTGGTTTCAGTGAAGTAGGATTTAAATTTGCTTATCTATTCTGTTGTTTAAAAATTTAGGGATATTAAATCATTAATATTAAAAGGCACAAAACTGGTCTAAAACAGCTACTCTAGAATATTTTATTACCAATCATCTGCCTACTTTTTTGAAAGGAAGTTCTGTTAATGAAATAAAATTTTTTCTCATGAGACTGGTAATGTGTCAACAAAAAGAAAATCTAATCCTGATGTCAGTAGAGCATTTTTCCTCCTCCTAGTTTAGGGTCAAAATAGTGGTTTATATTATTTCCAAAATAATTTGAATTTGCTGAAGTTGGATAGATTGGTAGCAAACAAGGTGACTTAAAAATGTATACTTATACATTCAGTATAATCTTTGCTGCCTTTGAAATTTAATATCTTCAACCAAACTACACTTATATAGAAAGATATAGTCGTTCCTACTTCTAAATAATTGACAAACACTTAATTTTTCCAACAAATAAGAGGTGAGGAAAACCTGACATTTTGCACAACACTGACAGAGCATAGAAAAAATTTCAGAACAGAACTGAAAATCCATTAAGTGCTCTGTGTCCCAGAGGATCCCTATACCTAGTCCTGAATGTTCAGCACACATTTTTCCATTATAATTTTTTAAGGATGAGTATTTTTTCTTTAGTAGTAAAAGACTTTTCTGTGTTCCTGTGACTCTCATTGAACTATTCAAAGAAAACACTTGCTCCAGTTTGCTTATCATTATACTACCTGGGTAGAAAAGTCTGGATTTAAGTGTTTTGTCATTGTTTTTGGTAATTTTTTCTTATGTTTTACTATTTTTTTCTTATGAAGAAGTCAATAAAAGGGGCTGTGGATATGGGTTAGTGATAGAGTATTTACTCGGCACATGTGAGGCCCTGGGTTAGATCATCAGAGTGAAAAAAGAAAAAAAAAAGAAGAGATAGTATGAATTATTATGATCCCTTAATAGACTACAGCTACAGAAGTTTATTAACTTATTTTACAAAGGGAATTTTTATAAAAATATTGTCTTCATGAGACTAAATCATGTAAATAGATATTTTGGAGTTTTATATTAATTAAATGAGTTTACATAAATACCTGGCAAAAACTAATCCTTATTAATCATTAATAAGAATTAGTGTCACTGTAATAATACAAAATAGTTTAATATAAATATAAGGAAAATTTAATTTTTCAAAAAATGTAGTTAATGTAAAATATTCAAAGAAGAATATATTTTATACATTATTATGAAAGAAAGAAATTTATATCTTTAAGTCTACCATATATATTACAAATCCAAAAAATGTAGCTCCACTATATTTATAAATCAGTCAAAATATAGTCAAATATTAAATTGTATCTTTGAACGAATGTAGTTTACATTTTAAAATAACCAAGTGAATTTTTAATATTATAGTTTAAAAAGTAACAACAGATGAAAATTATATAAAATCAGTTAAGAATAAGTATTACTAAATATTATATATTACTTAAGAAATAATAAAATTATTAAGAAATATGCACCCCCCAAAAAAGAAATATGCAATATTCAGAAGCATGATTCTTCCTAATGTATTACATAGAAAAGAACATTAAATGAATTCCTATATAGCTCTTCTCTTTTTGTGTGCTAAGTATGGCTTGTTAAATACGATTTGTCAAATTCATCTCCTTATGATAGTATATGTCAACAACATTTCTGCAAAGAATTCTCAAAAAGAAAATTAATGAAATAGGGCAATATATTTTTACTGCAACTCACTGAACAATAATAGAAAGTTATTTCATCTGATATACTAAATCTCACTGACTGATATACAAAGAGTTAAAAGGTTCTTGCCTCAAGATCATCAGCTGGTTATAAAACCAACAGGGATCCACTTCCCTGCTTTCCATAAAGCATTAGACAAGTCCTCTGTGTGATATTTTTCCTCAGCAAAGGTATAATGGTATACCACCTCAGCAAAGGTGGTATAATGACTGCTCACATCCTCTGAGAGCTCAGCAGTTGTTGCTATCATAGTTAGAAGGATGGATGGGTATGTTGCCTGTGTTTCTAGTAATTAATCACTTAATTAGTACCTTTGAAGAAAGGTGAGTGGTTCAGACACCATTGTCTTCATTGCTTCCTTTCATCAAGCATTCAGTAAGGGGCATTGTGTATGGAAACAAAACAGGATAATAAACATTGAAAAAGCTTTCAGGAATCATATACTCTGAGCACTTATTAGTTTCTTGCTTATACTTAAGAAAATTAATCCTATTGAAACCAAAAAAATCACACCCTAAAAGGTGTCAAAGCTAATGTACTTATTTTCCCAGATTCTAATCCAATCATTTAGTTGTCCAAAAAATGTTTTTTCAATGCCTAATTTATCCAGGTGACAATGGTAAAGAAGAGACAGAGACACTAGTTCTTTTACCCATAGTCTGGAAATACTGCAAATTTCTGAATCAAAGAAGTAGTTTAGTATGGTAGAAAAAGAAAAAGAGCATTTAGCTGCATAAGGTTTGCCATTAATGCTACAATATGTTGGCATGAATTTAGGGACTTAAACAGTACAAGTTTATTGTCTTACATTTATGAAGGTCGGAAGTCCAAAACCAGTTTCAATGAGTTAAAATCAAGGGGTCAGCAGGCCCGCGCTCCTTCTGGAGGCTCCATGGGAGATTCACATTCCTAGCATTGTCGGGCTTCTAGAGGCCACCTGTTCTCCTTGGCTCACAGCCTCTCTCCATTTTCAAAGCCGGCAACATAGCACCTTCTCTCTTCTTTAATTTCTGCCTCTCCATCTTTACATTTTCTCTCCCTGACTCAGATCCTCCTTCCTTTCTCTAAGGAGAATGTACAGTATGTGATTAGATTGAGCCCTACTGGATAATCCAGAATGATTTTCTATCTCAGGACTCTTAATCACATTTGCTAAGTCTCTTTGGCATGTAAAATAATATACTCACAGGTTCCAGGACATAGAATGTGAACATCTTCAGGGACCATTATTCAGCCTGTCAGAGGGGCGGATGACCTGAGACTAAAGGAATGCACAGAGGCACAAGCAGAAGTTGATGAGTGAGGCAGACATTGGTTCCTCCAAAGTGCTCAGGGTCTTGTATAAAAGATTAAAGTTTCATTAATACAATGAAAAATCCTTGAAATTTTTATTTGTTTTTAGATTTAAGCAAGAAATTTACATGGCCTAATTCACGTCAGCTGTTCTGTGAATAACCACATTCTATATTCTATATTCTTATATATTCACTGGGAAGTGTTTAGAAAATGAAACAAGTAACAATTAAGCTTATGTTTGTGAGATAAAATATGCTATTTTGGTAAGTTTACTCTAAAAAGGAATGTTGGCTTTTAGAAACTATATTAAGAACGTTATTAACTGTGAGATTTGAGAAATAAACACCATAGTACACATTAGATTTTCACGTGTTTAGAGTTCATTATAAACTCTCAGAATATACATGAGTTCCAGCAAATTGTTAATTGAAAAGAAAAAAAGAAATAATTCCAACTTTATGCAACTAAAACAATTACTCTAAGACACAATAGTTATGTCAGTTCCCTGCTATGATTTAAATTACCTCTTTAATTTGAATATGATTATTACAATTATTTGACCTGGTTGAATGCCCTCTTATCTCTCTTTTTACTTAGTTCTATAATGAAATAGTTACAATACAGGTTATAGGCTATGTAATGGGTGTGGAAGTCTTTGTCTTTGGGGATTCAATGAATCCCTGCCAGGTTTATCAATGGTTTCCACTATCCTGATTCCCACTACCGAAAAACAGCACTGCTAGGTAGTATTAATATTTACTGAAAGATCCTGCTGCAGAATTGGTCTGGCTCCTGTCATTTCAAAGAGGAATCCTCTCCACAGCTGTAACAATTCTTTCTTTCACCTTGTAGTTCTGCAGCCAGGTGATTTCTCACAGGAGAAGTTGTGTTAGCTTCTGGGGCAGAGGTTTAGCTTTGATCTATGTTGTCTAATTTGAACCATCTGAATGCTGATTGTTAACCTCTGCTCAAAGGAAAATGAATGCTCACTGGTTTACAACAGTTTTACGCAACTTAAACTGAGAAAATTGAAGAAAAGCTAAGGTAGATTCTACCATAAAGCTGTAGGCATAAGTATCATACATCTGCTCCCTACAAGTTCTTAGAAAACTCTCACGGCTAGTTTAGTGTCTGATTAAACATCTAAGGCGTACAGCAGTACAGGATCCTTTGTCCATATTAAGGTATTTGAGACAATGTCGACTTAGCTACTGACTGCAGCTGATCTGGTTTATGCGGGTAGTGTTAGTGTACATCCATGTATAAAATTGATTTCTGGGAGGAAATGCATTAGCAATGATGCTTAGATATAATTATACAAGTAATGCCGAAGATGTGCTATAACTTTCTGACCACAGACTATTAGTGGTTTCTAGATGAAGTTATTTTCACAGTATTACGTGTTTTTTTTAACAAGAAGAAAGTGGGGCATGAACAAAAGCAATTACAATTGTGTCAGGACAATTCTCCTCTGCTCACCTTTTAAGAAAGATCATAGTAAATAATAAAGAGGCCAATTGAGATAATTTTTTGATATTTAAAAATGTCACAAATGTTATGCCCCTTTGTGCAATTTATTTTTTTCCTCTGAACAAAATTTAATAGGAGTTTAAGAATAATGCAGCTTCTCTGGGTAACCAATCTTCACCTAATGATTAAATAGTCTGGCTCCAAACCACCCAGCTCATTGTTTTTTTACCCACAGTGTGAAAGAAAAATCATCTTTGTGCCAACCCCACATCATATAAAACCCAACAATGTGTTGAGTGTGACTTAAAAGCCCATAATGTATTTTTCATGAAGGTAAGGAAAATCCATTAAGGAGATTAATTTATGTTTAGAAAGCCTACCTCTCTACAGCCAAAAATATTTGTTCTGTTAACTATGGTTTGTTGATACACTATGATAGCACTGTGGGTTAGTAATGTCACTGTTATTTGCACCATTATGCTTTCTGCAGATGTATCATTTATGAATTATTAAGCAGCTATTTCTCAAAGGAAACTGTTGATTTGTTGCTAAAACATTTTCTTTTTTTTTTTTTTGATAATTATTATAAGCAACAGTTAAAAAAGAGAGAGAGAATTCTAGGCCTAATGATTTCTTTAGTAACATTTATGTTGTGGAAAGCTTCTCTTTTACATTAAGGTAATATTTATTTCCTGCATCTCAATAAACACCTTCTAACAAAATTGCTGTGTCTCTAATAAATTGCTTAATTGTGGGTGCAGCCACTTGATCTCAAAGAATGATAGTTAATTGACGAGTCAAATTCTGTAGTGAAGAAATAGGAAATAACAAAATGGATCTTCTATTTTGTAAATAATTTGGCTTGAATAAACTTATGCTGAGATGAAGGAAGGGACAGAATTTCAGTTTTATTTTTAAACAACCTCCTAACTCAATTGTTTATTCAAATCTGCAATGATTCTCAAACTTGCCCATTGTGATCTCTTGAAGCATTGGAAGAACATAGTCTATCCTTAGAGTTTCTGGTCTATCTGATCTAGGGTACAGCACGAGGACTGAGAATTTGCTAGAACCATTAATCTTGAAAATGACAAAAGAGCCAGTGGAATACCTTTACTTGAAATGGACAGGAGGAAGAGAAGTGAGCAAATTTGATTTTTTCACAAATATTTCCAGCAATCACCCTACTTTATATTTTTCAGGTGAGGATCTTCTGCTTATAAGTTATTACTGTTGAACAATGTTAACTAAAAATCTAAAGCATCTTGAACACAAGGCTCTTATTTTTGGAGAGGAATTAGTGTCTAGGACTTTAAGAAGGAATTGGCGGTGCTGCACATAATCATGCAAAATGTTAACATTCAAGAATACCTGATAATGAAATCTCACCTGTGTTCTCCTCTTCAAACTATATCCTGATGCAGAGATCCCCTCCCCCAATCCTGAGGAATAGTGAGCTTTTCCTGATTTGAAAAAGTGCCAGACAGGATAGTAATAGACCTGGAAGGAATGGTAAACTCATGATGTAGATTAGATTACTGGGTTAGCCAGCAGAAGGTGCCACTGCATCAACTTGTACACTTTGTTCTCAGAGGAAAAAAAGGTCCATCAAACCAAATAGCAGGTCCAGCAAATTCAGCCTGGCCTTGAACAGCTACATACAGATATCAGACCAACATGGCAACAATTCTTGACTAAATTACAGAGACCAGAATGAGGATGAGGAACAACTGTGAAGCAATGAAAACAAAGGAACTCAAAAAAGCTAAATCTTGGAAGTGGCATGTATGCCCATCAACATATGAAGAAAATGTGGTATGGAGTATTACTCTGCCATAAAGACTCATAAATTTATGCCATTGTAGGAAAATGGATGCACATCAAGACCATAATGTTAAGTGAAATAAATAAGACACACAAACTTAAATATCATATGTTTTTTCTTATACGAGCAATCCAAAGTATAACTAATTTAAAGAGCAAAATAAAAAATAGGTAATGGAAAATGGGAAGATAACTTTTTGCATATGGGAAGGGGGCCAAGAGATAAAAGAGGGGAGGAGAAGGGGAAGCAAAAGAATTAAGATGTGCCATGTACATGTACCAACTTCCCACAATGAATACAATCATTATGTACTGCAAACATGCACTAATAAATATAAAAAGCAAGTGTTCAGAGCCCTGATAAGGCGCAAGCTGGTATGTGGCCTTACTGTACAGGATGTAAGCAATGAGTGTACTATTTAAGAGACAGAGTTTGAGATAGCCACTTTTACTTTGGGCAAACTCATAAAAAGAAAAGTTATTTAAAAGTCTTGTGAAGGGAAGAATTACATGCATAGAATGCAATAAGATTTGTAGAAATATATGTGTACAAGACAGGGATGATACACACACAACATAGGAAAAAACTCATAGAATAAGTACAAGTTAGTCTTACTAGAATTACTGGATGCTTCAGATAGGCCACATTGGAAAAATGAAGGAGATGGTAAAGCAAAATGTTTAAGAACATGAAGTCTAGAGTCACATTAAATAAAACTTCAATTTTGTGTGACAGTGATATTTGAATAACCTTGCACTCTTGTTTCTTCAATTGAATAGTGATGATGATAATGGTCGTGATTATAAGGGCTAAATGAGATAATCCATGTGAAGAGTTGAGCTCAGAGCTTGACACATTAGTACTTAATATAATTTGGTTATCATAATTTTCATGACTCAGTTCTTAATCTAAGCTTAAAAATAAATCCCTTAACATTAATTCTTTGCCAAAATATTGCAGAGTTCCAGAAGTGTCTATATTACAAAGTGGCCTTACCCACTGAGGAAGCTTTTCCTTTTTAAAATTTTGTAGTTAAGTTCAATCATAAGCTTGGAGAGGGATGGGTTTCTAAAACATTGGCAGAGTGCCTGGAATTTTTAAAAAATAATAATTCTTATCACACTTTCAATCATCAGAGCCACTATATTCACTGCCAAAATACTTCTTTGTTACCACAGAGACTCAAAGAGACCCATAAAGATATTTGTTTATTAAATAACAAATGCTACTTGACAAGAATAGAACCGAGGACAAGGGACTCCTATTTAAATTCCTGAATTAGATTTAGTTTTGCCAGAATATGTACAAGAAGGAGATTTGAAAGAATGAATTTTGCCTCAAGTTTAATCATAAAGCAATTTTTTGGACCTTGAAGGATAGTATAAACAATACATTACCCTAGTGGAACTCATTGGATATAAGCAGAATTATATTTATTTCTCTATTAATTGTCCCCACATAACTATTCTATACATGGGTAATTCTTGTCTTTTTGGTGAATATAATCAAAAGATTTTTCTAGATGTTCTCAGCTAATAAAATACCATTTGATGACCTTAATCCCTTAACTAGTCTCAGTTTCTGATGTACTTTCATTATATTAATCTGTCTAGTATCAAATAATAGTAAAAATTCTGCAGTTCTTTCAAAGAACGGTTTCCTGATGTCTACTAGTTTTCTCTGCATGTCTATAGTAGGCAGGTTTCTAAGATGCATAGTAGACTTACTACAAACAAGAATATGAAAAAAAAAATTAGTCATTAGGGAAATGTGAATCAAAACTACATTGATAGTCCATCTCACTCCAGTCAAAATGGCTATCATCAAGAATACAAGAAATGATAAATTAGTGAGGATGTGTGGGAAGAGGAGCCCTTCTAAACTGCTGGTAGGAATGTGAATCAGTGCACCTACTTATGGAAATCAATATGGAGGACGGGGAATCTAAAAACAGTGATAAGAAAGTAGAAAGGAAACTATTATTCGACTACCTAAGGGAGAAATTAAAAAGGAAAAAAGGGAAAGTAAGGGCTGACTATAGGGTAGTTGGACATGATAAAAAATATATTATATACATTAAAACCCTAAAAGAGGTGAAATTGTGGGGGTGATGGGTGAAAATACGTAAGTATATATACAAAATTCACAAAAGAAAAACCATTAATATGTATAAACAATATGCACCAGTCAAACATGTAAAACAAAAAAACAAATATACAAAAAATTCTCCAAAGTTCCAACATTCTTAGTTCCTCAATTTTATCCTCTGTTATAATCTGAAACAGTAAAATGGGCTAAATCCTGCGATCACAAAAGAGTTAAACCCTTCCCTTTGTACATCTTTCATAAGAGCTCCTGATCTTCACTTTGGATGGTGGGATAAGTCAAGGTTTAATGTTTGGGAGGCTTCGTTGAAATATTTTCCTTGTAGTACTCAGTTGTATAGATTACATGCTGTGAGGTATTCTGTCAGGTTTTTCTAGTTCTTGAATTACAAGAGTGTTAGGATTGACCCCATTAACTTTTGTTTGCATAGTTCCTGACAAGTAAAGTATCATTTGCTACAATACAACCATCGTTTACTCTGAGACATAATGTGAGATATTACTGGGAAAATATATATCTACAGTAAGTAACGAGCCCTGTAGACGTTTATCTTTATTTAATTTTCTTTACTTTCTCTTTCTCAGAAAAATGAATAAGAACTAATAAGATTGTTGGTATGTCAGGCAAAGTGCTGAAGAATACTACTAGCACTTCTTGAGAGTTGGCTTAAGCATAATGGTGAACAATGCTAAATATCCCATTGTAATGTGGTGAAGCCCTAGACTCAAACATTATAAGTTTTGGCCAATGGCTCTGACAACTAATTCCTCTGAAGCCATCTGTCCAGTAATAGTATTCATCAGTTTCTATTTTCTAAAAGAACTCTGGACCACTCATTCAATATTTCTATTGACAAATCTTATTCTTTCAAGAAGAGTAGAAAAGCATTTTTTTCATGTAAGAATCTGGGAAAAGTTTTTGTGCAACTGAAAATATCCCACTCTTTCTTTCAAAGCTGCAACAGTGAAACCTCCCAGCTGCCATAACTATATGTACACCAACAAGAGGATTGAGTCATTTTCCCAAGCTTGTGTGGTAGGTTCAGCCCCTCCTCACATAACATACAATGTGAAGGGGAGTACATATGCATGAGGAAGAGACTCATTAACTCCATGGCAATCTGTGGTTCAAAGCACCTATTTTGCTGAGGATCAAAAAAGGTTACGTAACTCTCATTTTAATCAACATTTCCAAAATGTTAAAGTAGACTTGTTTTGTTTTTAAAAAGATGAGTGTGTGGAGGAAGCAGAGATAATTCCTGCTAATAGTGTCAAATACACTTACAGGAACACATTTGGGAATAAAAAAACCTTATGTGCTGATTTTCAAGGACTTAAAGCTTTTCAAATAAATGTATGCACCATTAGCATTCACTCAGCTATAAAGGCTTTGATCTTCCTTTAAAAGAACCAAAGGGGGGAAAAATGGAGGGAGTAAAAGAAAGAAGTGAGAAAGGGAAGCTGTCAGCAATTTGAATACTGCCAATTATTACACCACTTATAAAGAGCTATTTAAACTTGATTGCTTCCCTAAAGAATCATTTTTACTCTTTTTGTGTTCTCTTTTTATTTGTACTGTAAAGAAACTTGATTATTGATAAGAACTACATTGCAAGCTGAATTGGTAATGTACTTCTACAGTTACAGTACCATTCCTTCAGCACACTGGACTCCAGGCTACATGGTGTATGTGGATTAGGAATTCTAGACTGTCTTTACCTTTAAGTCCAATTTCAATAATTTGTAAATAAGATGCAGGATATATCTGTATCTATATCTATATATCTTCTTTTTCTGTATTCTTGCTAAGGCAGAAGTGTAAACTGTCTATTAATATTTCCAGCAAAGAAATACTTGTTTTCCAGACCTGTGAGACAGTCTAACTAACCTATTTTCTCTGGCTTACCTGGCCACCCTCACTAGTCATTAAGCCATGTTTGTAACTACCTACTACAGTATCTCTAAAGCAGTTCCCTTCCACTCTGTTTCTACTGCCGCTCTCAAGCCTTCATTTCTACTCTAGGAAATTATTGAAACTTTCCTCTAATTGTGGTTCTGTTTTCCAAGTTCAACAACTTCCTCAATAATACTTTTCGGGCTGAAACCTAAATAAGTTTGTTTTAAAACAGTTCCAATGATCATATGAGTTAAATACTAACAAATGCAGAAAATATTGCATGAGAAAATTGTGCAGATTTGGTCCAGATTGATTATATCACAAAGTGAACATCCAGGAATTTACCGCCAGGTCACAATAGCCAACTTGGCCAGAATAGAGCTTTTGTTCATGCCTGACCTCAGGTACTCACTGCTGTCTGAATATTTTGCTCACTCTGTATGGAATTGTCTTTTTCTTCTTTATGGAAGAAAGTTCTTTTTTTTATTTGTATTAGAAAAAAGGCACTCTTACATAGTATGTTTTATGAAGTATATTAACTTTTCCTCTCTTTTATTAGTACCTATTTGTGGTATATAAGGTTTACATTTCCTGTGTGGAGCAGGTGCAGGTACAGAGCACATCTTGATTATTGTCTTCACTCCCTTTAGCTCCCTTACCCACCTCCTCCCCCCATCTTTTGATCCCCTTCTTTGAGAAAGATTTATCTCCCTACTTCCCATTATCTCTATTTTATTTTTCTCTTTATTTATATTCTGGGCTTCTCATATAAGAAAAACCATGTGATATTTGAGCTTGTGTTTCTGATTTATTTCACTTCATATTATGGTCTGAAGGTATATCCATTTTCCCTCAGATGGCTGAAGTTTATCCCTTGTAGCAGAGTAGTACTCCATTGTGTCTAAGTACCATATTATTTTTAAAATCATAATTAGATCTATAATTTTCCCCAGATTAATTTTTGCAGTCAAGGTTTTTTTCCCACCTGGATTTCCAATTGCTCCACATCATGTATTGAAAAGCTACCTTTCCTTTGAGTTGTGCACTGTCAAGCTGATTTTACATCTTATCTTTGTATCTTTATACCTCATTTGATCTTAGACAAAAGGAAGAGCAGCAACCATTAAATTTGTGTCTGAGTTGTCTATTATATTGTTGAGCTATTTTTCTAGTTTTATAGTACAATGCTTTAATTACTGTAACTTCATCATAAGTCTTAAAATCAACTAGAATAAATACAATACTCTCAATATATTCTTGAATATTCTGACTTCTTATTTATTAATTTTAGATCAGCTTATCAAGTTTTTATTGGGCTTGCAATCAAGTCTTTTGAAGCATTAATATGTTGTAACCCTCCATTTATTTGTCTTAAAATTTCTATTAGCAACATTTTATTTCTTTTCACAGAGGTCATATATGTATCCCACATTTTCTAATAGGTCAGTTCCTACTCATTTGAAATATTTCAAAAGTATAATAAAGATCTATAGAGATGGATAGATATTTATTTATCCAAATACTCATGGATTTTGTTTAGAAATAAACTCTTTATATTGTGTGCCTCATTTCACAAATAACATATTAGTTACAAAAATTTTTTACAGACTTTAGTTTTCAAGTTTCACAGTTATAAAATCTTTTAACGATTTATTTATACCTTTAAATTGTATATATTTTTCTTTTTCTTGCTAATATTCTAGCATTAACTCCCATTTAATCTCTAAATAGGGGGTGGTTTAGTAAGAGACATTTTGCCTTTTTCCTGCTCTTACTGGGAAAGTTTTCACTTTTAAATACGATGCTTGTAGAAAGTTGTAGCCATCTTTTTAAAAATAAAGAGGTCCTTGTGCATATTTTGTCTTACACTTTATCATTATTATATAAAGTTGTTGAGTTTATCAAATGTTTTTTCTGTATCTTGTGTTCATTGTGGAATTTTCTCTTTCCATAGAAAAACCTCAGATATTTGTAAAGTGATAAATGAGTTACAATCGAAGATTGTCTAATTGTATTGCAAAAATGGGGGAAATAACTCCATTACATTTTCAGTAAGATAAACCTCTGATAATAAAATGGAATGATAGATATTCTTT
Source organism: Heterocephalus glaber (assembly GCF_000247695.1). The sequence goes on from NW_004624777.1 coordinate 6,319,343, forward strand.
AAATGACAAACAAAAAGTATAACATCTTATTTGCAACATTTATTGGATTCTCATTATTTATTGGGCATGGCCTCAAGTCTTTTAAATGGTTAAACCCATTATTCCTTTTCATGATTTCTAATGTTCTTAATATTATTTTTCAATCAAACATCTTTAAAAGGTGAGCACAGGAGACTAGGCAACTTGTCCAAAGTCATACAACTACTAGGTATCAGAGCCAGGGTGCAATTAAAAGCAGATTTGTTTTAAATGGTTCACTGTGAGCTGTTGAACATTACACTATATTTCCTTAAGAAATACAAAGTATTTGCCTTTGTATTTTTCAGTACTTCCTCAGCTGAAGTCCTGGAAGCACTGGAAGTCCCACTGGAATCAATTTATTTCTTGATTTTCAGGTTCCTTAATTGTATAATTATCACACCCATATTCTCCTGTAATAGAGTCTCTGTTTCCATTCATTCAGTAAATATTCAATATCCGTGTATGTGAAGGACTCTCTTTTAGGCCCAGGAGATTAAGAGTAAAGAAAGCAAAGCTCCTCCTCCCAAAGGACTTCCATTCTAATGGAAGAAGAGAAAAGACAAAGAAAACAAATATTATAGCATGGTGGAGTAAGTAAGAGCTTTGGGTTCTGATCTCAAAGCTTTTTTAATGTGTCACTTGTGAACAATTACTTAAGTACAATGTACCTTTATTACCTATAAAATTAAGAGAATAATAAGACCTACCTCATTGGAGTCTTATGAAATCCAATGAATGAATATTTCTAAAGATTTTAGAACTGTGCCTGTTGCTGGGTAAGTACTATGAAGGTGGATTTTAAATATTTTTAAAGTATATTATTAAGTGCTTTAAAATAAGTGAGATAAAGGAACTTGGCTTTTAAGGTAATTAAGGAGGTAGGACTTAGTATTTCAAGAAAGCAATTAGCAGGGAAGGTGTCTCTGAAAACTTTTCTTGTATCAGAGACTAAAAAAAATGAGGAAGTGAGCCTTGTTTTAGCTGGTGTGTAATATGCTAGGCAATAGGAATAGCAGATATGATAGGTCTAGGCAGACATGGATTTGAAGGATTGGAAGAGTAGCAGGAAGGGTGTGGAAACTCTGCAGCAAGACATGAGGAAGAAGATTGGTAGAGAGATGAGATCAGAGAGTTTTTTGCTAATTAAATAAGAGACTACTGTGAGTTAGAAGGCTCTGAGCATGATTTGACTCACTCCATATAATTTTCATAATGATTGTGTCAGAAAGCAAAGCAAGAAAGGAAGAAGAAGGAGCATTAGTCGGGAATTATCACAGTAACCCATGCAGAGGTGCTGTTGGCCTGAACTAGCACTGGGCTGCAGGATGTGCGGGAAGTGATTGTTGGATATATGTAGACTTTTCTACTTTAAACACCCTAATTGAGTTCCTCATGTTGTCTCCCATTGCCTACCTTCTCATAACGTCTTCAATGATCTTCTTCATTTCAGGAAATAAGAATTTAACACCTGGAGTCACATCATCAGTGAATCACATCTGTCTACCTTTAAAAAGTAACTTCTCATCCACCTCTCCTAAGACCGACCTCTAGAGACTAATTCTCCCTTATTTTTGTTCACATTATGGAAATAATATCTCTCATCTTTTTTCATTCCTGCTTGTCTTTTCTATTTCAAATAGGAAGAAAGAGGCCATTTGGAAACATCACACTCTACTGATTCTGTGTTAATACCCCCCTTCTCTGGGGGCTGGAGCTAAGGTCCTATGGATAGACCTCAAGGACTCCATGATCTTCTCATCTCCCCACCTTGGCTTATTTTTTTCATCTCATTTTCACCACTTGGACCCCCTACTATTCTGCGCATATTCTAGCCACACACCTTCCTCAGTCTTTGGTCTTCCTCTTCTGCTTGAAAGGATCTGTCCTAAGAAATCCACATAACTGCAGTTCATTCAGAGCCTACTAGGAAAGAATTTCAAGAGTTAAATCATCTATGAACTCAGAGGCCACTGTGGCCATGTTAGTGTATTCACGGCTGTTCCTCCAGCTGATGGGAGATCTTGACATCATGCATGTGGTGCTGGTATTATAGCCATACAGAATGCAGAGCTATGGAATCTTGGAATCTTCCACCCAGATTTCAAGGCCTGAAAAAGCAGAAGGCATAAAAGGTATGAAAGGAGAGAAGGTCCTTAAAAGCTTGAAACTATTTGAAGCTGAAAGTGGAGTGGAGACTCCAGGAATTTAGGAATGCTGGGAAACTGGAAGATCTGCTGAGGAAGGCTGTGCCAAGAAAGAAGATATGAAGACTGTAACAGAACTGAGAAAATGCTGAATGGCAAAGACGCACCTTGTGACTCATGAGCACACCTGACTTCCCCTTATGGCAGAGGCAGAGAACTAAAGATAAGAGGCAGAGTATTGATTCCCTGCAAAGGCAAAGGAGCCAACCTCAGCCACCTTCAATTTCCCAAGGAGAATGGCCCAAGGGTAAGATCCCCTCTTTTACACAAAGACAAAAATGGCTTTCTCAGGTTGGACTCACTCAAAAAAGAAAAAAAATCCCCAGGAGAATCTATCATGAGTTCTACATTAAAAGCGCCCCACTGTTCACCTTTTCTCAGAAAGTGGAGAAGCTGAAGCCATATACAAAGTCCAGGAGCAGTAAACAGTAAATTAACAACTTTCTCTTCTCTGTGTATGACAACTGCTATAGTTTTGAGATCTCTGGATGCTACCTGAACTACTGTCAGGGACATAAGATCTTCCTGGATAAAGGACAGTAAGTTTCTAGAGATTTCAAACTTTGAGTAAATGAATTTACTCCATCTCTTCTTGATGGCTTTTCAAGTAACAAAATAACATATATCTTTAAGGATGCTATTTCAGTTCCAAATTCCAGATATTTTCCAACATGTTCTAACAAGATAAGGGCACTTTCAAAATTCTTCCCCAGCAAAGCTGTGTGAAGCCAAAGTAAGATTCATTATGATCAAACCAAACAAAACAAAACCATTTACACACAGGAACATCAATCCTCTTGAAATATTCTTGATGAGTTTTGTAATATTACTATTTCACCATATATATTTATATATATATATCTTTTTTTGATCTACCATTTAATCTTTGAAATATTTCAAAAACAGTCAGTCTTTTTAAAATAAATGTATGTGAAACTATATACACATAAACTTTTAGATTATCACTTTTACCTTTAGGGGAGTTTTAAAAATTACATTTTACATATGTCTATCTTTTCATTATGAAATTTTAAAAAATGTAGAGAAAGCAAAAGGCCCCTTGATCACACTGCATACTCAAACTTTGTTCTGTCCCAAAGTCACTACAATATACTGCTTTTACTTTGTAAATTTTATAGTCATAATATATATGCCAAATATATAACATTTTAAACATAAACCATGGGTCACAGCACATAATCTATAAGTTTTTCTGATATTTAATCAGGGTCTTAGAGAATTTGCAGTGTACTATATCAGTATAGTAAACTGATCTTATTTTTTATTTATTAAGGTTATTGATATATTTTAGGTATATAATGTGATGATAGTCATCATTGGGAATTTGTACCATTTTTCCCCATTCCCCTGCCCTCCCTTCAACCCCTCCACCCTCCCTATTTACAAAGACTTTGTTTCCGTTTTTCCCTTTTCTCATATTTATTCCTTTCCCTTGTTTCTTTTCCCTACCCCTCCCATTTCTCCTTCCTCTTCCACTTTACTGCCTTTATTTTTAAATGGCTGTACTACATTACCAAATATGAATGCATTGTTTTTTTAAAAATGTATTTTTTTATTAATGGGTATTTGAAATGTTAATAACTTTTTGGACTAGGCATAACATAAATGAATATGCTAGGTCAACCTCTGGACAGATGTTAAAAGATGCCTAGTTAGTACTGGACTAGACAATACAATACGTCAAGTTCATGGCCAACTGCCTTAGAAAGAGTGGGCCCATTGAGCTACCAACTGTGTCTATGACTCACTGTCTCTCTCTCCTCATGTTGCTTTTTGAATATTTAAGAAGGCTAAAGGCAAAACAAACTATCTTCTTTTTTATTTTGCATATCTGTGTTTATTAGTGAAGTTGAGTATCTTTTCCTCATGCAGTGGCCATTTACATTTTCCTTCATAACTGAGGACTATTACCATTAGTCTATATCAAAATTGTGTTGTGTGCTTTTGAGTATTTTTCTTATACATGAATTTTATTTTTTTAATTTAAAAAAAATTTTTAATTAATTTTTGGGTACATTTTAGATATACAATATAATAACATTCATCATTGGAAATTTGCACTTTTACATAATCTCTCTTGGTTCTTATTTTTCCCCATTCCCCTACCCTCCCTTCAACCCCTCCACTCCTCCCTAACTACAAAGACTTTGTTTGCATATTTTCTTTTTCTCATAGTAATTCCGTTTCCTTCTTTCCTTTCCCCTACTCCTCCCACTTCCCATTCCCTTTGTCCCTTTTCTTCCTATTTCACAGCATGAATTTTAGCATAAGTACGTCAAGTAAAAGAATCACTGCCAATTTGATATTTTTCTGACATATCAATATTAATTTATTGGAAAGTTGACTTTATACCCTGGAGATTCTATTCTTAATTTATATACTTCACAGTTTATAATTAAAGTTTACAATTTTCCTGAAAAATAAAGAAATCCACATAACTGGTTTTTATAACTTCCTTTATTCAGATCCTTAGTCAAAGCTATTTCTATGAAGTTTTCTCCACCTTTCAAATTTAAAGTCCTAAACCCTTCCACATATGCTCTGCTTTTTCCCTTCTCTGCTTTTCACAGTGGTTTTATTACTTAATACAATGGTTTTGAAATAAATTGTGTATTAAAATTTTTAATAATAATTTTTGCATCTTTTAAAAATTATTAATTGTATTAACTGTAGCAGACTAAAGAATTTCTGAGGACAACTATAATATGAATATATAATAGAAGACACATAAAATTATGGACTTTTGGCAATGGTATACGGAAACATCTCCACTATTGGCAGAAATGTCAGGTGTTACAATATTTCAGGAACAAAGTGGCCATAACTATCAAGGGGCTTAAAACTAGAAGATATATATGAGGGGCAGAATGTGGACATGAAATAACTCCATGCAAAGAATGTAAACAATATGTACTGTAAATAAGTACAAAAAAAATCAAGAAGGGGACTAAGCAATGTAGGGGAGAAGGAAAGGGGATGAGAAAAGGAATTAAGATGTGTTATGCATTTGTACCAACTTCCCTCAAGGAATGAAGGAATGTAAACATTATATACTACACATATCTATTAATAAACTAAAATAAAATTTTTGAAAAAGTCCAAGGACGGAGGGTTTGTTCAGAAAATAATTTCAAAATAAATTTAATTA